>JAVDPK010001131.1:49098-76307 GCA_034780415.1 Cichlasoma orientale
CAAATGCCTGCATTAACTTAGGTAGTGAGCTTGTTGGTTGACTCAAAAAGATTAGGATATCATCTGCATAACAAGCTCTGATTTTCTATTTCAAACAATAGGTTCACTTACCTTCCCACATGCAGGACCGACACACCCACAGTTCATCCAAGCAGTAACTTAAGTAAATATTTAAAAACCGTTGTGGTAATTCGAACAAATGTACAGATATTCTTACCGGTCCAAGTGACAGTGACCCCATGGCTTCGTCCCACAGCTTCTTGTTTAGCTTGTCATTCTTGATGAGTGCCTTCTGCTCCTTGGAAAGCTTGTACACCTCTACCTTCATTTTCTTAGGACTCTTGGCTGGTGAGGTCTTTGAGGATTCTGAGAAAGACATTTTTCATTAGGAGGTTGCAGGATACAATTTTAGTTAGTTTGCTACGGGAAAAAAAGTCAGTGTCAACTGCACCCAGAAAAAATTATTACTCCTTTGAGCAATATCATTTTCTGTTCCTATCGGTGATACTTTAAACCACAAAAAGCAGTTTAGCTGAGACAGAACATACCGCTGCCCTGAGATTTTCTCTTCCTCTTGGCCTTGCTCGGTGTCGCCTCTTCCTCCACTTCATTTTTGTTCTCCTTCTCTTTCTGATAGCCTGCAGGATACTGGAACAAGAAGAGTCGATTTTATTAGTTTACACTACAACAATACACAACAGAAAAATTAGAAGAGAGAACAGTTAGCAGGTTATTAATGACTCAAAAAACTCTTAGGTGTAACATATTGTATTTACCAGGCTACATTAAGTGTATAATATAACATAATAATCTCTACCTGCATGGTGAGACCAAGCTTCTTGATGCGCTCCTTGCCATCTCTGGTCCATGGTGCCGGCTCATCGTCATCACGCTTCAGCAGATACCGCCAGACCAAGAAGCCTGATTTGCCTTTGTCTGGCCAGTACTTCACCACCTATAGGAAGCCAAAGAAATAAAAGTAAAATAGTTACAAGACTATGATTCAAATGTGAAGTTGCTGCTAGCTGCTATTTTTATAAACAAAGGGAGGAATAAATAAAAAATATATATAACTGCCAGTTTTCCTTCATACCTTATATATTCCATCATATCGGTTTCCTTCCTCAGGGCAGTATTTACTGTGCTTGCGTCCCTTGCAGCTGCGTACCACTCTAACTGATTTGCCTTCCTTCCAGTTTTTGGCCTCTGCTCCATTTTTGTCATTGACAGGGATGTTGCAGTTGAGAGCCAGCGCCCTGGTGAGCCCCAAAAATAAACAATTTACACATGCAAATACAAACAGATGCAAAACTAACCACACAACCTGAAAATTAACACGGGTGAGTTTTTATATCCTTGTCATACCGGTTCATGTGTGTAAGTGTCTGATCACATGATTGCTCAGCAGTCCTCTTGTTTCCAGACAGATCTCGCCCTCCAGAGCCGGTGTAAGTGAACTCATTACCATCATCCTAGAGTTTAAGACACATCACAAATATTAAACACAACTACACAAGGTTTGTCGCCAGATTGTTACATATTAGAAAACACTGTTTTTATATAAGACTGATAACACTAGAAAGGAAGCATTGTTTGAGCCCCTTTAGTTGATACATTTTGTACATAAATTACTTATAATTGTCCAAAAAGCACAATTTCTCTCAAAAAGACGGTAAGCAGCAACTTTACTCTTATCAAAACATATTTTCACCACTTTGTTTTTTTACTTTAACTCAAAGAACACAGAAAAACATACCACATCATCCTCATAGCCTCCTGCCAGGACCAGGGAGTAGGCACCATCATTACTCCTGCCATGAATCCCAGCTACATGAGGCCTATGGACACCAGATTCACTGACCTAAGGAGGGGAAAAATAGATAAATAAAACCACAAAGACCATTACTCTTGCAGGCTACCTTACAAACTAAAAGTTTAGAGCTTGGGTTATCAAGTGTCTTTACATTTAGAAGCAAATGCATATTTTAAACACTTAAACTTCACATTATGATCATCCGCGTGCAGAAAAACTTACCTGCACTCTGAACTTCCACAGGGAACCGACAGGGACGCCAGGTATCGGGCCATAATGGTTGGATGGGACAATGGTGCACTGTTTGGTTCGACCAACACAGGCCATACCCTGAAGGAAGAGGCGTAAATCATTTGTATTTGAAGACACTGGTGTTTAAGAAAGAAAAAAGTATCTCATCACGGAAAGATAAGTGTAATTGTCATTCCTCAAAAAATGTTTCTGACTAAATCATAGCTTTAAACATCTTTAAAAAAAAATTTAAAAAAAAATTGTGGCAGCACTTACCTTACCCCAGTCCCTCTGGCTTGAGGAACTAGCAGAAGCCATCTTAGCTTTCTTCTTGCTCTCCTTCAGCTTCTCTCCAGCCAGCACAACCTCACTGCTGTCATTACGACAACCTGGGCAATACCTGAGACACGTAAAGTCAAATGTAAAGTCGAGCCCAGCATACTGATAATCTTCCAAGACTTCCATTTAAATTATTGACATTTAACTGGTAATGATTTCCTGACCATCTTCAATTAAATGAATGCTGGATTTTTGAATCTACTCACCAGTCCTCATCCTCGGGGATAGAGGTGAGTGGAGGATTCAGGCAATAGGTGTGAAAGGCCATGTCGCATTCATCACACAGCAGCTGTTTGTCAGGATCCTGCTTGATGCCGCAGATGTGGCAATTACACCAGCGACAGTTCTTTTTGGGATCATCCTTGCAGTGCTTGCACTCAGGTCCATTTGATCCTGAAGATTATATTCAATTATATTATACATTTTGTTTCACAATATGACATTCTTAGAGCACGGTGCGCAATAATGCTTTAACCCACTTTTTAGTGGACTCTCAGATCCAGGTTGGGTGTCACTCAGAGAGCCAGGCTCCTCAATTTTGTAGATTTCAGTCAGGAACATGATGCGGCAGTCATTCAGAGAGTCACCAGCATCACTACATATATTTAATAAAAAATTTAAATAAAAAAGGAATGTCAGAGTCCAGACAGACATGCAGCTTTATGCAATATGTACAAATCTAAACTAAACCTGTTTGAAAAAGAGATACAAAAATCAGATGTAATGATCACGAAAGCTATTTATCTACCAAGCAACCATATAAGCAGTTGGAAAAACTGTCAAAAATTATTTCAGTGGCATCCACTGATACCACAGCAGGAAATTGGCTTCTACACATCTGCTGTGGTATCCAAGAACCAAACTATGAGCTACTGTTACAACTAACCTCAAAACAATGATCACCTTCCACCACAGCCAGCTGAATTTTCCTATATGCGATTAGTCGTAACAGAGAAAAAGCACGATAACTCCGGCTTATATGCAACAATGTCCTTACCCGAGGATAATCTTAGCGTAGATCTCTCGCTGGGTACGTGTCTCCCGCTTTTTCTGGATCTCAGCATCATACCAGTAGCCACGTTCCTTGGGTTCATCTGGGTTGTAGTTGAGCATAACAACCATTCCTGGCTCCAGCTGGTGCCACTGGTACACTGTACGGGCACGTGGACGGACATCCTTTGCCAGCAGCTCGATCACCCCATTCTCTGGGTAGCTGGTAACAGTAAAGGTGATATGATTTTGCAATTCAGAGACCAGCCACCCAGGCCCACAGCAGGTTTAACTGCTACACCACTCACACGAATGTTCCCTCCAACACTAATGCACTTGCTATCCAATAAACAAGAGCACCTTTCAATGAGGGCAAAGCCAAAGATATGAAAATTAATGAAATTTTATGTCTTAGATCATCAATTTTCATCTTGTGAGAAAGACATTACTTTGTAAAAAAAAAAAATTCAGTTCAGCAAAAGAACACAATTAATGGCCGTTTGCTGGTCTGAATTTGGCAGACATAAAGTCCAACAGGACCAATGGCTCTATAGAGCAATGCTTCCCTTTATATCCTCTACTTATTTGACGAGAGAAAACGTTTCAATGTTTAGTGTCTCACTGAGCAAAAATCAGCATCTTAAAGTACCAACTTTCTAAAAATATAAACAACCTTCTATGTAACAACTGTATTGCTTGCATTGTCAAATTTAAACAAGACCACCGATTTTGAGTGTCCCAAGAACATATTTTAAACCTGCCAAGAATAATAATAATTTTTACTATTTACCTATTTATTTGCTAGGATGTTTAGCTGGGTCTTTCCATAGACATTTTCACTGCTGCAACTAATTAGCTTCTCAAATTGCAAAACCTCAAATTGCACATCTCCTGAAAACTAAAACCAAAATCAGAGATCAAACTGTTGACTGTTAGTACAGAAATCTTATTCTGTGCGGCTACATGATAAATCTTGTGTACTGTGATGTGATGACCTCAACATTGATTTTCACACAACTATCCGACCATTTCTAAGACAGGACTCATGTAAAATACATATTTTTTTTTTTTTTAAAAAAGCACTAAAAAGATATGCTCATTAGTACAAAAAATGATTCTTACTCTTCATATTTAACATGGTACAGTATCTCCTCAGCTGGCTCTGCTTCAGCGGCCTCTTCTTGGGACGTCTTGGTAATGTTCACAATCTGGGCCTCAAACCACGCCCCCATGTTCAAGTCTCTTGCATCCACCAGCTCATTAATCTTCAAACACACATACACACACAAAAAAAGGTGAGCAAAGTTTTGAGACACTTTAAAACTGCAGTCAAATTTTCAGCGCAATTCATAAAATGTCTTGACCCCCCCCCCCAAAAAAAACTGGTTTGAGCCAAATCGCCTGCTTTTGAAGATCCTTCCAACATTTCCACCATATGAAGAGCCATCACAATTTTGTTAGCAGAAAAGTGTATACAGCAAGTCTGCAGGTTGCCGACCTGCTTCCAGAATTTTTTAAATGCATTTGCACAGAAAACATTTAAAAAAGAAAAAAAAAATTTAAAGATATAAAGAATAATGCAATGCATTTAATAAGCAGCTCAAACACCAACATAAACCACATCAGCACTGAGCTTTTCTGAATATTACCAGGAGGAAAACGCAAATGTCTGAATCAGTGTGACCCTACCGCTGAACTTAGTCTCAGCTTCCTAGTGCAAAGTCCATTTAATGTTAGATTATGCACATGGAGAAGAGCACAAGCAATTTTCAATACATTCATACTGAGGAAGTGGGCAGCATGTATCCTGCCTTCTGGCTGCTATCTGAGGCTAAATTTAAATCAATGAGAACCTCTTGTAGTAAGAGCATGTCTACCATCTCCTGTTGTGTGCCGCCTGCGAGAAAAAGGCAACTTCAAACAATGCCCAAACCCAATTCTCCCGACATTCATTTATGAAAACAGCTATACAAAGTGCATCTTTGTATAAAGCGCATAAGCCATACACACAGAGCATCAACTGTACAGATGAAGTATCAAAATGTAATTACTGTACAAAGAATTAAAAGAACACAAGAATTCAAATAAAAATGTTTTTCCACATCTGCACAACTCGCCACATGTTGGCATGAACATCATATACAGAACTTGTCAGGCACAGCCCATCCCAACTGGATGTTGAAAAGCTTTGAGGTAATAGAAAGACTATTTAACCCTATGGCAAGTTGTTGTGAAGTATATAGTCAACAGTCAATCAACGTTTTGCATTTTCTTTTTATTTCTCTATCAAGCTTTTACTCACACTGAAGCCAGAAACATTAATACCACAGCGGTAGTAGTTCTACACTGTTTCCCCATCATAACGCAGCTGATCTAAACGCAAAACAACACTACACATCATATTCAATTTTAGCACAATCGTTACAGCATACCTTGTAAAGTCCAAATCCAGGGTCAATGAGTTCTGGGCAGTTGGCCTGTGCAGAGGTTCCCGCAGTCTGACCCTCTACCTCGCCATGAGTCGAACTCTTGTCACACTCGCTCTGGGTTGAGCCACAGCCAGAATCCGAGTCAGAGAGCTCAGCCTCTTTGTCCTTGCTCTTGACGACATCAACAGGGGGCAACTGCTGCCTGACAAGCAACTGCACGATGTCATTTAGGCCTACACTGTAGTCAAATAAGGTATGGCCATCTTCCATCTGGTGTAAAAAAAAAAAAAAAGCAGACATTGCTTATATCGTTTCACATTCTGTTTGTGACTAAATGTTAAAGCAGTGCTGATTACTGAGCTACTACCACCACTAATGTAATTTGTATTACTGAACTAAAATATAATAGTCATTTATTAATGATCTGCTGCATGACAAATCTGAACATAATTCAACATATGGTGCCTCACCTGCTTGCCACGGTAGAAGAGTCTCTGTCTCTCTGGCTCCACCTTGAAGAGCTCCACAATTTTGAGACGCAGCTCGTCCACCTTGGTGAGTTTGGACAGGGAATCCACCCGATGGGTTTCCTTCCCATCCATTGTGCGCACTTGAATCCACATTGCAGCTGCCCTGTGTCAACATCCAAACAACAATTGCATTATAGCTACAGTTATTTTAGAGAATACACTAATCACGAGTCTTTACTGAATGACTTAATCCAGCAGGCATTTTTATTACACACTCCTATCATAGTACATACAGTATTTCTACACTGTGAAATATCATAATTACAAAGTGCACCATGCTTGGTTTTCTCTGGTTTTGCCAAGCTGTTGGAAAACAAAATGCTCTGTTAAGTTAGTATTTAACTGATGAACCAAAACATGTGCTAATGATTTGTATTTCATTTGCATTTCATAGTGAATAGGACTTCATAGTAAACATTTGAACTTTGTCTAGTGAGATTTAAAGGTGTTGACTGTGAATCAACCATTTTGGTTTCAGTTTCATCATTGAATGAATGAATAAAATATTATTTTCTCAGCTAGTTGCATGCGTTAATAATGAATGTGTTAGCTTTGACCCAAATTGTTGACACGTGCACTTGTATAACATATCTGAATACAGATGATTATCATCAACTTGAGCCTGTTCAGACTAAAGACAGACTTATATTTGTCAGCAAACATTGACACATTACAACAGATATATTTGTAAGATAAGGAACAGAAAAATGTGCTTGTGTTTTGGAAACAGTGTAACTACATAGTTTATCCAGCAGAGAGGGCCCCCAGTCTGTTATTTACAATGTTCTGAGATCTGTCTGTAGCACATGTAACAGAGTAGGAACAGCTGAGCAAATGGTGGTCTAAAGTTAAGCATTTTCTACACAGTAAAATGCTTATTAATTTGTGAATAATATTGCTGAAAAGTTAAACAATGACCCACTATTACCTCTTTTTAATATAACTATTGGGCTCTAAATCTATGAAAATATTAGCCAATGTTCTTATCTGAACTTTTTGCCTACTAATTTTTTGAAGTATTAACCTCAAACATCCAGTATTATTTAAGGATATTATTTATGAATATTAATTTAGGATTTTCTGACTGAATATCGTTTGTTGTTTTTTTTGTTTTGCACATCAGTGAACTTGTTTTTTCATGCATTATATCAAAAACAAATTCCCATCTAACTGAGAATGTTTCGGTGAGTCTGTATTTTCAGTTTAATCTGCAAATACTCTGCGTGGAAGATTGTCAAAAGGCTGATTCAGCTAATTGCACCCGTATAGGTCGGTGTTTTGGTCTAGAGATCATAGCAAGTTAACATGAAACGCTCTTCAGCAGCAGAAATATGACCGTTTCCCTCCCTACTCAGTGCATTGTACTGCTGTCAGCACTGGGCTGTCACTTCAACAGAATATGAGAAAGGGAGGGAATAGGCTGATTTAAATACAGTGCGGGAAACTGAGCTTGTAGGCCACTCCCAGCTCTTTTAAAAGCACATCCGGACGCGAGGGAGCGCTAGCCAACAATGTGCCTTCGCTCCCTGACAATGAAACGCACCTAAATACTAACTCGCATGTACTTTTAAACCAACAATTATAATACTACAGTGGATTTTTACCCGCATATGTCGTACTCGATTGTTATAAAGCAGTAAGGGGGGCAGCTCAGGGGCGGCTGCGGGTTTACTTCAGCGCTCTCAGCTGAGATCTTGTTCGCTCTGCTGGCTCGAAATAAACCAGCCGCAGTCAACAAAACATAAGCCAAAACCTCGAAAACAAACTACTTCTTCCCACCCAAGGTGTGCTCCTTTACCAATGCCAATAAAATCTTCTTAAAAACGCAGAAAAAATATATGATTCAATTCATGCCAAACCGAATACATACAAACAGGAAAATAAACAGCCCCGTGTTAGCTTGTTTTTCCTTCAAGAGAAGCAGTGAAGTTACAAAGCTAACTCAGTTTATACCATGTGTTGCAGATTATGTGGATGTTTTGAAGGATAACAAGTTAAAAGTCCACAAGTTCATCGCCCACCCATTTCAGTGCTTAAAGAAAACCACGTTACAATTTATTTTACAGAGCTTTCAACTACTATATTAGCAAAAGGAAGTCAGAGTACACTCAAATGCAGGAACGCTATCCCGATGACTATCAATTTTGACTAATTTTGAAGCTTACACTTGACTGGCTGGGCAACTTGGTGCAATAAGCCAAAGAGAAAGGAGGTAGGACTTTGCCAAGTTAGCTAACCTTAGTGTGCTAGCTACTGGATGAATATATCAATGAGAACATTTTTTAAAAAGTAATTAGAACACGCTGAAAATCGCTTTACCTGTTTGTCCGTCCGAGAAAAAAACAAGAAATTTACTTTGAAGGAAAAACGTGCACGTTTTCCCCAATTAACTTCTTTGAAGGGATGGCACGACCAACTCTATGCCTTGGTGGGGATTGATCAATGAGTTATTCTTCAAGACTTTGATATCCCGCCTGCTCTCGCAGTTCAGGCTCACCACTGGCTGCATTCCTCTAGCCACATCGCGTTCATTGGGTAACAGAGCTGCCAATCTGGAATGGGACTGGCGCTTATCCTCAGCGCGCGAAACAACAGTCTCGTGGGTTACAACTGGCCTTCGCGTATTTATCGCGAGATTATTCTGTTCTGTGCCTTGTAAACGGGTAACCCGGTGGGACAGATGGTGCCTCTGGTAAACAACTTCACTGAAAGAGCTGTTTTATTGTCTGAAATATGACGGCTTTGTATCTGTTTTTTTAGAATGAGTTTCCATCTTCAAACTAGTCAACTAAATACACTGAGCATGGGTGGACTTTAATGAGTACACCACCCGATAGACTCATATAATTCAGCTTAATTAATGATGTGCAATTAAGATACCTCCCCCTCATTTTGGCGGGAGCCGAAAGTTAATGAGACCCACTCAGTTCAAGAACATGAAAGGATGGAAAATGACAAGTATATGTGGGAGGAAGAAGCGCTTTTGCGCACAGAGGAGACAGCGTATGTTTTTGCTTCCAGACTTGACACATATCCTCTACTGTGGAGCCCCCCACCTTTAGGTTCCCGTTTAATCTTGTGTTTGAGGTCACTTTCTGACCCACTGATGGATGTATATGGCATAGTATCAATTTTTTTTTAAAGTCAGTTAAAGTTTTTTTTTTTTTTTTTTTTTTTTTTTTACTGTTTCAAGATTATTTTTCTGAGTCCACATTAAGACAGAACATTTTTACCTGACAAACATTCATTTCCAAAGACTAAAATCTCTGTTGTACAGTCAGCCCATTTTTAGAATGCAAAGAGCTGTTGTTGATTTTATATTTTAAACAAGTGAGATGAACAAACAAATCTTTATTGCCACAAATTTAATACCTTTCCAAGATATTTCTATTTAAAAATAAATACTATATGCCTGTTGTAAAATAGAGTACAATACATGTGAAATATTAACAACTTCCAGTCAGTAGTGGGCATAATTATAAACAATTCCTTTCTAAGCATCCATTTTCTTCCTCTTATCCAGGGTGCAGGGAGGTTAGGGCTATCATTGGGTAAGAGGCAAGGTACACCACGGACAGGCTGCCAGTCTGTTCACAGGGATAACACAGAGTCTCATATTCATACTGAGAGCTGCTTTAGATTCATAATCATCCTAACACATGTTTTTGGACTTTTTTTTTTTAAAACCTAGTGAGAACCCACACAAGCACAGGGAGACATGCAAACGTCATACAGATTGCCCCCAGACTGGATTTGAACAAAGGACCTTGAGGTTGCTGTGAAGCAACAGCATTAACCATTACACCACCATTGTTGAGGAAAGGGGGGGGGCACAAAGGGGTGGGGTGGTAAGTGAGCCACACACTGAGGAAACCCTCAGAAAACACAATACAATCAGAATACGTAAACAATACAAGCAAAGCAACTGAAACTGTACATGTAAAACAAAAGCAGAACTAAACACAGCTGGAACCAGACCGTTCCTCCTTTGAATCTGATAAAAACAAACAACATTCTTAATTGTGACAGATATTATAACAATTTAAAAAGGGCTGTCACTAGAGCAGGAAATACAAAAAGTGTTGGACATGCAGTAACATATAAAGCTGAAGTTTTGGTGGAAGTTTTACTTGCACTGTGTGTTAATGAGAAGCTGTTAAAAGTCAGCAGCTCTAAAAGCAGCAGGTAAAGTTATTCATTTAAAACAAGGAGTCAGAATGTTACCCCGGGTATTGAATGTTGCTGTATTTGCAGCTGTTTTAACCTTTCTTTTATTGCTCGTTTATATTCTGCATTTCCACTCGTTCCCTCTTCAGCTACGTTGTTCTGCCACCAGCTGCTGGTTTCAGTGGGATGTTGCGCTGGTATAACGACTACTGACACAGTTCTAGTTTAGCTAAAATGATTGCATCCTCTATTTTTATCATATCCGTGTCCAAATAGTTACAGCAGTATTTTATCCACAGGCAGTCCCTGTATCGCAGCTGTTACTGCAGGAGTTCTTACTGTGTGATCAGCACGCTATTAAGCAAGCTGCATTAGCTGTGCGTCTGCTGTTAATGTGCTGGTCATGCAACATTCAGAGTAACCTGAAGCTTTGAAATAAGTAATCTTTTGCATCACAAACGTAATGTTAAATAGTGACATTTTCTTCCTGATGGGGAGCACACTGTACCCAGTTTAGCAGTTTTGACAAACAATACTTGACATTATGAGAGGGACATGGCACTCACAGGATCCTGAATTGAAATCTAGGACTGTGGTATAAAACTTCCAGGGAGGAAACAGCTTTTTAAAATAATGTTTTAGGACGATGTCAACGAACGTTTTATGCCATCTTTTAATCAGCTTTGACTGCTGAGTCTATATACCTATTTGTCTATATATTTATAGTTTTTATAACCAAGTGACCACTGAAATTCAAAATAACTCCAGAGTCATATTGTCCAGAGGCATTTCAAGATGGTGAGACTCGTTTCTAAAATGACAACACTAACCAAGTTATTTCAATGAGGAGAGATCGTTAGGAACAACTGAACATGATTTACTGATATCCAGAATCCAGGTGGGTTGCACAAATGAATCTGCAAAGGAAGATTGACGGGTAAGCAGAGAGATTTAAAGTATGCAGAGTGGAGACTGATTGGTTTGAAGAAGGCGGGCAGAAAGATAATTGGACTAGAGCAATAATGACAGCTTTGAGTTTGCGTGGGAAAGAAGTGACGTGAAGAACAAACTAGCAGCCGAACACGCAGGAAAGCAGACAGAGTGAATATAGAGCTTCCTTATTGAACTTATGCATAAGCTTCATTAGGCTAGTTTTGGTGTAAATACTATCTATGGTATGTGATCTGTTTCTGGTTATAATCACTTCCATTTTACAAGTTTTATCATTGTTTTTGGAAAAAATCTAAAGACAATCTTGAACTTGTTTTCAGCCTTAATTAGAAGTGTTTAGCTCACTGGATTGTGAGCGTAGAGAACCTCAGTGGTGGAAAGGCTTCAAAATCTTTAGCAACTGTTTTCTGAGTGAGGTATGAGAAGCACAGAGAGACTAGCATGCTGTTCCTGTAAATGTAGGCTCTTTCAGATTATTTGAGTGACTTGGAATTTGATTTTAATAAACAAAAAGTTAGTTACTAATTCTCAATGAACATCTGCATATCTTCTGCACAGTCCCCACTCTAACTGTGGCAGAGGAGATGAAGGAATAATGCTTTTCCTTTTCCTCTGAAATCCCCTGACAGAGGGTCTTCCCCTCTCGCTGGAGCTGTTCAAAGTGGTGCTGTATGACTGGTGCTGTTGTGTATGACTCCTTGAACACGGAACTGAGTTCATGTTGAGAAAATCCACGCCAGCATTGAAAACATTTGCACACTGAGAGGGGAAACCACTGAGGAAGGGCCAGTCAGTTGTATGGTGTCTCTGGTGCGGTGGATCCTGGACAAAGCTGCCTGGCTGGCACGGAACAGCATTCAGAGCTCAGGGAGGATGACAGGAAGTGTACGCGGCAGGCCAAGTCATCCAGGAAATCTTTTTGTAGTTTTGCTATTGCTTGAGAAAGCACAACAGGCAGCGACTGCACACAGTGAAGGATGGAGTCCAGTTTCTCTTCCAGAGCCACGATCCTACTGTCCAGCTCACCGCTTCGATGCTGCAGCTCTGACACCAGATCGTACATCATGTTCTGGGTCTGAAAGCATTACGGACATGCTGAGATCGCTTTCAGGTATCGACACTTAAACAACTCAGGGATTCTCACATTTTAGATTATTACAAATGTCGTGAAATGAAATTATTCTATTCTATTGTGTATTAGCAATTTTCACTCTTAGTAAAACTGAGGCACTCGATGGGGTCAAGCAAAAACAATTATTAATGGCATTTGTCCAACGTTTCATAATATTTTCCAGTAGGCAACTGCAAAGGGTGCCAACTACTCAGTACAAAATGCCTTTCACTGTGAATATTGTTCCAGTACAAAACAATTATTAAAAAACTGTTTTCCAGTAAGCAAAGACTTTTGTTTGTTTTAAGATTTTAAAATTTTATTCTTCTTATTTATTTATTTTGAAAATAAGAAAAATACTGCATATACAAACCTTTGCGAGATCAGCAACTGTATTGGCCTGGTCAGTTAATTTCCTTTGCTCCATTTTCACTCTTCGCAGTCTAAAGTTGGGAACCAGAACCACAGTCACATTTGCGCTAATATAAATGCAGCATTCAGTTTGTCTTAATAAAAACTTAAATCCTGATTCACAAAATCAAGAGTCGCAAATTAGACTATTTATCAAAATCTCTGATGATGGCATAGTGACACCCACTGGTGGATGGCTTGCAGGAATTTACGCTGGTGGTGGCGTACTCTGGCGTGGTCAATCTTTTTGACCAGCTTGGTGTTTTTGTAGATGAGCCAGGTCTCCCTCAACACATTCGCTGCTGTGTTCTTTATCTGAAGAAGACAGTACGTCAGTGAACAGGCAAAACAAATGTAATGTGGATCAAAAATCTGATGGTACTTTTCTGCAATAATAATTCCATCAATTTTGACAAGAGCCCCAACACCGCTGGCTGAACCCTGACACAGGCTCCACTGTGTTATACAGATGGCTGTAGACACTTTTCCTGACCTCGTCTGAACATACTGACAACGATTTCGATCAGAAAGTTCAAATTTAGATTTGGATTTTTTTTCCCCCTCCCTGTTTCTCTTCCTTAAGAATGACCAAAATAGTCACTTGCCCTATAAAGGTTAAAGACATGACTCTAAGATACTGTTCATCTGCTATAGATAGTTTTTTAGGCCTGACATTTCTTCTTCTGTGCTCCACTGGTTTAGTTTTTTAAGGACGCACTGCACACCATGTTGAGATATGCCAAGTTTTTGGATAATAACTCTTTGAGAATCACATTGTGGGTGTAAAACTATTTTATGTCAAAATAGAAAGAAATGAGGGGTGGCTCAAGAATTTAGCGCACTGTATATGATTAAGAAAAAGATAATGTTATTACTTTTAACACTGTTCATCTGGTTTTTAACAGTTAATGTTCAGCTACTGCATCTGTATGTGCAAACAGACCTTTTTGTAGATTTGGGTATCCATCATGAAGTTGTGGACATGTTTCTCAGCTCTGGTGAGTTCTGACTTCCTTGCAACAACGGCCACGACTAAGGCTGTACAACCTGCTCCCTGATCAGAAGAAGAGCAATGTTAGCATGACTGCAGTTATTACTTAGCTAGCGCAAAAAAAATATTACAATCATCCATGAAGCTCGGGATTTTAAAGCAGCTTTTTTTCCCCCTTTTTTTTTTTTTTTTTTTTTTTTTAAAAACTGGTATTTACTTTCCATTGTTATCCAGACAAATTCTCTGAGTGGCACAGAAGATAAGAAGCTTATCTCATTAGACTACCAACTGTGAATCCCCTGACTGAAGGAAAATGCAAGTACAGCAGTCGTGCATAGTAGAGAAGGGTTAGTTAAAACACATTCAGTGAGACAGCAACAATGGAAAGTTTTGTTATGTGTATATTTGTTCATGGATAGATTGTTTTAACCCTTCCATACATGTCCGGATGTACTGTATTGGTATAACACTCACCATAATTCCAGTTAACAGGCAAACCCCCTTTCCACAGTAGGTATGAGGGACCATGTCTCCATAGCCAATGGACAGGAAGGTAATGGAGATGAGCCACATTGCTCCAAGGAAAGTACTGGTTACTTCCTGTGCATCATGATACCTATTTAAACATGACACCTGTCTGTAAAAGCGGTTTATGTTAAAGCTGAAGAGACAACCTTTGATTTAAGTTTCTTAAATTATTAGCCACCATTCTGATTAACATGGTGATTTTTAAGTAAAACATTTAAAATGCTTTCAAATGATACCTTTCGCATACGCGCACTGTCCATGCTGCAATGATCCAACAGGACACACTGAAGACTAGCAGCACTGTGCCGGGGCAGATGGTCATCAGGGTCTTCATGACAAAACGAGTGTCAAAGTTGATCTTGTTGAGCGCCCCAATGCTACGAGAGGAAGCGTCCGTGAACAGCTTGCTGTGGAGCAGCATGACCCGGCCGATCAGGTAGAGGCGCAGGAACATCGGCACGGAGAGGATGATGTCCACATCGGCGTACGCCACTGATGCTGTGTAGCTGAAGGCCAGTCGAGTAGTCCAGGTGAACACATATTGGCCTGGGATTGGATGGATGGCACAGACGAGGAGCTCCAACATGATGAAGACAATTCGCTCGAAGGTCATTGCTATCCGCCAGTCGTCTGCACCGTTGTCTACCATGAAGAGCTGCAGAAGAAAAGTAATAGCAATTTTATGCCATGAATATGACAGAATAATGAGTGATAAACATTTTTTGTTGGGATTATAGTTGTATTTTTTTTGTTTTCTTGATGTCACTTATTCTGAAGTGATAAAGTTGCATGCTTTATGCTGCTCTCTTTGTCAAAGAGTTTTTTTCTACATACACTATATTGACAAAAGTATTCACTCATCTGCCTTCACACGCATAGGAACTTGAGTGACATCCCATTCTTAATCCATAGGGTTTAATATGATATCGGCCCACCCTTTGCAGCTATAAGAGCTTCAACTCTTTTAACAAGGTTTATGAGTGTGTTTGGGAAATTTTTGACCATCCTTCCTGAAGCGCATTTGTGAGGTCAGACACTGATGTTGGATGAGAAGGCCTGGTTTGCAGTCTCTGCTCTAATTCATCCCAAAGGTGTTTTGTCTGGGTTGAGGTCAGGGCTCTGTGCAGGTCAGCCAAGTTCTTCCACACCAAAGTCATGTGGAGCATATTCCACAATAAAGTTGTATTTAATCAAAGCTCAGGCAATAGCTATAGGCAGGTGCATAAGTATTTGGACCATGAGAAAGTTTGTAGATTTGCCTCGGTACACCAGACCAGTGGATTTTAAATCAAATGATCAAGCAGTGACTAAAGTGCAGACTTTCAGCTTTAATTCAAGGGATTTAACAAAAGTCTTGCATTAACTGTTTAGGAATTACAATCATTTTTATAGACAGCCCCCATTTTCAGAGGGTCAAAAGTTATTGGACAACTGACTGATGAGCAATTTGATGGCCAGGTGAGGCCTGTTCCCTCATTATTCCATGACAAATTAAATAGATAAAAGATCTGGAGTTGATTCCCAGTGTTGAGCTTGCATTTGGTAGCTGTCCACTGGAACTCCGTATGAGGTCCACAGAGACAAAATTCTTATGGGTCTGTCTTTAGTTATAAATGTAATGCAAAGGTCAAGAATGCACCGCATTATTTGGTCATCCATACCTGGATTTCCCTTGCGTGATACATCACAATGAGGCCCAGCAGAATAGCAGTAGAAAGGCTGATCAGACCTTTTAGCACATATGAATACATTGATTCCTGTAAATGATGGGGGAAAAACATAAAGCTATTAAACTAATGAAAAATCCTCAAGGATAGCATTTTAAATTTCATATATGCTATACTGACATCGCTTTAATTTATCTGTTAAAACATACTATTAATCTTATTATGAGATGCCAGTGTTTCTACACTGATGTGGCTCGTTTTTTGTTGAACTATGAACTAGAATGCACCTTGGTGTAAAATCCCCTTGACAGCTCAGTCTCGACAACCATGACAATAATGCCAAACATCCCACAGACCAACGCGTAGTCGCTCAACTGTTTGCGCTTCCCAAAGAGAGCTCTCCTCTGACCCAGCCTGTAGCTGATGTCCTTGGTCTTCTTCTGTGGTACGCTACCTTCCTCACCATTGGCCTTACTGGAGTCTTCTCGGATGACTTTGGAAAAGGCGTCCTCCAGGATGGCACTGTGAAGAAGCTGAATAGGCTGCTGGCCTGAAGGAAGCTCTGAAAGACTAGATCTCAAAGTGCCGTGGCTGCTCAGGGGTCGGACTGCATCCCCGTTAAGTATGTCATTGTTTTGTAAGGCGTTGGGAGGTGGAGAAGTGTGTTTAGGAAGGGAGACATTTGATCCACCGGGGTGCTGAGAGACTGTCTGCAAAAGGAAACAAGCATGTAATGTATTAGCATGCTACAGTATATGCTGAAAGATGTCTGCGAGAAGGAGACAATTTATATGCAAACTGCCTTTATGGGTAAATTAAAGCTTTTTTAAAACGTTTTTGAAAAACGGCCTCGGTGTGGAAACACAAAGGTTATCTGAACTTCCTTCTGATGCTTCAGATAGTAGGAAAACCTGTTTGACACTTTAAGCCAGCTGTATCAGAATATGCACCTGACTTTGCCGCTGTCTTGTTCTCTCATCCATTAAATCCTGAGTCTCTAGTGAACTATACTGACTGGTGGAGAAAGATGAGACACTTTTGTTACTGACCGGTGTAGACGACCTCTTCATCTGGCTTGTTAAGGGCTTGTGAGGGAGGTGGTGGCACCTGAAGATGATGGACGGATCTCCAGATGAGCTGCTTGTTTGATCTCCTGTTATCGGGCAGTGGGACTCTTGCTTTTGGTGTTGCTGAACTAACAGTGGCTCTTTACCAAAAAGATCTCTCCAGTTGACATCCGCACTAACAGCAGGATGAGGCTGTTTTGGGAGTTTTTGATTACACTCGACTGAGTCCAGAGGAATGTTGAACAAATTTGTTGCTTGGCTGCTGTCTTTCAGTTTAAAATGATTGCAGGGCTGTTCTTTTTGACCTTCTCGGTTAGCGCAGCGAGGCATGAAATGATCTTTTAGATGGTTTGTTGCAGGATTCAAAAGCTCTCTTTGGTTTGCTTGCTGTGGTGAAACCTGGCAAGTAGTTGAAATGTGGCTGCTGGGAGAGAAAGGCTGAGCGTGTGGTGTACATGAAAGGCTCCTCTTAGCCGTTACCCTGGGAAGGCAATCTTGGACCGTGGTCTGTTTTGACTGTGGTTGAAAACTAGAGGCATCAGGACAGGAACATTCACATCTGTCATTGTGGTTTGGATGTACCATACTGGTCCCTGCTCTTTCTGCTGAGGAAGAATCATCTCCTACATCCCCAATATGGCCACAAAGAAGCAGCCAGTCCTGATCGCTCAGCTGTGATAAGGTTAAGTTTTGGGTTTTCGGTGGCGACATCTGGGCTGAAGCTCTTGGAGGACTGATTCCATTGCATGTTTCATGGGGTGAAGATGAAACACAGCACTGGCTTTTCTCCTGTGGGGACGAGGGCGTTTCAACCGAGGTTCCTCTATATGGATCGTGCTTCCCCTCAGGAGTCTTTATTGGAGGGGACGGCCCTCCTGAGGTACAATGCTCGTGGTCACCTTCGTGGAAGACTTCACCTGTTGAGTCAAGACGCCGTGTTGCATTGGTGGGTTTAACTAGAATCAGCCTCATGGCATCAATGCAGGGCTGAAATGACACCACATATAGATCACTTTTCAAACGTCACCACGAAATGCAACAAAGATCCTGACATTTAACTGAAAACAGGATTATACAGTTAGAATAATGTGCACACTGTAGCACTTTGTTTAAATTGTCATGCAACAGGACAATGATCCCAAACACAGCAACAAATTTACAACAGAATGGATGAAAAAGAAAGGAATCGACATGCTGCAATGGCCCAGTCAAAGTCCAGACCTCAGCCTGATTGAAATGCTGTGGCGGGACCTTAAGAGATCTGTGCAGTGAACAAGCCTCAATGAAATTCCTCCACAATGATGTGAAAGACTGATAAATGCTTACTTCAAGTTATTGCTGCTGAAGGTGGTTCTGCTGTATAAGTTATTCAGTCATGGATGCAGTTTCTTTTTCACAGGACTGTATGGTGTGTATGCTGTATATAGTGTCAGTTACCTTGTGGAGTTTGTCCCAGAATCAATAGTAAGTCTGCTGTTACTCTGGAGCTGTGTAGCAAGTTTTAAGTACAACATTTACCACTGAAGGGTATAGATGAACTTTCCACCTTAAAGTCTCAAAGACTTTGACACAAATAAAAATGTCAGCAGGCAACAAAACAAACAAATCAATATTCACTGACTCTAGAAATAAGATATTTTACTCTTGTGTGGTTTGGGAAACTTTAGCTTCACTAATGCTATTTGTTCATCATCTAAGGGAGAAAAGGTTAATCAAAATAAATCTTTAATTTAAATCTAATAGATTTTTTTTTTAAACTAAAAGCTGTTTGTGTTTACACATGTAATAATTATTCAAGGCCAAGTGACACTAAATTAAAAAAAAAAAGTTCACTCATAGGTTTGTGTTTTTTCTAAGATTCTGTCAGTAGCAGATGTGATCCCCCGCTTATGTTTGTTTGCTGCGCATCAAAATCAGAAAGCCTCGGAGAATTCTACCGAGCAGCTTAACACAACATTGAATTAATTTTGAATGCAACTGTAACTAAATCTATATCTATATAACTACAGATGTAAATACAGATATTCAGCTTTAGTATTTTCACACATCTGAGATGTGGATGTACGTTTGAGTTTTCTGCCATTTTACAGGGTCACATTTTAGGAGTAAAAGATGTAAAATCATTTAGTAACAGATGGAGTTTTAACATTTAAGGATAAGATTTTGTTTAATCAAACTTGATGCTTGATATTGTTGATTAACTGAATAGAGCTTAAATTCACTCTACAAAAATGTACATATGTGTCCAGTCATGCATCCATCAGCAGATTCAATCAAATAGTAGAGCCTTAAATAAACCCCTGAAATATGCACATATAAGAATTTGGCATCTGCAACAGCTCACCTGTACAAGCTTTATGACTTCAGGAAAGCACTTAGATATTTAAAATGGTGTTTGTCTTATTTTGGAAATGTTCTTTAATAAATTAGCAGGGAAAAAAACTATCTAAACAAACCCTTAGTGCCACAAGTGCTTCTTACCTTCCTCTTCCATATGTTACTTTTGTCCAGACTTGAAGAAGCAGGTTGCAGATAGAAAGTGCTCCTGATTTGCAGAACACAAGTGTTAAGAAGAAAAGGAGCAGTCCGAGTGGGTGTTGGACAGCGGCTTCCCTCCTCCCGGTACAAACACTCAATAAAGGAGCGTTAGAGATGCTTTCCTTTGAAAGTAATGATTAGAATTCAACATGAAGAAAGGAAAGGGCAGCAGCAGCTGGCCTGGTAAAGGGTTGCCAAGCAAATGGACACAGAGTGGGAGGGTGCGGCAACAGGTTAGGATGCAGAGAAAAAAAATCTGGAACATCAGACCAGCGTGTTAAGGCGGAACATCACACATATAGCTCAAAGACATAAATTGGGAGTGGACTGCTCGGTTGCCAGGGGATAACAAAAATGGAAATGGTAGCTTTCAATGCAGAGTGGAAAATAAAAGGTCAGCTGAAGTTGTCATTGAAGCTCTGTGGTTCAAAGGCCTTCGCGCGCTCTCTTATCTCGTCCACCAGAAGAGCCTGCAGAACAAAAGTGTCCATTTTTCAATCTGGTTCTGAATGAATCAAGCTAGTGAGTGCAGGGTCTCATCAATGAAGCCCTAGAAGATCTAAGAAATGAAACTGCAGGAGCAATTTTACAATAGAAGTGTATTTGTATACATACGGAGATGTTTAACATCCAAATTTTCATAGCAGGAGTGGCATTGTTATCTAAACTAATGCTTTTCCAGTGTTTTTGTTTTTATTTTTGTATTTAGAAACAAAAACCTGCAAAGTTCTGATAGTTTTTCGACATGGAGAATGCGCCATTTTTAACTGTACAGAATATTGTCAAACATTTTTCATGAGTTAGCTACAAAACAAAAAAGTTGAATGAATTTTTAAAGTCTGTGGTAGAGCTATGGGCACAAACTCCATTTCCCTAATGTAACCGACACCATGCTTCAATTATTATGCTGTTTTACGCATACTTTACATATTTAGGTAGCTTGAGCTCTGTTTTATCTGTGCTCACTTTCATTCCACCTGGCATCAGACAAACCTCTAAAGCCTGCAACCTGCTGCCTCAGCAGCTTAGTGTGCATGTTGCTGTGCTGGAGAAAACCTTTGTGACCCACAGAATCACCGCTCACTGTCACGGGCCAAATAAATGACCACCAATGAGATCTGAAGCAACAACTGCTACATGGCTATATGTGATAAGAGCCCTGCTATGAAGAAAATCTGGACAGAAATGGCTCTTATGGGAAATTAATTTTGTTGGTGCACTTAACTGAATATAAATTGTTTTGCCACTACCAAAAACCTTCCTCCACACAGTATGGCTTAAGCGCCGCCCTTTGAATGACTTTTTCGGAAAGCAGGTTGTTGACTAAAAGCAGAGTTGCATACATGCACACATGACCATGAGGCCACAATTTTAGCACCAACACAGCTCTACCTGTCTGATAATAACCTGAGGCTTCTGCTTTCAGGGGTCACGACTGACTCTTTCTTCTGTGATAAAGAATTAAGTCATTGCTGACTTAAAGCAAACGGGTCTGAGTAAGAATAAATAAGGGATGCCAAATTTAGCTACTGTTGGCTGAAAGCTGGAGAGGTTTAAATAAAATAAAAATCAGGAGCTGTCTTATTAAATAATAATAACATATATTATATACATATATAATAATAGTAATAGCACCAATAAAAATATTTCAGAGCAACTCTCAGCCTGGAGGAGAGCTGGTTAAGGATCTATTTCCTTTGATTAGGTTCTTCTATTAGGTCACCTGGAGTAGCATGAAGAGCTACACCAGGTGACCTACTAGCTGAGTGTTTAGGCCACATACCGCAGAGGTATGAAAGTCACATTTGATTCCTGGCTGTCTGGAACTTTAAAGCATGCTGCTCCCTTTTCTCCTGTCTGGCTTCGCTGCTTCTACCTAAATATAAAACAGCAACCTGACAAGATTTGATGCAGATTTCCCTGTTTAGCATCAATCAAATGGCACATATGATTCTGCTCTTTGCAGTCATAGTCCAAGTAATGAAATGAGGAAGCATCAGTTAAAACTTTCCATTAGGTAAAGCTGAACAGCCAGGGAAGCCACCATCCTTGTGTCAACATAAAGTTTCAACACTTACGATGCATCACACAGAGTGCCAGACTGACACTCTGTGATGAGGCAACAGCCAATCCACATTCTGCCCATCTAACACAACCTTCCCAAAAACTACCAGGCGTTATTACAGTTGATCTCTGTAACCACTTCACCATCCTGCAGTTTTATAGCAAATGCAAAGTCAGGCTCTGTTCTTACACATCTGAACCACAGCGGGGATATTGTGGTAGAAATCTCACTTCCTGTCTGTGTACCTTGATAGTTCAGCTACTCGGTTGCAGGAATTTCCCAACTTTGGGATGATTAAAATATTTATTTTATTTTATCTCATATTCAGGGGACTCAGCTGTAGACACTTCAATACTAAAGTTGAGATTATGCCCACTTGTTGATGAGAAATTATTCTTATACTCCACCCAAGTCCTGCTCAAAGTCCACCAGGAGGATGCATGCATAACTAGTGCACTGTAGTGCACTGTGCGCCACAACAAGTCCATGTGATCACAAAATGTTGAAGGGCATATGGACACACTCCACCTGATGGAGAAATCTGCAACACTCAGACTGAATCAAACCTCTCCATACCCACAAACGTGGGAACTATGGCATGCTGCTGCCGTATGGCCATTTGAGTAACAGTTCCAAGCACAAACAGAGGTTGGCAAGTCACTCAACAGGTTCTGAAGAATCTGGTGAGTCACTTATCAAAACAAAAAAGAAAAAAAAATCCTCCCAACAACATGAGAAGCATTTAAAAGCACAACAGATACTGATGATTGAGCAGTGAACTTTAATAAGTTATTCTCAAAACATCTGCCTTCCCACCTCCCCAGGAGTGCTAGGAGAAAAAGAAAGATGCAATTAAATTTATTAGATGCTGAGATGCCTCATTAGAGGCCACGTGCACAAACATGGTGATCAATTGTTACTAGATGGGTGACAATGAGTCTCTCCTCGTTAGTGAATGAAACAACAAGTCAAGTCCTCTGGCACTGGTGAGACTGTTTCTGGGCGGATAATGTGAAGCTCTCGTCAGTCGAACTGATTTTATTTTTCAATGAAATGATTTGATTTTCAATGAAAGTCCCCAGTGTGCATAGACAGACAGTTTTAATTATTGAGGGAAAAAGTGATTTCACTTTGAGTTGTAGGTGACAAAGCGTTGGTTGAGGGGGTTTTCTGGTGCTTTTGTCCACTCCTTCTTCAATTGTTGTTTCAGTTGCGACAATCTCATGTTGGGGTTTGCCTGTTTTAGACGAGGCATGTTTGCTTCCTCATAGGCGGCAAACGCTGCTTTCATCCTTCGCTCAGGATGACGGTCCAAGTCCTCAGGCCCAATGCTGAAGCACAGGAAGACGGGGTCAGCGATAATGAATTGTTAACATTTGATGAAGTCAAAAGTACAACGGGATGTCAAACGTACAATTGGCACTGGCAATTAGCTTTATGAACTAAAAGTACTTTAACGGTAATTCTACATTGCACTGGGAGCCAATGAAGAGATCTCAGTACTGGGGTAATATTAATACCAATTAATACCTGAGAACAGCAATGGCATCTTCTATTGTTCTGGCTTCCACGGTCCCTTCTTCAGGAATAACTCTGTTCACATTCTCCTCCAGTGGAGTCTCCAGGTGGCTTTTTTCTGTGGGAAGAAGTTTAAACTTGGCAAAATTACAACTCTATGTAATCATTGTATTTTATCTCATATCATGATGTACTTTTATCACTCTGCAAGCACACGCTTGTCATCAAAATATGCTTTACCTTTCGGTTTGAGCTCCTGCTCCTCTTGCTGCTCATTGCGAAGCATCTCTTCAATCTGTGCACGAGTCACTTTTCCACCAGCTCCAGCCTCTTTCTGGGATCTGCCTTTCAGCTTAGAACTTTCCTCATCGAGAAGTCGCTGGTTTTCCTTTTTCCTCTCAAGAAGTTCCAGCCTCTTTTTCTCCTTGCCATCCTGCAACATCAGAAAAAGAGTTTAAGAGATAAAACTTGCAGCTCCTTTGTGCTTAAAATGGGTCACTACATGTATTCTGGCACATCAGACTACATCACACTGCTTAGTAGCTTTCCTGGTGTTCCCTACATATCAGTCATGAAAAAAAGAAAAAAAAAAATCATACATGCTGTATACTGTCTCAGGACTTTCAAATTATGCCGGCGCCAGGCACATTTTCCACCTACTCCACCACTCTGCGCTGTCTACTTTTTAATTTTCCTAAAAAGAAAAATTTTGCGCCGTCTGCCGTCTCCATTTCCAGCGCTATGTGAACGCACGGGGCAATATTTACATTCTTTCAATCTGAGCCATTTGATTGGTTCACGACTGCCATGTGACTATTCATATCGTCTGCTGTTGTCATGTCATAAGGTGCCTGCTACTTTGGCAAGCCCGCCTGCTACTCCAAAACAATTTGAAAGCCCTGTGTCTGTACAGAATACAATGAGTTTGGAAAAGGAATGATAAAAGAAATCCCCTGACATACATCTCTCCAATCTAGTCAGTACATGCCTGTGTGTATATGACATAATGGGAGGCAGTGCAGGGCAATGCCTGATAAGTGCTGGGTTTCATTACTCAGAAGTAAACATTGTCATTGTCAAATACCTGTAGATGCACTAACTGTTTCATATATATGTGGACAGAAGTTTACACACACTAAAGTCATTAAAGATGTATGCTGTACAATCACTCCACCTTGGAGTTTTTGTCCAAAAAGTCCAAAACTATCATGACATTCATGCCCATGATGAGTGCATGTAAACTTCTGACCACACTGTAGCTGGTTATGCTGTTTTTTTATTTTATTTGCACAAACGTTACCATTTTTCTGTTTCTGTTTTGAGTTCACTGGGATGCCTTAATTTGACCTGAACTTTAGATCTGTGGAGGTGTGTGTGAGAACTGAGAAAGCACACGTGTAACCAACATCAGAAACTAAACACTGCATTCCAGAGTTTTTGTTTCTTGTTTTCCAAATATGTGTTTTGACAACATTTCTACTGTTAGTTAGGTTGTCAGTCCTAAACCTTTCTTCGTATTCTTTCGGCTGCTGCATTCAGGGCTTGCCACAGTAGATCATCTGCCTCCATCTGACATCCTCAGCATCCTCCTCAGCCACACCAATCCTCTGCATGTCCTCTCTCACTACATCAATGAACCTCCTCTGAGGTCTTCCTCTTTTCTTCCTTGCTGGCAGCTCCATATTCAAAATCTTTTGTCCAACATATCCACTATTCCTTCTCTGTACATCTGTACATGTCCAAATCATCTCAGCCTTCCCTCTCTAAGCCCTGTCAGTACTAAACATTTAGTATTTAACATTTGTTTAGTCACCACTTATTATAGCTCAGCTTAATTATGATGATAAATTTGTATATCAAACCTGCCTAAAGAAATGGCTTACCTTCCTTAGCTCTTTTCTGAGTACGTGTTTGTCAGTTTCCTGCCAGAGAGCATCTTCCTCTTCCTGCTTCTTGCGGGCGTCTGCCACCGCCTTGGCCTCAGCTTTTCGGGCTCTGGCCGTGGCCGCCTTGGAGTTCTCACCCTGGAACTTCTTCGGCATCCCAACAGCTGCTTTTCAGCTGAGAAACGAGACCAGAGGACCATGAGAAGAGTAAGAAACCTTTCAATACAGATGCACAATACTGATCCATACAGTTTTTATTTTAAATTCTAAACAATAACCAATACGTTCCATTTGGATATTTACCATCAAGCCTGAAACACAATGCTTATATGACGTACAATGCGCAGGAGCTCTTTCAGGACTTTAGCTACATCTGCAGCTGGACTGTAGGCTACTTAAAATAGTTCGTCTAAATAGAAAACTCAACTAGCTATGCTTCAGCCTCAAAACGCCAGTCAGGCTGCAAATAGTTTAAACTGCACTATCGCACGAATGGCTGCAGCTTGCCTGTCAATGCAGCTAGTTAGCATTAGCTAGTTGCAGTTAGCTTGAGGATGAGCAAGACTTGTTTGACTGTCAACCACGTTCCCGTTTACTCCGCTATTTGGCCAAAATTTAGCTAACGGGACATTCATAACGATACGTATTTATTCAATAATAAGCGTGGTTTCATACCAGTAATGAAAGGAGAACCGAGTCGTAAGTACAGTTTGCTGTTTCGAAGAGGCATCCGCCACCTCCTCTCCGAAACCAGCGCGCTCACTGATGACGTCCAGCAGCACAATTATACCGTAAACAGGTGCATTTGCTAATTTCATATTTCAGTGACGCTGCTTTGACTCTGACGGTAGAAAAAAATAATGTTTTACTTTAAAACAACGAAAAACAAAGACTGTTCGGGTTAGCCGTAGTCAAACAGCCAAACGCTGCACAGTGAATTACACTGATTTTTTTTTTTCCTGTTATGGCTACTACAAAATTGTTACAATTGAAAGTTTTCTGAATATCACTCTGTTTTTATGGAAGCCTGTTTCCGCAACTGTTACAAAAAAATGTCGATAATTCGAAAAAATTCGACATAAATTAACCAGTGAGTCAAAATTTTGAAATACTGACCCAACATTTCGATTTACTGTAGCTCTGCCTGGCAAATTTTTTCTTCTTTCAGTGGCAGAAACATATGGATGCTTGTTTCTGGCACTTAAAAAAAATTTCAGCTAAAACTTTTTTTTTCCAGTGGTGGAAACAAGCTTACATAATTTGTACTTTCAAAGTAAAACATTTAAAAATCTGACATATAATCGATTAAAACATATCAAAATGTTTCTCATTTATGCATGTTAATATGTTGCATTTAAGCCCTATTATGTGCAGTGCCATGAAAAAATATTTGTTCCCTTTTTGATTTTTGTTAGTTTTTTGCATATTTGTCACACTTAAACGTTTTAGATCACGAAACAAATTTTAATATTAAACAAAGATAACCCAAGGAAATGCAAAATGCAGTTTTGAAATGATGATCTCATTTATTAAGGGAAAAAAGCCCCTCCTTGAATTGCCACTTTCTCGTGGTGGATGGGTTTGTGTACCCCAGTGATTCCAGGGGCCAGACAGAGCAATTCCAATGACTCTTATGGCAGAGACACGAAGGAGAACAGTTTACCTTGAAAAGGATAAGCGGAAGAGGGTGGATGATGGATATTAAAACATTTCTTTCAAGAGAGATATGGCCAAGAGGGCAGCAGAAATTGCAACATTTATCACAAACTGGATTGATTAATGTAGATACAATAATGCTGCATCATAAAAGGTACTTGCAAAACAGGTAATTTTTTTATTTTATAAATCATTTCATAAATCTTGTTGACAACAGTCTATTTACCATATAGGCAAAGACGTCACACATAGAAACAGAAATCACTTTATGGCAGACGGATCACTTTTTGGCACAATACTGCATTTATGCTTGTGCAAGCT
>JAVDPK010001131.1:87770-102297 GCA_034780415.1 Cichlasoma orientale
TTTGAAAAATAGTCGCTAGGGGGGTCTGAAAAACCGCTAAATCTAGCGACAAAGTAGCTAAGTTGGCAACACTGATGTAAACCAATTCTGCTACGGAAGCTCAAGACATTCAAAAATGCATCTGCGCTAAAATACCTTAACTGCGGTAAAAATAAATAATAATGATGATGAACTTGAGAAGTGTAGATTATATATATATATATATATATATATATATAATATTTCATTGTTATTGATATAGGGCTTTTCTGTGTGGAGTTTGCATGTTCTCCCTGTGTCTGTGTGGCTTCTGTCCGAGTTCTCTGGCTACCTCCCACAGTCCAAGTTGGTGACTCTAAAATTGTCTCTAAGTGTGAACATGAGTGTGAATGGTTGTCTGGCTCTTTGTGTTAGCCCTGTGATAGATTGGTGACCTGTCCAGGGTGTACTCCACCTTTCACCCTATGACAGCTGAGATTGGCTCTAGCCCATCCATGACCCTGAAATAGATAAGCGGGAGAAAATGGATGGATGGATGGGATTGTTATTGATATCAGTGTAACTACTGAACAATACATATTTATGTAAGTACCTAAATGTAGTATACTACTAAGATAAAATAGTCAGCATGAGTAAAGAATTCTTTACAAAAGATACTCAAATAGAACATTTAGTTGTAACAAAAGAAAACCAAAAAGAAACAACTGAAAGATTTCAGAAGCTATTCTTCATAGATTATATTGGTTTAACATGGGAAGAGGTTTTATAGCCTGCTCTGTGGGCAGTAGGTTTGTTGACAGTGGGCAGGATTTTAAGAGTGTTCTACAATAGTTCAGAGAAATCTAAATCATTATTGAAACTTTTTTGGATTTTGCTGTTTATGAGATAGCAATGGTTAGAATGAATGGTGACACCAAGAGAAGGATGTGTTATTACTTTTAATAACACATCCTTTTAAGGTATTGTCATTCAACCCCAGGCCTTGATGTTATGTCCAAAAGCTTTAAAACATGAGAGATGTGTATTTTAGATTGAATTCAAATGTGTTGAATGTATCTGTTTTAATACTGGATGCAGTTGAGTTGTATGCCATTTTCATAATGATGAAATACAAATAGTGGAGCAATTCTGAAACTGCTTGACTATTTGTAGACACGGGTTTTTGCAGATTAGTGAACCTTCCCATTTTTGCTCCTGAGAAACTGTCTCTCTAAGATGCTCTTTTTTTAATACCCAACCATGTTACTGACCTGTTGCCAATTAACCTGATTAGTTGCAAAATGTTCTTCCAGCTTTTTAGCGCCACTTACTTTTCCAGTTATGTGCTGCTGTCATCAAATTCCAAATAAGCTCATATTATTAAAATTGTTTAAACATTTGATATTTTCTCTATGTTCTGTGTGAATAAAATATGGGTTTATAAAATTTGCCAAATTAATGCATTATGATTTTATCTATATTTTACACACACATTTTACATTTTTGGAATTGGGGTTGCACATAGAACAAACCAGGTCATTTGATTTTTGTCTGTCCTGACTAACGCCTATGCTCCTGATTATTGGCCTTTAATTCAACCATGTAAAAGTTTAGAAAACATTCAAATTATCATGAATATTCCTGAGAGGAAAAGAAGGAAATTCTCAAAACTTAAAAGCTTGAAACTAGTAAACATCATAAACTGTAAATACTTGAGTTTTAAAAAATCTGCTGTATTTTTTAAAATGTCTTATTTAAATTTGTAAAAGTCCAGCTTTCCTATATTTGAGTGAACCGTGTAGAGGGCATCTTGCTCTGAAACAACTTTTTTGATTTGACTGATTTTTGTTTTCTCTGCAGCCAGATTTATCTGTGGATGTAAGATATTATCTTCTGCTGACTAAAGTTAAAAATGTTGCACATTTAAACAAACTTACATCAATTTAGTTTGTAGGGAAACATTTAAAATGTGGATATTTGTCAGCAAGGGCATTTGGGACAGTGCAGGGAACCAATCCGAGATAAGAGCGTGCTACTTCCAGAAGAGGGCAGTAAAGAGACTCAAAGATGCCAGCGGCCGCAAAACCTCCAGAAGAAGAAGAAAGGGACGCAGAGTATGATGGAGCAATCTGGCGAGCCCCATCACAACAAGAACAACTCCGCTGATAATGAACCTCCGGCCTGCGGCCTCCACAGCAAGCGTTTGAAAGAGTTGGAGAATGCCGCCCTGCAAACCACTTTAATATCACGGATGGAGACCGAATCCGGTGCGGACGGCGGGAGCTTTGCGGAGCAGCAGTCCGGGGAAGGTGAGCAGTCGAACGGCTTGTCCTTGAACCACCGGTCCGGCCTTCCGCAGCCTTGCGCGGATACCGAAAGTGAGGAAGTGGAGCCGGATAGAAACGTGGCCAAGGAGCGGGTCGAAGAGGAAAGGACGCTGACGGACCATTTGAATAAACGACTCCTTTCATCGTTTCTGGAAAAGCTTAACGAAAGGGACCTGGCGCTTCCCGGTGTTCAGCGCCTGGACTGTGCTGTAGCCGACGAGGACTCGAACAGGGCCGCGGATGAGTGGTGAAGCGCCGTGCTGAAGAAACGCAGCACCGGCAGCTACAACGCGGAGGTGTTTGAGGGAATTCAGGACAAACGTGCACGGAAGCACAACCTCACGACGTTAAAGACTGAACTGCAGTCATTCCTACCAGCTTATTCTGGAAAAGTGGAGTTCACGAAATGTGATGTTTACTTTTGTAAGGCTATGATCGATGAAAGATTGATTTAAACAATGCAATAAATGATCTTCATGTGTTATAAAGTACTGCTGTTCTCATTGATTTCATGCATGTTGTGTTTTTCTGCATTTTGAAGTGACACTAGCTCATCACCAGAGGTCATCATACACAAAAATATACCTAAGATCAAAAGTGTTGGGGGGTGGGGGTGGATGGATCCGTTTCTGATACTAAGGTCTCATTTTTGAGGACCTTTAAGATGAGAATAAAGTTTACTGATGTATGTTTATTACCTTAAATTATCACAGAGTCCAGAGGGACACAATTCATTTTTTCATTGTTCAAAGGAAACAGTTTACTGGCCTGCTAGGAGAATTTAGGCATGAATGCAGTCACAGACACTGTGATGTGGAATATATTTTATTTGCTTTGCATTTAAACTGAGCTATAAAACTTAAAAAAATATACAGAGTTTGTGTTGTGTTGATGGGATGTGTAACAACTCAGAATTAAGGGATAAAAAGTATCACAAGCAAGAGTCATATCCTAAATAAAGCTGTAGCACCAACCTAATGAGGGAATTAAACTGAGTAATAGCTTGTTTTACTTCTAATTTAAATTTATTTATTTTAACTAGGACAGGTTTGTTTTTGCATCGAAAGATTCAAATAGCAGCAAACAGTGACAAAAGTATTTTTTACAGACTCTTCAGCTGGCTTTCATTTTACTTCTCGGATGCAGATGTAATGCTGTTAATTCTGTATAACTGTACAGTGGATCCTGGCTGCTTTTTAAAAAAAAAAAATTTTTCTGCAGGGCACAGTTAAATAGAAAGCCATAACTTGTAAGCCAGTAAAGCTTAGTGGGAAGTTTTAGGCTAATATCAGTAAACACTTGACTGCTGAGTGAGGAAGCAGGGGTTGGATTACAGTTAATGTGCACACAGATCTCACTCCGTGTTCCTCCCCATGTATCAGTTAATGCTGATTGAAGTACAGGTGTGCATTGTTAGGGATATGGAACATACCAGAATGAATGTTTCCATGAAAGAGCCTTTCATCACCTCTGAGAGTCTTTGATTATAGTCTGTGCTTATACTTCACTGGCACAGTAATAAAGGCCTAAATGTAACAAATGTGAAACAGACTTAGAACCAAAAGATGCAGAGACCAAAACTTTGGAAATGAAAAACCCAAAAGTTATTAGTGCTGGTATAGAAAAGATGCCACCGTGATGTGTTCTGTGTGGGATAAATAGCATTCTAACAGCTATAAACTATGCAGTAATTTAATATTCCCGTCATCCCGTAGTTCCCCTTTCACTTCATGCCTCAGGTTTGTTCAGCCTCATCAAAGGCACAAACTGTGGTGCTTCTGACACTTTGTCTCCCTGAAAGAAAAAAAAGAAAAGAAAGATGATTTAAGTGACTTTGTAGATGTAGATTCAACTCATTGACATTGTGCACACAAGGCACACTACGAAATGATCGTTCCAGAGACGAGCATCTGCAGTCATGAAGCGCTCTGCGGTCATGCAGCCAGAGACCGGCGCTACCGGTCTCTGGCTGCATGCAGATGGGCTGCAGCAGCAGATGACCACACTGAGTGCCACTCCTATCAGCTAAGAGCAGGAAACTGAGACTACAATTTGTAAGGGCTCGACAAAATTTAATGGTCACCAGATCTTAATCCAATAGAACATCTTTGGGATGTGGTGGAAGGGAAGATTTGCAGCCAACAAATCTGGAGCAGTCCTTCAAGCCATACACCCCCTTTACTTGCTCTACCTGGATTTAATGCCTCATCACATAGGGTCCTGGGGTTGCTGTATAGTTACACAGTACTTACTCCGTGTTCTGACGGATCCTCCACTTTCTTCTTTTTCAGGTCCCACCACAACAAACCCTCTTTAATATGTTCCCTCTTTGTTGGGCCTGTGTTAAGAGACAAAAAACACGACACAATATATGTTTTCATTGCACTGTAGTTCCGTTTGATTGCTTTGGTGTAGCTTTGTATACCTGATGTACTGGTAACAGTTTTACTGTCAAATTCAAATGAAAGTTCTGAAAATTGTGTGACTGTGAATCAGCAGTTTCCCCAACACAACAGCAGCTCATTTCATTCATTACTGTGCCATAAGCATTTTGATGTTTTTACCTGTTGCATAGCTCACTATCAGACCGACAAGTACAACTGTACTAGTTGCCATAGCGCCGAAGTAGAGGTAGGACATGGCATAGAAGTTCAACAGGCCCCTGGTTTTGGGAAAGACAGGGTAACAGCTGTGTTCTTATGAACAGCATTGTTTTCTTATAAACTTTTTTTTTAATCAAACATTTACTATTTGAAATGGTAAACACTGATTTAGAAAATGAATCGTCTTTTCCTATTTCTATTTAGCAATAGCTATGAACATAAGCACTGGTCTACTTCTAATAAATAAAAAGTCTATAAACCAGGCAAGACCATAGACCAACAACAACGTGTTGGTTTGAGCCTCGTTGAACTCACTGACCCCTCATTATTTGGGCGAAGTGGGATGGAGACAGAGTGTTGGTCCTGGATAGGTCTGTTGCTCAGGGTGATGTTAATGGATTTACAGTCACCTGCTAAGCTGGGCAGGACACCCATGGTCTCCTCACTGGGTGGATATAGAGTTGAACCTACTGCTAGCCACATAGAGACACAGAAGCCAGCTAATATCCCTGAGAACGCCCCCTGAAACACAGATAAAGCAAGTGAGGCATCTATGCCCAGCCAGTTTCAAAAAAGTTTACCTGTAGTGCAGTACGGGTGTGAAAAATTTAACAGACGATGTGCGGTAACACGCATGCCACGCATCAGTGTGACCTCCACAAATTTAAGGAATTCAGAAAATGATTATGTGCTGTAATAAATTTAACCAAAACCTTGTCTGGTTAACCGAACAATATAAAGGTGCTGAGTCAAAAGTGATAAGTGTGAACTCCTTTTTGAGTGTTCACCATGAAGGAAGAGCTCAAAAAGTTACTGATATGAAATGTTTTTTTATGATGTTCCTGAACAAGGAAGTGGTGTTAACAGTAAATACAGATTTCAGTGGATGTGTAACTAATGTCGAAAGCCCAAAGTTTCCTTAATGGATTAAAAAAAAAACTTATCTGCTCTTCTTATGCAATCTCCACATATTTAAACAGCAAACATTTATGTCAATAATTGCTACATTTTCTAACTTTCCGTAAAATATTATGCAACTCAGTTTGAGACATTCTCCTGATATTTTATGATTAAAGAGAATGCAATCCGAACCATTATTTAAGTACTCCAGCTTTTACCTATGACTACGTGTTTCCTAAAAGGGTTTCCGGATGATATATTTACCACTCACCAGCCTGTTTGCTGCTGGGAAAAATATTCCCAAAATGAACACTCCCAGTAATGGCCCACTGACCACACCCATGACAGTAAATGATCCCTGAAGAGAGAAGATAAATGGTGCTTAGGAAAATCAATCAAACAACTTAGACTTCGTCGCAAAAACAGCATAAATCTAATGGATAACTAGTTATGTTTACATTTTGAGTATTGGTTTGTGTTTAACTCCTTGTGTGTTTCAGTTTTATCCAGTCTCCCTGTGTTATGTTCCCTGTTTAGTTGCTTCCTGTTTTATTTTGACAGTCATGTGTCCCTTGTGCTTTGTCTTCAGTTTTGCTTCCTATATCATTACCTTGATTATGTTCAGGTGTGGTTTGCTCCTCTATATGGGCTATTGTAGCAAAACGTTCGTGTGTGCGTAACGCAATCCGTGTGTGTGTGTATTGCAAACTGTGTGGAGAATAATAGCATCATATTCCTATCTACCTGATTGCCTCGTGTGTATTTATAGCCTTAGACTTCCTTGAGTCTTTGTCAGATCCGTTCATTGTTACTTTGTTTGACTACTTTGCATTTGAGCCCTCTTTTCAGTCTCTGTGTATTTATACATCACTCTGCATTTAATCATTAGTTATTATTAATCTCTGTCTCTCTTCCACAGTGTGTCTTTTATCCTGTCTCTCTCCCCTCACACCAATTGTGATTTTAGGTAAAATCACAAAAATCACTGATTATTAAATGAATAATGAGATGCAGTAAGAACTTGTCAGATCAATAATCATTAGGCATTCACAGGTGTGACATGTCAAAAAAAAATACAGTTATTATTATATAGATGATTAATACAATAATATGTAGACAGTTATACCTGAAGAACTCCCCAGTCCAGGAAGGAGGACAGAGCAGCGACCGTGATGCAACCAGCTCCATACAGGAATGCTTAGAGAAAAAGTTCCAAATTTATTATTGCTGAATATGACTTATTCTAACAATCTGAAAATAAAGCATTACAGCAGGAAGTGGTATAATCAGCTTACACAGTCCTCTGGAAACCAGCATCAGTTTCTTCTGCGTCATGTGGCGCAGACGCGGGTGCAGCAGATCCTCCATCGTCACTGCGGCCATGGCATTGATACTCGTGGAAGCCGTACTGTTAAAAAGAGCCATTTACATGAAACCATTAAACAAGTTAAGAAATCTCTCAAGCAAAGTCAAAAAGTTACAGCTTAAACTGAAATGCAAACAGCAACTAAATCTAGTAGACTGAAAGGTGCGATATTCTCACGTAAATAAGTGTCTTGTATCTTTAAGTAAATTATTTTAAATTAGTTACATACCACCACTGGTTTCCTGTTATGTAATAGAAAGGCCTGCTTTCAGTTAGGTTTAGAGAAACCTGAATTGAGATACCTCAAAGTCCCGCTGTATGCACAGGCAAGGAAAAGACCTGGGAAGCCGGGGTGACTTTCAAATATGTCCAACACAAAGTATGGCATAAGCTTCATCAGATGAGTAAAAAAAAAAAAAAAGAGGTAAGTATTAGTGTTTAATTTACAAGCTTACCAACTGTAAAACACACTAAAGCTATTAGTGGTGCTCAGTCTTGGCCACATCAAGGCCCTGCTGTGCTAATAGCCAAAATAAACCCTTAAAGGTGAATTAGCATTGCATGTAGTCGAGTCAAACGTTAAATGCTCAAACATGGATGGAGCTGACAAAGAAACTCTCACTTTTTATCATTCAGCGCAATCTGGATATTTAAAACACACTACAATATTCCACGAATTAAAAATATTAAATAAACATTAGCCTAATTTCATAATACAATTGAGTTTAGTTACACACAAATGACTGCACGTCACATCTCACTGACTTGACTCTCTTTCATTGCTCAGTATAAAATCAGAGTAATCCGATTACCAGATCAGGTGTAGAAATCCTCCCAGCCTTCAGTGGATCACAGTTGTTGTAAAACGCAAACATGACGATGCCGCAGGCTGCTGCACTGCTCACAATGAGGCACAGACCCATTTGGTTCACAAACAGAGCCCTGAAATTAAAAGCATTCCACTTTCTACTTCCTGGAATGTGAAAAATGAAAACTATTTCCATGATGATTGTTCTGTGATTATAAATCTATTATTTGAAATAATTTGGATATTTATCCTTGCCTTGGAAATAAATTTACATGATAAATTACAAAAAATTGTTGGCTAATACATGGAGATATTCATGTCTGTGAATTCATTGTCAGAATAAAACATGAATGATATCAACTCCAAACATATGAGCTGATAGTTGGTTACTTGGAAAATTATGATACAGTCTTGAGGGAGGCACTATTAACAATCCACCTTCTATCCAAATATTCATATCAAAGCTATTTTAAACCACAGCTTCAAGTGTAGCACTATTTTCATGAAGGACCACAGCAGCAGCATAACACAAGTGACTTAACTGATATATGCAAAGATCTTGAAACCAGGAAAAACTCCTTCTCTAGTAAATTCAAAAGGAGAATTTTTGGTAGGTAAACAAAAATGTCAGAGCTTTCACTGGGATTTGAGAAGATGAGGCTATTTAGCCCAAAGTTGGGAATTAAAAGGCGTGCACAAGTACTGACGGTCGCAAAAAAGAAAGCAAGAAAAAGAAAAAACAGTCAGAGGAGGGCACATTTACAGCTAAAAGGTTCTAGTTTTAACACTCAGTGGAGTACATACCTTACAACCCCAAATTTTCCATTGATCGACACTCCACTGGGACACATCCCACCCAATGTTGTCATACTCCATCATAAATTATTAAATCAAAAAGACTAGGTATTTATTTTTATTGCTTTTAAAAACTGTAAAATATGATCAAATTTTTTTATTTAAAAATAAAAAAATTTGATCCACATGAACAGATAATGGCAGATATAGTCTGGATATATTTTAGTCAGGTGATGCACAGTAATAGCATCCTCCAAAAAAAAACTTAGCTGAAATATAAATTTAAAAATGATGAGAAAGGGATTTTTTAAAATTGATTTTCTATTAATTATAGGGATTTTTTAAAATTGTAAATAAAATTGAAAATATTTAGTGACCTTGACCTTTGACCTTGAAAATAAAATCATATATTTTTGGGTCCCTATTTCCACAAAGGTTCATCAATTTTGTTTTGTTCACTTGAAGATAAAGAAGCACAGAAAATATCATTTCTGTATATAACTTCTGATGTGGATCGACAGCCTCCAGATTGCCTGCAAAGTTGGCCCGTGTCCACCCCCTTCTGTCATGTTTGTGAACCTCTAAAGGCTCAGACAGAACAAACACACGGTCCCACTGCTTGTTCAAATAAACACACTCAAATGTGTAACCTGCTCTGACTTGGTTTGAAATTGGGTTGCAAATTATAGTTTAAGTTTAGTTACATTGTTGTAAATTAGGGCTTTTGTCAGCATTCAAGTACAAAACTCATGAAAAAGAGCATACTAGCAACTGGCTTCAAACCAGCAACTTTTAGATTACAGATCCACTTTTTTTTTACCTTATCTGTATGCATGAGATGACCATATTAGGGATATCCCCTCTCACTGACATCATGCAGAGCCAGGAGTAGAAAACAATGCTGTGCATTGACTGACTTGCTCCTGGGCATGTCACATTATTTTCAGTGGTTGGTTATTTGATTTGTGATGACTGAAACATACTCAGAAACCTCCAGACTTCACAGACATCATACTAGTGTGTTTGTGCTGTTTGTAGCATAGTCTGTGCTATAAAGTGCTCAAACACGCAGGTCTTCACTCACCACTGGGCAGCTCTCTCTGTTCGGCAGGAGATATATCGCTGGACTTGTGCTTGGTTTACTCCATACATGGACAGCCAAACCAGTGAACCCCCAACAGAGAGGCTCCAGAAGGTGTACCGCCGCCGTGGATCAAAGCTAAAACTGTGGAAGAACATTACAACCCACTCTTATCACACGGCCAGCTGGGGAGAGCTAGGAGCATTTGTGAACAATACAGAACATTATTTTACATAAAAGCTGCAAACAGATGTAGAGACTTCATAAGGACTTGATCAGTCTAGTAGCATTTGCATCTAAATACAGTCGCACACTAATATAAACCTAGAAAAATATTTAAGAATAAATATATTTTTACTCGTGAAAATTAATGCGGGATCCGTTGTTTGCGATTGCCAGTACTTGTGCAGGACCGCCAACCAGAATTGTGCCACGGATGTAAATGGCCACAAAGCCCGACAACATGACAATGATCTGGAATACGTCAGTCCAGATCACAGCTTTCATTCCACCCTACTCACAGATGACAAAAGAGACAGAAACAGAGAGTGAGACAGTTTTCTCTTTACACTAACTTTTAAAAAAATCAATCAATCAATCAAATGAAATACAAAATACAAAAAATACATTTTTTAAATTTGATATCTAAAACCTTTATGCACTGATTTTAAACTGAACACAAAAGCTGAAATCTAAGTACATTAAAGTGTTTAGTGTCACCTCCAGCTGGGAGACGATAGCGAACCACAGTCTGATCTAAAACACGTCAGGTGGAGTGATGATAACATGGACAGAAACAAGTGGCGGCCTGATATGGCACGCTTGCTGGTTTGATGGGAATATTAAAACGGTCTTCTTACCAGTGTGGTGTACAAGGTGCAGATGAACCCAGTAGAAAAAAGGGATGTCCATAAATTGAGTCCAGTAGCTACAAAAACACAGTGAATTAAAAAGACAGCTTTAGTTGAAACCCACTCACAAATCTGTGGTAAATGAGGGAAAAAATGACTGGGTAAAATATTATTACTGCTACTAATAATAATCACTTTAAGGTTTTGTAAAATAATTGTAATTAAATCAGTATACCATTTATTTATACGGTATTTATACAGTGTTTTTTAACTTAGTATTACATTTATAGTACTTTTAGTATTACTTTTTTTGTAAAGCTACTTAAACCGCAGTGCAACAGCTATTAGCGTCAGGCTTCCATGTCATGCTGTCCTATCACTGTTTAAATATTTACCATCATTTTTTGTAACTCACATTTCCCTAAACTTTATTTCACACATCCCGTTTTCAGAAATAAATGGTTTAGTTTAGTCCTCTCTCTCAACCTTGATAAGGAACAAAGGGTCTGCTGCCATGAATACACATATGTTACTCAGTGTTTTATTTCTCCAGAAATGCAGGAAATTTCTGATATTTAAAAAAAAAAAGTATTTGCACTGTGACTGAGTTGGAATTTAAGGGGGGAAGGCGATGGACTATTTCAGAGATTAGTGAATATATAACAAAATGCCAAATGGATGAAAATTTCCCATGATGAGAGAGGGCCATCTTTTGATCTCTCTTACCTTGATTGAGGATTAAGGCCGGTGCATAGATGACAATCCCAGTGTAAAGCAGCTGAGAGGAAGGAAACACAAGTAAATCAGCAAGTAAAGTGACAAACACTGAGTTAAAGACATTTTTTGCCTGAAAATGAACGATTATGAGCAGATATTCAAATTGAAAAATGTCAAAATGTGACATTTTGTGACTTTTAGCGTTCCAAATTCTTTACTCTTTGTCTTCAACATCACTGAGTAACAGAGAACATAACACTGACTGTCTTACCGTGGCAGTGAGAAACTGGATGCTCCCCAGCAGCTGCATCCCTCTGCCAAATCTCATCTTCAGGTACTGTGACAGGCAGATGGTCAGTGTTATAACATCACAGAGTTTCCCTGCAAACATCCCTCATCCTTCTTCACCTCCTATATTCACCGTGTTTGATGGAACTACAGAGTGAGGGTGGCTTTCAACACTTGGTCAGATAAATCCTATTACTTCACTGGAATTGTTTAGAAATACATTTTGTGTTTCGTTAATTAAAATTCTTAAATCAAACTCTTTTCTCTTATTTTATTCTCAAATTGACAACCACTCAATCATTAATGGGAAATAAGAGATTAACATAAAATTTACATTTGAAAAACAATACAAAATTTGAAAGAAACCCACGAGAACATTAGTAAGAAATTTTTATAATGTGCATTATGCTATAAGCATTTACTTTAATAGCAAATGCACTGTTCTGTCCAGTGAATCTGAGTTGACAACTCTTGCTGACAAGTTCTCTATAAAATCCTCAGTAGCTGTAGTTTTGCAATACTTAGTTATTAAACATTGTTTTATGCTTCAATTTCTATATTCTGTATTTATAATTTTACAATGATGTAGACATGACATGCCAGGGTTATTTCTATAGCAACTAATCTGAGTCTAAAGGGTTTCACAGACTGATATTAAACAAGAGAATAATCTAAATACAATGATGTGCATCATAAATGAATTAAAGCGTTTCAGAAGATTAAAAAATACTAGTTTCCTTCATGAAATAAATGTGGCAATGACTGAGAGGCCATCAGGACCTGATTGGTGCTGGTGATACCCAGTCGAAAGAAAACTGGCAGGAACAGGTAAGCTGTCAGGAGGGAGTTGATGCTTTGCCCGAGGCACATGTAGACGAATTTAAAGCCGTAGCGAAAACCTTCAGCAGGAACACCCAGAACCTGGACTGCTGACATAAAACTGGCACACAGCGACAGCCCGACAGGAATCACCGGCATGCTTCGGCCCCCAGTGAAGAACTCATCAGCAGTGGCATCCGTTAGTTTCCTCTTCAGGCCCTGGAAAAGTCCTATTGCCATAGAAACCAACAACATGGCAGCAAAGACCGCGTAGTCAGCCAGGACAAACCCTGGTCTGGATGGCTCACTAGCAGACTGGTTTTCCATTGCTGAGTTTGATGATCTCAGCCTTCTAGATTTTTCCTCAATCGAGATATTTGGTGGATCTGTCAGAGTGAATTACATTCAATTAGCAACCAAACAACTGCAGATGACACAATGCATTTACTGTGTGTTACTGATATGTACAGGACATTCACAGGTGTGAACACTTGAACAGTAGGTGACAGTCTGTGGTGAAAAAAATGGAACAATTTCAAATATTTATAATTTTATTCCTTTGAAATATAAAATACTTGTGTAACTTTTACTTATTGTGGGAAGTTCACTTTTCATTTGTTTTACATAGAAAGATTGTGATTCTTAAAGTCAACTAAAGATAATATTTTTTATAACTGCTTACACTGGTGTGTGCTAACATACAGACCCCTGCATTTGCTGGGGCATTGCTGTCTTGTGTTACCACGAACTGTCCTCCATTGAAACAGGATAAAGAAAGTCAGGTGAGAGATCACCCTCATACTGTACATAAGCATGTGAAATAAAAGAGGAACCCACAAGGAAAACATTGCTGCATGGGGCTGCTGATGGCTCAGACATAACAAATGCAGTTTGCTGCGCTCAGACTGATGTATTAATTCATTTGAACCATCTAAGTTTTCACACCGTTTACAATGCAGCAACATCGCAGCCTTTGTTAAAGCATCATTATGTTTCATAGGACTCAATAAAACTTTGTCTTGATGCCATCATGCAAAATATGCTCAATGATGCTACTACTAAACCTTTACTTCATTAAAAAAAAACTCACAGAAAAGCTTTAATTTTCTTTCACAAAGCAGCTGTTGCCGAAAAAGATGACAACATGCCAAATTGACCCGAATGTGGGTAAGAGTCACAAAAACAAATGTGGAAAAACAATCGATTTTTGCAGAAAATATATTTCACAGACCCTGAAAAAATGATATGATCATTAACTGTTGGCAGGTCAAAGGTCACCTTTGAACCATGTTGTTCCTTGTCACAGCGAAAAGCCAGCAACACTATGTTCTTATACTACTGCAGCTTAATCTAGAACAAGGGGTATGCAAAGCATTTCTGAAAATAAAGGTTACAGCATGCACGCATCTCAACCAACAACCGAATGAAACAAATGCTGTTAAACAAATGTCAACAATGTTTGAATTCAACAACAATCAATCTTCATCAGTATTTAAAGCAAACGATATCTTTTTCTTAAAGTGGGACATACATTAACTTGTTTGCCTAGACTAGAACTTTTCCTTAAACATTTCCCAGGCAAAGATGCTGATAGATTAATTGGATCATAAAGATGCTTAAATTGCTTTGTGACAAATGATCAGTGTCTAGCTATAAGGAAGTAGTCATAAACACTGGCTCTGAATGGTCCTTTAGGACTAATTTTTCCACAGCCCAAATATTTCCTCTGTCCTTTCCCTTTTTGTCTTGAGTGATTTCTGTTGTTTTTCTTTTAACTACAAAATTGCACCTTTTTAAAAAGTAATTTTTTAAAATGACTTTTAGCAAGAAAAGATTGAAAGTTGACTTAAAAAAATTGAAAAATATCTTTTGATTTAACTAAGTGCAGTATTGCTAATCTATTATAGGTGTAAGTGTGGATCTGGGGTATTTACACATTGTGTCTGTGTGTGTGTGTGTGTGTGTGTGTGTGTGTGTGTGTGTGTGTGTGTGTGTGTGTGTGTGTGTGTGTGTG
>JAVDPK010001131.1:153899-179228 GCA_034780415.1 Cichlasoma orientale
TTTATACATCTATTCTCTCGGCCCCCCCCCCCCCCACACACACACACTTTTTGTTATTTATTTTTTTCTCCACGTCTGATGCAATTTTTACGGCTCTGCAGCAGCTGTGGAGCGCCTAATCTGCGCCGTGTTAAAGCCACTGGTATGAAGACTGGTATTGATCAGAACATATGCTGATACTCAAATGAATCCAGAAACAGCAGGGAGCGACGAGCGGGAGACGACGATCCAGTCAGTCAAAGCAGGGGAAAAACATCCTGCTTCTCAGAGAGCGAGCGCATTAAAGCTGAAATAAACAGCACTGAAAAGCAAAATCAGACGAAATCAGAGGCTGGATGTAATTTCTTGGGATTTCTTTAGTTTTTTTAAGAACAGATGAAACACCTTTTTTTCCCCCCTGCCCCCCGAGGGACGGCTGTAACACGATGCCTTCTGGGGAACTCCTCTTATATGAAATGCAGTGTTACAAATATAAACAACCGTGTGCATTATGAACTGAACTGGAGGCTCCTGCACCGCTCTGTCTTTGACAAATGAGACTTTCATTGGACAATTATCGTTTTCGGGATCGCAAACGTGCGAACAGAATTTGTCACTGTCACTTTGTGTGTTTAAGGGCATATTAATCAAGTGATTAATTGCCAGATATTACCCAGTGAACGCGGCCTGTGTTCCCCCCATTCAAGTGCTACTTTGCCTTTGAGCGTGATTGGTTAATGATTTTGGGGTTTTGTTTGCAGAGGGATGAATGGATTTGTGTAATGTTTACTGGCACGTCTGAGGGGAAGCTCGGCATACATTTAGGATATTTTAATTATTAAAGATTAAAGACTAGAAGATAGCTTTATTCCTGGGAGCAGCATTGTGCTTTGACAGCGTTTTCTCTTTTCATTTGGGCAGATCGGCGTTATTAGAGGATGCGAGAGCAGGCTCGGTGTTGTAGCTTTACCTTCTCTCCTGATTTTTATGCTTTATTGCAAAGAAGTTTGGGTCTCTACAAATCAGGCTTTAAATCAAGTGCAGCACAGGCCAGGATGTCCAGTTTGAGCTCGTGTGGCTGCAGAAACATCCATCAGTTAGGGGTGTAATCTTACTGAACACATTTTTACTGGTCTGAGTGGATTTGTAGATGTCCACCAGCCACACACACACACACACACACACACCTGTTTGCATCAGTGGAGCTGAGGTGGAGCCGTTTTGAAAAAACTGTTTATTGAGATAAAAAAGAAAACTAAAGGAAGTGATGCCATGCACAGCTAAGGCTTTAATCAGATCGGTCATGTCATTGAGACTGAGATGTGTGCATGGCTGTGTCAGCTGCCTACATCTAATGCTTGGTCAAATACATGCTGTATTTGTATAATAAAATTAAATAGTAAAAACACAATAAAGCTCAGAAATGGCAGCTGAAGAAGAAAAACTCCTCTCGTCAGTCTCTCTCGCCGACTTCCACAGAGGAACATTAAAAGGCGACAGCAGAGCTAAAGCCGGGGAAAGCGAGGTGGAGGTGTCTGCACCGAGCCCGGAGCGTACTAAAAGACGAAACCTACCACAGCCACAGTGTGCTCACCCCTCTGCCATCTGGCAAGCTGATACCAGACTAATTGTATTTGCACAGCAAGCAAATACTACCACATATAAGAAGACAGGAAGCCAGTGAGACACGAGGAGAGAAGCTTATTTCCAGCGCTGCCCTAAATCTCGAAGCAGACGTATCTTTAATAGGCTGAACAATATAAACACACATTAGACTTCTTTATTATGACTAAAACACACTATATTTTTTATAGGAACCACATCTGAGGTCATAGTAGCTGTTAGGAAACCCTTCCTGTCTCGAGGAGTTAGCCTCCTCTACTCAGTGACATGTGATCATGTGTGTTATTTAATAATAACAGGAGCTGTACATGCAGCATTTGTATGTCATATGCTTGGATCTTTTTTTTTTTAAAGCATCATAATTGAACACTAGAGGGAGCTAAGCTAATGTGTGATGTGAGCGAGTGCAGCAGGCCGTCCTGAGCTCACAGTTTGGTTTTTCTGCTCCAGTTCAAAAACAGTTCTAATTGGGCCTCTTTTGCTCTCCTCCAACTCCGCCAACGACACGTACGTCTTCTCTCCAACCTCCAGTCTTAGATGCACAATTTAGTTTTGACAAATGTGATGTTTCAGTTAAATTGTTAATGCTGCAACAGGACTCTGCGAGCCAGACATCAAAGGGCATACATTAATACGTACCGCTCATGTTATTTCTTGTTCTGTTTAGTCTCCCGGGGAGAGGAATACTCCGCGTGAGAGTCTCAGAGATTTTTTTTTTTCCTTGCCATTAATAAACCCTGATGTTTCTTTTCCTAAAGGTAAAGCACCTCGGCACGCAAATGAGGAGCTGGAGCTGGAAAAAAAAAAATGAGAAAAGAAAAATGAGGAGGGCCGAGCCGGATGATCCGCCGACGTTAAGAGGCGCGCTTTGAAGAAAATTCCATCAAAGGAAAAACAATAAGTGAAGCGGTGTGTGTGTGTGTGTGTGTGTAAAGATGGTGTTAAATACCTCTTGTTGTTCAGAAATGCTTAAAATCTCAATTGGCTCCGTTAACTGGCATCTGGAGAACAATGAGATGAATCTGTTAGGGGTTTATAAAGAGCTTTTTAGCGTTTACGTCTCCTTCCATATGCCGTTGCGTGATTGCTTTGCATCTTCCTATTAGCCGGCGCACCTTGTTTCCTGGGAAAATGTGTCGGGAGTGCGGTTTCTGATGTTTGAACAGCACAGGGCTCGCTCGCTTTCTTGCTTCCGGAGAGAGAGCCTAATAAATATGCAGGAATTTGCCTAAATAATACAGCTCAGAGTCACAAATAGGCACATAATAGGTGCTAATGGTGCTTATGATGCTTTTCTGGAGCCCTAAGGGGCACACACCAGAGCACCCCCCATTTTTTTTTCTTTAGCTGCTTCTTTACATTGATGAATGACAGATTGGACATGGCAGTGACTTCTTCGGCGGCGAGGAGAGAAAAGCTTCCTGCCTTTTGTTTAGCAGATGTGTGGAGGAGCCGAAGACGTGCTCATTTCTGACATTTCTCCCCAACCTGCTGTGACACAAATAGACTCACTGTCACATGATGTATAGTCAGGGACTGGAGGTGGGGTGGGGGGGTGGGGGGGACGGTCGCCAATGAAGAAGACTCTTATAAGGAGGTGTGAGGTGTGTTTGTGTGTGTCGTGTGACCCTAGAAAATAAAATGTTACTTTTTTCTGTAGGTTAAATGAACAGTTCTCTCCAAAATAAGATGGATTGTCGTCTATTTTTCCTCTGCCCCGTGGTGCTGTTTATCCATCTGCATTTATTCGGTGTGAGCTGCCCGGTTTCAGAGGTCTGCACTCCATTTAAATAAGAAACAAAAAAACAAAACAAAACTCAGCAGTAGAGTCTTATAACCTGATTTACTTCCTTAGGAACGTAGGAACTATTTTCTTTCTGCTGTCTGCAGACGGCAGGCTGCAGCTTGCTAAGGTTACAGCTCAGCTGACTAATGTTTACATTCTGTCAAAGTGTGGCCCCCCCAGGGGGCCGATGGCCTTGGTAATACTCGAGCATGACAAGAAAATAATGGACTATTTCTTTCACACTGATGATCCAGCACCACAGAACAGGGCCGAAACCAGGGTTTAGAAATTAGTGAGCTCCAGAATTTTTTATTTTTTTTTCTGGTGTAACACGTGTGCCACAGTGATCAGAAAAGGCTGCACATTAGAGGAAACTAAGTGCTAAGAATGCACTATAGCCAACAGGAGCAGGACCAGCTGTTAATATAGAAATACAGAAGGTGAGAGTTGTGCGTATAAAACAATTAAATAAAGTACAGAGTGATTCCTTCACTTGACATTAACGTAGCACAAGAGAAAAAGTTACGTACTCGGTATCTGTGGCCCTGCTATACCTCTGATTCACTCCTGCTGCCCAAACCAGCCAATTATCATTCGTCACGAGTCATGCTTCAGGCTAACCTCCTGAACACAACCCAGTCAGAGGCGCCGTAGAACTCCCATTCAGTCTTTTCAAAGTAAAAGCCATCTAGAGCATCACGAACTGGTTTGTGCCAATTTTTACTGGTTTATTTTGAAAAAAGAAAAAAAAGAAAAATGATTTTTTTATTTTATTTGTCACCTTCATAGGTTTGGACACACTCAAAGACAACTTCAGATGCTGCTGAATAGTTTTTATTCTACTATTTCCTAGTCCAATTCAAGACACATTGGTTTTTCATTCTCGTGTAGTGGAGCTTCTTTACAAATTAAAGCTCACAGGGCGTCACATGGGTGAAGCCCTGACGTCATCACCCTGGTCAAAGCTGGTTGCGGTACAGCGCCAAAAACTCATCCGTACGCGCGTCGATGTCGACATCATTTCCACAGGTCACCCAGGGGAAGAAGTGAACTCAAGCGCGAGGTTGCACGTTCAAGTCACCACTAACATTTTTAAAATTTCGTTTATTTCATTTTATTCTACTCGATAAACAGTAGAAACCAATTCTTGAACACAAACGTTCTCTTGCTAGAAAGACTAACAGGCAGCATTTAACTATTTTCCCCATAAAGACGACATTTGACGACCTCCCCAGTACTCTTAATGACGAGTTCTGACACATCAGTCTCAATCAATAACGACGTGGTTTGACGATCATTAGAATATGTTCAGGGTTTTTCCAAAGGTTATCCCTGGTATGCTGTATAATGCAGAGATCACCCTCGCTAACTTCTGATGCACACCCAGTCATTTTGTTCTGGAAGCAGATCTGAAATATGAGACAAACCGCTGAGTTTAGAAAAGAGAAACGAGGGTTACCCCTAGTAGGCATCCAAGGGGGAAAGATTTAATAAGCACTTTCATTTACAGACGTGTTTTAAATACTGCTTCAGGACCCAAAGTTGACTTTCTAAGTTGAAGGATTCTTTAGTGTTGCACTTTTCTGACTCGGGGATTTGAGGAAATTGAAAGTTTGAGTTTAGTTGTGTTTTGTGTGTGTTTTCTGCCATTTAAAAAGCTGAAAGCTAAGACAAAACAACAAAAGCTTTAATGTCAGGACCTGGAGAGATAAAATAAAAATAACAAGTCAAACATAAAGTGATTATCAAATTTAGGTTACTGGGACTCAAATGGACTGCTTATGCACGGTAACAGCTGTCCCACTAACGGTTAAATTAATAACACAACTGCTAACAGAAACCACCATCTACTGCAGAGAAACATTACAAATAAAACGGTTTAATGTGTGCATAAATTTGCAGTCAGGCATCTAAACTTTGAGAGGTTCAGGTCTAGCTGATTGATGGATGTATGGTCCGTAAAAGAGGAAATAGTTCCTGCACAAAACTGGTGGATTTTATTGAGCAACTAAGTCATGATTTGTGCACAGAGGAACTCCTGCTGAGTTTCTGAGAGGTATTTTTTGAGCCCCACAACATGAGTAGCATTTAATTCCTCCTATCCTGGTGAACTCGTGCCAAAACTGTCACGTGAAAACCCAAAGTTAAGCCAGTATCCCTTATTTGACTCATGTTTGGTGCAGCTCTACTACTCTGTTCAAGGTAAAAAAAAAAAAAAGGCCCATTCTTGTCTGTCTCATCCTTGTCTTCTGAGGTCAGCAACAACCCCGAGGCCATATCACCTCCTCCACTCGCCGCTGTTCTTACAAACGTCTTGCCAACGAGCCTGCCAGCCGTCTTAAGCGTCTCTTAACCAGGTGAGACGTGAGCGACCTCTCCTCGCAACCTCCGCATCCTCTTCGTGACAGAAGAGGGGCTTTGTGTGTTTGCGTCGAGCGTGTTTGGCATTTTTGCCGTGAAGTCTCGGACCTCTCCGCAGCGCCGCGGGCCGTTACCCGTCAGGTCCGAAACGACGCCGACATTGATGGGAGCGGGGGAAGGGGCCAGGTAGAGGTGGATCTGTCATCGCCGATTTGTCAGGCCTTCACTCACCACCTCTCAGGCGCCAACAGAGGTATAAGTGCAGTTTCGATGAAGTCTGCACTTACTCATGCACACATGGAGGGTCATCTGTCTCCTCTGTGCTGTCCAAACAACAGATAGTGTCCCGAAGAGTTAATTTATTGCTGTCTAAGTGAATCACCTTCAACAGAAACATAACAGCAGCGCTGTTTTTAGTCAGAGGACGCTGTGATAGATGAAGCAGGCTGCACATTTTTAATCTTTTTAAACTGCTGTTTGACAGGATGAGAGCATGTAGAAAATATATCTTCAGGCTGGTTCAATTTCCTCTGTAGCTCATCCTAGCTTCAGCTGACCTTTTTCATAGTTGATGAAATATTTTTGATTTTGACTTGATTGTGCTGATGTTTATATTTTTGCAATTCCTGTATGTGCTCATAAAGATGCAGAATCTGGAAGCAAGTCACAAGATTTTGGGTACCGGATGCTTTCTGGACTCCAAGGAGTCCAAGTGCTATTACTTGGACTGCAAGAAGTTGTTTCTCATAGAATTGGAGGCTATTCGTGGCAGTAGAGGCGGGTTGCACACATTTTTCTGTAGATAAATAAATAAATAATAGGAGCCATCATTTGAAAGAAGTGAACAATATTTCATGGACGTAGGAGGACATGCAGAGGGATGGTGTGGCAGATGAGGATGCTAGGAGTAGGGTGAGGCGGAGACGAAGAAGAAGGAGAAAGACGAAGAAGATGAAAACGGTATTTAATGAAGCGCAGAGTTTGAGTAATAAACTATTTACCAGTTAGCAGAGTACCAACATCGGTAGGAAGTTAGACGGGACCCCCTGGAGTCGAGATGCTGGCGGTGGCAGAGATGAAGCAGGTGGAGCACTGAGATGCAAAGAGAACAGAGGCTGGTGGGCTCACAGAAGGCAGGCAATAAGATCATTCGACCAGAGTGATGATGACAGAGGCTGACACCCACCAAACACCGAGGAACGAGGCAGATGAAGCACACTTAATAAGCAGCTTCGTTTAAACGGTGCTCCTCTGCAGATTTAAATGGATATGTAAGGTCAATAAACAATGAAACCTCACCTGTGAGTCTCATGTCCTTTGATCTCACTTGATCACCACAGAGCAGTTAGCATTGGTAGTGACTGCTCTTCCTCGCAGCCTCTTTGAGCTTGGCTTAGCAGCACTTGCTGCAGGCTTTCCTCAGAGTGACCTTCCAGCTCTCAGTGGATCTCCAGAGCAGAGCGAGGACTACCGCCACCAGCTGCTGTCCAGCATGTTGAAGCTGGACAGCAGATATTTAAGACCGCCACAGCATCGACCAGGTCAGGCTGTCGGGGCTGGACTTTCAAAATAAGAGAGAGATCTGTAGCAAATTGATGGCGTTATTCTCTCTGTTCAGTCTACCTGGACTGCCCACCCAGGAAAAGTCTACGTGTGGTGAAACACTGCAGGCAGATAGGAAGTCATGGTGGTTAGTTTGTGATATTGCTCGTTACTCTGAACTAAATTAACTGCTCTTGTATAGAAGTTTATGTTCCAGTGACAAGTGGGTCACATGTTGGCATTATCACTTTACATATGACTGGGTAGTATTAGCAATTTATAGGCAACAGCATGTGTTGTTTGTGTTTCACTATCGGACAACCGGGGATTGGATTTCCTGGTTTTTAAGTGGTGGAAATACACTTGAATAAAGAAGACTTCCTGAACAACTTCCTTAAAGCTTCTGCACACTGCGGAGACCCTCTTCCAATAATCGGTACGTTATCATGTCGTATACTGGGCCGGTCTGTATGTTCACAGCAGCGGCTGAAATAGCAGTGTCAATTCTGAGCTATTTTTGGCACTCGTGACTCAAATGTCACTCATGTATGTTGGAGCTGCAGCCGAGCGCCACTGATTCACTGCTAATGTGGCCGATAGAAAGCTGCAGATGCAGTCCATATCTGGATCAAATAGCCGCTGCTATCTGTGCGGAAATTCTGTGCCATGCAGATAATTGTATAGTTATGTTTACGGATGCTTCACACCAGCAGAAGCCAGCGAGAGACAGAATAGAGAGAAAAAGCCTGTTAGCCAGCTGCAAACAGAGACCGGTGTTATCCGTCCGAGCTTACAGGATGGCTTGTTGTGTTGAAAAAGAGATGGTAGCTTGTTTTCTACCTTACTATAATAGGAAAGAGGTGTGGCTGACATTCTAACATTTTACCTATCAGCTATTTAGAAGAGCTAATATCTCAGATTTTTCTTGTGCATGTTTACGACTTTTATCTCGTAATTTTAGGAGTTTTGTCTCCTAAAATTACACCCTCACCTGTGCCCCTTTTTCCACTGTGGCCCTAATCTACGGTGGCCTTGAGAGGTCAAACACCCTGCAACTCAAACAAACTAAATCTCACAAAACACGACGGTAGTGTCTCTGGGGAGACAATAACGTGCGTGAACAGCTAACAGAATTGTCTGTTTCTTCTTCTTGTGTTTTATTCAGCTTCTGTTGTGTTTTGTGTGCTTTTGCAGCACTGTTCTATTTGCTGGTGCTTTCTAAAGTTGCGGCGCATTCGACCTCTCAGGGCCACCGTACTAATATTCCTCTCTAATTGCACCTAAAAAATCACTATATGCGAAAAACCAAAACATTAAACAAGACAGATGTCTAGACTGGTGTATCTGCATTTTCCCCCCGTGTTGTGGTCTGTTTAAATTGCTCCGCTATCCACGCTGTAACCTTTTTTAGCCATTCGGCCCTCGACTCCCTCTCCTGCCTCTTGATTTCCCCAAAGTGCCGTGTTTTATGTGTGCTTTTCTTTGGAATCGGGGGAGCCAGCGGGGTCGAGAGGAGCAGAGACGACCGTCCGAGACGTGGGAGAGTGAAACGAGGTGGCTGTTTATTCTCCCCCCGCCAAAGCCACATACCTTTTTAGAGTGGCTTTGGAGCGCGGCCTAAAACAACACCAGAGGCCATGCACACAAATTACATGTCTCAGAGTGAGGAGAAGGAGGAAGGATGGAAGAGTGCGGTTCCCAGTAAGAAATAATAGCACTCATACCCATCCAGAGCTGATCAATTCAAGCTGATGTGCCAAATATGCCCCTTTTTTAAAAATATTTTTTCATTCTTCACATCCATTCTTTTTTTTTTTTTTTGCTATCTTTGGACAGAGTTCACGCTGAGGCCGCAGAAGATTATACAACATCGAGTTGAGAGCTCATGTTTCATTTTGCAGAGGAAACGGACGCTGACTTTGATAGATTGCAGCGAGGAAGAGTCGTCCTAATTGAAACGAATATCGTAATTTTTCTCTCACGGTATTTTTCCTGTCTGTCCCCCCACTGAAACCAAGCAAACCAACCCGCTCTGTGTTCACACTGCAGTAAAAACAAAGGTATTAGTAATAAATGCCACGCTGGGGTTTGTGGTTTTCAGCTCTTCAGGGGGAAAATAACAGGCAGTGTGAAATGATAGGGATACGCAATCCAACAGAAATATTTAAAAGATGTGCTTTTTTTGGTTTTTCTTACCTTTAGTTTGAGTAATTTGGAGTGTCTTTACCTTATTTCCACTTATTTAATCTGAGCAGAAACCCGGGGTTGCTCTCTTTGTTTATCATGAATATTCAGCTCCAGTGTTAGGCACCTTGTGGGCTTTTTGTTTCATAAATGTTTGCTTATGTCAAGGAAATCCTGTACTGTTTACCTACCCTGAGCTGCGTGGCTGCTTCTCCTGTTATTAATTTGTGTCTGGCTTATTTATTATTAGGCTTGTCTAAGCACTTTATCTCTGCTGCGAAAACTGCTGCACCAATAAAAATGTATTATTATTGCGATTATTCTTATTTACTTTGCGGTTAAGTAACCTCAGGAAAAGTGACAATTCCTGGAGTGTTTACCCACATTAATCTGCTGTGTGAGCTCTGATCTCACACGGCCCTCCCTCCCCATGTGACCGAATGCCCGGACCCATCCCGGGGCTGATGGGGGGCAGGAAGGGGTCAGCGCAAAGCAGGAAATAGGGGGGGTTCCTTAGCGCCAAGCTGATGATGACCAGCGGCCTGGAAAGCGCCTGCCCATCCATCATGACGGTCTCTATCTTCCGCAACCGATGCGACCCGGCTCGGGCTGTGAACCGGCGTCCATGGAGCGTGAGCAGAAGTGCAGCTTGTGTTGAGGTGATTGCTGTAATTATAGCGTTTGCCATTCCAGCTGAGAGAGTGAGAGAAGCAGAGAGGGGAAGAGAGTTCTTTGCTGGTTGGTAATTGTGTGTGAAAAGGTGGAGAAGCAGGGTGGGTGATATCATCCGGCCTTGGAGAGATGAGACTCAATATTCCCTGTGTGTAAGTGTGTGTGTGTGTGTAGGCTCAGTATTGTTTGGCAGTCAAACATTGCATTAGTGGTGCTGTGGGCTTTGACACACCCCAGCTGTACTCCGTGTGAGAACGCAGGTTTGTGACTATTTTGGAGTTTCCGTGCAGTCTGTGGTGCGCAGAGACGTAATCGCACAGCCAAATCAGAGCCCTGGTTATTTATTCTTTTCTCCAAAAGAAACACACACACACACACACACACACACACACACACACACACACACACACACACACACACACACACACACAAATCCATGCACGTTTAAGGAAGTATAAACATTCAAAAATGAGAACAGAGCATAGCAACAGGCATATGCGTCCTCTTTCTGCATCCAGCTGCATTATTATGTATGTGAGAGGGGCTCCAGGGTTGTTACTCTTCCTCTGCATCAAAAGGACATCTAGGTGAGATCACAACAGCCTGTGCTTTGAGGACAGTCATAGTTAGGCGGACTTCGGCTCAGGGAGGGGCAGCCACCTGCCACGACTGGTTGGGGTGAAGGGAGGGAGACAGGACAAAAAACACACTGTGCAAAAGTACCAGAGATGAATATTAACTAATGATTAATGCAGAGTGGCGTATAAACACATAGAAAGTGACAAGAGGTGAGTAAATAAGACACACTAAGTGCATCATGGGAAGCCACCAGCAGCCTAGGCCTATTGCAGCATAACTAAAGGTTGAGGGTCACCTGATCCAGCCCTATAAGAAGATCATTTGCAACCTTCACTAATGCCGTTTCTGTTCTGTGATAAATTCTGAAAGCTGACTGAAACTCTTCAAATAAAACGTTCCTCTGCAGATGATCAGTTAGAGGTTTTACAACTACTCTCAAGAATTTTGAGAGAAAAAGAAAGTTGGAGACTGGCCTATAACTAGCTAAGACAGCTCGATCAAGTGATAACTTTTTAAGTAATGGTTTAATTACTGCCACCTTAAAAGCCAGTGGTGCATAGCACATTAACAGAGACAGATTGATCATATTTAAGATTAAAGCATCATTAATGGTAGGACCATCTAACAGACGCATTGATGGTTTGGAGGAAGTAACAACTGAAGTTAACGTAGACATCAATCAGAGAGGAAGTCTAAATAAACCTCAGTAGTATTGAAAGTACAGGGGTTGGACAAGGAAACTGAAACACCTGGTTTTAGACCACAAGAATCCCTTTCAGACAGCTTCCTCTTGCGTCCACAGTTAATCCTGTTGGGTGTGGTTCGTCCTTCTTGGTGGTATGCTGACATTACCCTGGATACCGTGGCTCTTGATACATCACAAAGACTCGCTGTCTTGGTCACAGATGCGGCAGCAAGACGTGCACCAACAATTTGTCCTCTTTTGAACTCTGATATGTCACCCATAATGTTGTGTGCATTGCAATATTTTGAGCAAAACTGTGCTCTTACCCTGCTAATATGACCTTCACACTCTTCTCTTACTGGTGCAATGTGCACTTAATGAAGAATGGCCACCAGGCCGGTCCAGTTTAGCCGTGAAACCTCCCACACTAAAATGACAGGTGTTTCAGTTTCATTGTCCAACCCCTGTAGCTCAATATATAGATATGTCTTTGAGATGGTTGTGAATATTTTTTCTCTAATTGTTAAAATTTTATTTGTGAAAAAATTAATGAAATCATTGTTACTTAAGGTTAAAGGAATACTTGGCTCAACAGAGCTCTGACTCTGTCAGCCTGGCTGCAGTATTGAAAAGAAACCTGGGGTTGTTCTTGGTTTCTTCAATTAATGATGAATAGTAAGATGTCCCAGCTTTATGGAGGGCTTTTTTTTTTTATATAGGAGCAAACCTTTTTTCCGGGCTAAATGAAGATCTTCTAAATCATTTCCTCTCCAGCTCAGGAGTTATCTGTGTTAACTCATTTGTGAGTTATACCAGGGAGTCAAGCACTTCTGATTTTAGGCCTTCTTTTTCACGTGAGCCACAGTATCCAGAGTCGTATGCAGCGAGGATGTAAAACTACTGACGAGATAATTGACCTCTGTGGGAGCAGAGTTTAGGTAGCTGCTCTGCACTGTGCTGGCACATGGCATTGAAGATGATAATAGTGGAGGAATTTTATCCTTAAACCTAGTTACCGCACTTTCAGAAAATCAGCTACTGTAAGGACAGTTATTCCCCACTGCTGTGTAATCCATTCTTGCAAATTGAAATGTTATTAGGAACTGATCAGATTAAAGAGGGTTTTCAGGAAATAATGTTAAATCTTCAGTTTCTATGCCATATGTCAGAACAAGATCTAGAGTGTGATTAAAGTGGTTGGTGGGCTGATTTGCATTTTGAGAAAAGCCAACTCAGCGTAATAATAGATTAAATCTGTCTTTCGCTGATTAATAAGTGGAAGATTGGTGCTGCTCCTCCTTCTCAACCTGTGCTTTGAGGACTCGGGTTACAGTTAGTGAGACTCGGGGGTGTTGAGTCATTTAAATTTAACATATTAATCGTGCAGTAACCAGGTTTCTGTAAGGCAGAATAAATTATTAAATAATTTACTAACAGGAACTTAGAAGAGGAGGGACAGGAGAGGAAGCCATGCTGTTAGTGAGTCAGCAGAGAGTTAAGCTAATAGCTAGGCTAAGCTAGCGAATCTCTAAAGACACTATGAATACTGTGAATATAATTTACATGTGGTTTGGCAGAGGGTGTGCTTTGGATAAAGCGCATAAGGATGACACTGTGAAATAAGTTATCTAAAGATTTATAATTAATCAGCTGCACAAAATACCACCGTGCTCTGTAACAGGAACAGGAAGTGATACCACAGTGTGAGCCAACACTTCACTGTGGACAGTGATGCTGGTGTGTTCCAGCTGTTTCCAGTTCATGGCAGGCTTGAGCATTAATGGTTCTTAGGTTGATCCTGAACATCCTAAACAATTGCCTCTCATTTGAGGTTCTTTTTCCAGACCTTGGCAAAGTAGTGACGCATGCAAATAACTTGTTCTTTTTGAATAATTGTTTGAACTGATGATCTTGGAATCTACAGTTGTTTAGAAATGGCTCCAGGAGATCTTTCCAACTTGTGTAAATCTACAATTATCCTCCTCCTTAGAGCTTCACTAAGTATGTATGCTGTACAATCATTCCACCCTGGCAAAAGGAACCTTTCAAATAAATTTGAGCCAATTTTCTACCTTTTCTAAGATATTCGGAAAATATCTTGAAAAGGCTATTTTCCAAATATCTTGGAATTGTCATATTTAGATTGAGTACACTGTTACTGTATATAATTAAACATTTTAAAAAGCATATCTCAAGCTGATCAGCATCAGCTGATCATAAATTACAATCTTTTGTTGTGTTTTCTGTCTCTGTAAAAGTAGGTGAGTTCAGTATTCACAACGATATAGCATTATTTTCCAGTGGAAGAGTCAATTGGTCTTTGACACAAAAGCTAAAAGGTTAGAAGAGAGATTGTATTAAGCAAACAAGCTGCTGGTTAGGGTTGGGGCTTAGATGCTGTGGTGTCTAATTGGATCTTTTAACCTTCCTTTTCTTGGAGCCAGTAATGGATCCCATCATAACCGGGTGTTCACTTAGAAAGAAGTAGTCATGGGCAGATGTTTACTTACTGCTGCCCACCACCACGCATATGGGATACTGCTGATGGGAGATCCCTCGGTTTCCCTTTCTGCTGAATGCAGGAGAGCAGAGAATGTGAAGATTCCTAAGGTAATGAAGAGGAAAATGCAAGAGGCCTCCTGGTAGCACCGCCGCAGTGTAAATGCAAAGGCCCGCATGCCGGTAGAGTGGCGGGCTAGCTTCAAAATCCGAAAGATCCGCAGCAACTTGACAATTTTGAGGACGTGGCTGAGCTTGCTGACCCGAGCTATGGCCCTGAGGTCTTCCTGTGCATTTACATCCTCTGAGTCAGTAAAAGCTCCAAAGACGATCTGGACAAAATAAGGCATGACCGATATCAAGTCCACAAAGTTGAGTCCACTCTTTAGAAACATTGCAATGTCAGGAGTGGTGATAAGACGAATCAAATACTCAAAGGTGAAGAACACAATGGTGACGATCTCCACCCATTCCATGCAGGTTTTGTCACTGATTCTATATATTTGTAGTTCGTCCACAGTGTTGAGACACATCGCAGCGATGGACAAGAGCACAAACAAGTTGGAGATCAGAGTGAACATCTTCGCAAGAGTTGATGAGTATGGATTCTCCGCAATGTTCCACAGAGTCATCCGCATATCCCCAAACATCATTTCCTTGAAATATTCATCATTGTACTTCACCTCGATCTCAGCCATGAGCTCCCTGTCCACCTTCAGGGTCTCCTTCACCTCGTCTACCTTCTCCTGAAACACCACCCAACAGCAGAACTGGGTGTCCTTCAGGCTCAGGCCCCAGTATGCAATTTCTTCCTCAAAGTTGATGGGGCACATTTCCACTATGATCCACAGCACTCCGCTTTTGTAGAAATGACAGATGTGGTGGAAGAAGGCAGGATCGCGGTCAAAGAAAAACTCATTCTTGCACACAGAGTAGTCATCGCAGAGAGTGAGGAGTTTTTCCTGGTCCCTGCAGAGAGCTAAGGAGCCTATTCGTGTGTTAGGATATCTAACAGCACACATTTTTGGAATGTAAAACATTTTCCCTCCTACATTTAAGTTCATGTTCTGCTGAATTTTGGGTGCCTTCTCACATTTAGAGGAATCGTCTTTAATCCCAGAATTGTCCAGATTCTCCAGCGAGCTCCATGCTTTTATTGTTTTCTCCTGAGAAAATGGGAATGTTTTGTTGTCCTTCACACCCGTTGAGAGAGAGCTGACACTGGAGCGGCGGCTTCGCGAACATGTTTGCAGCTGAGTTTTCTCTTCGCAAGCCATAGCAGCTGTGGTTCAAGGCAGGAAAGCAACGCCACAGAACAAAAAGAAGGAAAAAAGCATCAAACGAAACATTCTAGGAAGGGGATGCAGTCAGTACACGATAAATCCATGACTCATTTTGTGTATCCAGTTCTGCAGCAACTTCTGACACCCCTGCGAATAGCGGGGGTTCTAGTTTGGTGGCTCGACTGTGACTGATAGGGTACTCCAGGAAGTCAGAGAACAGTAGGAATTTCCTGTCTGTCTGTCTGTTACTGCAAAGACAACACATTGGACCAGGAGATCAAGGACAAGCAGGAGGGATTTTATCTATTTAATCCCATTGGAATCCTTCCAAGTTTCCTTAAGTAGCTTTAATTTTAGGAGTTAGGGCCATGAAGGGCAGGATTAGTAAACAAAGTTAATGTAGGGTTTGTGAAGTGACAAGGCAAGCTGGGTAGCTGAATTCTGATATTGATTTAAAGCAATACTAAATCTATATCTTTAAATTTGGCCAAAGGGAAACATGACCTGTTCACAGATGCATCCTTTTGTTTTTATCAACATGCTTTGAAAAAGTTGTGCCACGGTGAGAAGCTGAGCCTTTCACCGGTCTGTGAAAGACGGGGTAAGCTAAGAAGAAAAAAAAAACTCAAAACATTCCTCTACCTAAAAATGTGCAAAATTATGGGTTTGAAGTATCAAGAGAGTTCTCTGTAGGCAACAAAGAAAGACTGGCGGTGATCTATCACCCCTTTGGGACCGCGGTATTAATAAACATAATTCTGTAGTGGAAACTGCTGAAAGGTCACAGAGAAACATCTGAAAGCGACTGTCAGTGAAAACAGTTTGTGACTGCGTCCACAAATGTAAGTTAAAACTACTACTACAAAAAAACAACAAAACATATATTAAATACATCCATAAAAGATGGACCAGTGGGAAATGATCTGGTCTGATGAATCCAAATTTGACATTCCATTTGCAAATCATGAGCACTGCTTTCTCTGGATTTAAGAGGAGAGAGACCACCTTGCTTGTTTTCAGTCCATGCAGTTCACGGTTTGGTGGGCAGGTGATGGAGACTATCCCAGCTGTCACCGGGCGAGAGGTAGGTTACACCCTGGATAGGCTGTGAGTCTATCACAAAGCTAATAACATGTGTTCCTGCATATGTTGTTCAGCATTAATAGCAGCTCCACAGATAAACAAACAGGGGCTGTTTCTCCAGGAGCCCAAGGAAGCCAGCCATCATCTGACTTCACAGCAATCAAATCACAACATCAAGGTCTCTGAATAACAGACATTTTATATAATATTAGCAATTTCAGTATATATATATAGTGGAGATTTAATAACTTAAAGTTAACTTTGATGCAGCCAGACACCAAAACCTGAGTTTATCACGGAGACACAAAAATGGATTTTAATTTTCAGTCTGACGAGCTGATTACGCCAAACTTCAGCATCATTTTCCTGCCGTAACTTCTTTTTAACAACGAGCCACTACAGGGCTTATCAGCCCTAATAAATTATGCATTGAGCACCCGTGGAAAGGACAGACTTTTCTGCCTTGCCAAAATATCCAGTGACTCTGTGGAGGGACTACTGTGCAATTCTACTATATACTTATTTAAAATAAAAAAAATAAAAAACTTGACCATGAAAGAGAAAATGACCTTCCTCTTCAAATACAGTAAGTGGCGGTTGTAGGTTATCGGGGTAGATTGTGGTTGTTTACAGCCTCTGAAGGCTAGAGCAGTGTACATTTGATCTCGTTAAAGCTCATGAAGCATTTATGAATGTAACAGAATGATGTTGAGTCATGCTCTGATTGCATTAGGAATGGGTCTCATATTCCTTATAAAAGAGAGCCTGTGTGTTGGTACACACGAGCATCAGTTAGATAAAAAAAAAAAAAGGAAGTGTAAGTCCTATCTGTATGAGACAGGTGTAAAATGTAACCCAGTAGTTTATGGTTAATGTCTCACTTGACTATTTCAAAAACGCAGCCGGTTTTACACCGCTGTCAAACAGAAGGAAAAAAAGCCAGGTCTGGGCGTTTCTCATTACACTGACTAATTATGTGATTACTTGTGTAGTAATAAATACAATAAACATTTGATCACACACAAAAAGTCTGGGAATTACACCGTCCTGTCTGCAATCCAGATTTGTCACTAATTGAAACCATTTGGTACATTATAAAACATGTAAACAGCATTACAGACCCTGAACTCTTGAGCAGCTGGACTCTCACATCAAGCAAGAGTGGGGAAACTTCAGAACTACATTAGCTGGTTTCCCCATTTCACAAATACTTGGAGAATACTGTGAAAAATACTGGCTTTAATGAACCACTGATGTCGAAGAGAAAGAACCAAATTCGTTTTTTTTTTTTTGTCGTTTTACCTCAGCACTATGTGCCTCTTACTGTAACACTGAGTAATCTTATGTTCCTCCCAGCTTAATTAACTAAGTGTGACCTTCTCCTGCTAACCTACTTATCTCACCTCGCTGAGCTGATCATAAGATAAAAATCTGCGCGTGACAGAGGGGATTGGGCAGCTTTATTGGAATACTGCAAGCATATTACAGACTGGAAACATGGAGCTGGGAGTGGCACACTGAATGATGATGCCTGCACCCTCATTGGACAGCTGTCAGATGTGCAACTCTGCCAGAGGCTTGAAACCATAGACAAGTTTAGACCCTTTTTAGGAGTACTCAACCACCCCTAAATCATATCATACATACATTGCAATTCATATATTAATAACAGTAGCTAATAAATTACTTTTAGTACTGTAGTTTTATCCCACAAACTATTTTTTAATTACTCATAGAATAAGCTGCTTACAAACATATTCAAACCTTTTCAGCTCTGCAAACCTCAATTCATTTTATGTACACATAACAATGCTACTTTCAAAAGCAACCTAATTCATTGGCTGTAGTCTCTAAGAAACATTCAGGATCAATCATCAGGTTCAGTATAATACAGTATGTTTTATGGTGAAACCTGAGGCAGCAGCTCAGTCATGATTATCAGAATTTTCCAATACATGCAAGTTACCAAAAAATTTGTAGCAAAACAGATGAGTGAAAGTGAAGTAGCAATATTCAGTACAGGCACTGGATAATCAGACTGATGGTCAATACACTCGGACAAGAAGTAAACTTATTTTTCACCATCTGCTCACCAGAAACAAACAAATAAAAAAACGACACCAGTCCAACTCCAAGTCAAAGCTGTCGTGCCTTACTCTGCACTTCCTGTTAACGCATCGTGCTTTGAGCCCTAAGGCTTTGTTGGAATTGGTGACAGAGCTCCTTCTGCCTGGAAAGAGAAAGTGAACTAATTGCTGGCACAGTTGTCAGCTGCGATGTTTCCAGAGCAACAGCCAACCAGACAGAAATCACGACATGGAAACTTTTTTTTTTTTTTTTTTTTTACACCACATACATAACCAGATGAAGAAATGAGACTGGTAGCAGTTTACTGAGCATAAGGAAGGGACAGCAGTGAGATTTTTGTCATGTTTTACAGTCTCGATAAATGTTGGATTTACTGAGCGGAGTATCTCAGTGCTTTGACCTTGTTTTGCTGGAGAACAACAACTAAAGCATTTTAATCCCTCATCAATGTATGACATCATGATTACCATTTTTGCTAAAATGCACCTTGTAATGTTTTGGAAAATTAAATGAAAAATAATTATATCATTTACTGCCAATAAATAGGGCAAACAGTAGCATATTGAGTGAATGGTAAGGGTGACGCAGCTACCGACCTGCTAATCTACTTACACTTCCTGCTATGTACAGTACCAGTATGTCCAAACCTTTGACTGGTACTGTATATTGCTGTTCCAGTGATTAAATACTAACTTTACTGAGAACATAACCAGTTCAGCATTATAATATCCTCAAAAAAAATGCTCATATTCTGGTTTATTTTAAATCCACTGTAGTCTTTTTCAACCACTTAATGGAGAAATGTGCTGAAATCTACATACACCACCCACTGTATCAGGTACACTCGTTCTACTTCAACTGCTCATCAACTCGTATATTTAACCATCTAATCATATGGCAGCATTTAGGCATGTAGACATGGTGAAGAAAAACTTCTGAAGTACAACTTGAACATCAGAATGAGGAAGAAAGATGATTCAAGTAACTGATTATGTCATGGTTGGTTGCAGATGGCTCTGGTCTGAGTATTTCACAAATCCAGTGGGATTTTCCCACACAGCCATCGCTGAGGTTTACAGAGAACGGTCCAAAAATATTCAGTGAGCGCCAGTTCTTTGGGAGGAAATGCCTCGTTGTTTGCAGAGGTCGGAGGTGAGTAGGCAGACTGCTTTAAGCTGATAGGAAGGCAGCAGTCACCCTGCATTTCCCTCCTGTCTGCTAATAACAGGAAACTGAAGTTACAGTTTCAAGATGCTGGCTGAAATTGCAAAACAAAAGATTTGGTCTGAAGCCGTTTCGATTTCTGTTGCAACATTCAGATGATAGGGTCAGCATTTTGTGTATATTCAAAGGAGGCAAACATAAATGCATGAACAGGTTATATTGACTGAACTGTGGTCTGCTGATAATTTGTCTCTTTGACGTGGCTGAGTGACTTTGACTGCTCACTCTCTCACACTCATTAAAACAGATCAAAAGGAGGCTCACGACAACGGACTGTTGCTTTGTCACAAACACAATCGCCTATTGCGACAACTGGATTTAGTGGTTACTTATAGGCAGAGAACAATGAAGTCAAACTACAACAACAAAGTGTAGGAAAACAAAATTCTTTATTAGACTCACTTATAACAACTAGCACAATCATCTAAGGTAGATAGACAGTACTAAACCAACTGCGATGCTGCCGCAAAATAAATAAACCCATCAAAATAAATATTAACCAAACAACTCAGCAGTTTCAGCACTACAACTGAACATCTCAGTGCTAATACATTTTTTTCCTGTCTCCCCCCCTCGGTCCAATAGATTTATACATTTATCACCAAAAAAACCCCAAACAAACAAAAAAAAAAAAAAACACATAAAAAATAATAAAGAGACTGAATTCAGATAAGGTGTGTCAACCATCCGTTGCGTCAACCACAACCACACTCAATGCACAAACAAAAAACCCAGAGGCATTTCACAGAAGGCAAGGTTTATACCCAATAAAGCACCGGTGCTGAGAGAGAACCAAAACCCCAACCTTGCAACCACATAAATCCTATTTGTCTCTTTGCTTTGACTTTTTAAACTACATTACAGTATTTCTGCCTCTGAACCAGCGACACTTTATTTCTTCATTTTAAAACAACAGTTTGAAACTGAGATAAATACATCTGTCTGTCCAACAGCTGGCACTGCTTCTTGGTAATGGACTGGCAAAATACCCATTTATTTGTCCCCTTCGGTCACTGCATACACAGTTGTGTACATCACCTTCTATGGTTATATTTTGTACTGTGATATTCAATTTCTGACATCTCTTATCTAAAAAAAAAAAAAAAAATTGTAGGCAGAAGATTTTTTTTTTCCCACCAAAGATCCTGTATTGTGACTGAAGGGTTTGTCTTTATATTTTATATATTTTTTAAGTCATTATTTAACTTTTTTAAGCTTTAATCCAGTCTGTGAAAAACAAACAAAAATAAAAATCATTTCAACTCATTTAAACTCATCACATTTCCACTGAACGTCTTCAGACTGTGAACCAACAGTTAACCTGATGAACACTGCTTGCTTGGAAAAAAAGTAGGCTTTTATTTATAGACATATTTAAAGAGAATGAAATTGGATGTGCTTGGTCAATGTTAATTGAATAAATCATGACGTCGTCAAAAACAAAGTAGTAATCTACTCTCAACCTGCCAGAGCTGAAAGAAAAATCCTTCAAAGTGAAGGATCCTTTCTAAACTTGGATATTTACCCTCACAGATTTAAACCTCCACAGGGAGTTGGAACAATCAGCCGGGCTCGTTGCCTTGTTGTCACGTCAGCACCGAAGTCTTGGCAGGGGTTAAGACACCACCGGAATCACCAGGAGAAACCCAGTCAGCTGATCACTTGTGTCACCCCTTCATTCACCATCCAAGTCCAGCTTAAGCAAAGTTCCCTGGCAGCAGAGAGAACACAACTTAGTCAGCCCACTACACTGGATAAGCCTTTAAATCATGAGTCTGTGTTTTACATATTAGGGGGGAAAAAAAACTCCCAACCTTTCAAACAAAGGAAAAAGAGACAGCCTTTTTACGTTGTATGAGTCTAAAGGCACCTGATGATGTCTAAATGGAGTTTAAAGGAAGACATTACAGATTAAAGGATTTCCTCTCACAGTCTTTAAACTGTCCACATTAGCAGCTGCTTCTCACCATCATAATAGTGAGAACAAAATAACATCTTGAAACTGTGATAACATTCAAATGTAGACGTGTGTGTGATTTCCTGAAGAGGAAACACTTGCTTGAGCCACTTGAGAAGCAAGAGGCTATTTATCAGTACTGAGAAATAGCTGAATTTTCACTTAGCACCAGCTTGTTTTAAAAGATGACAGAAATAAAATGATTTTTACAAGTAGTAATATGTTTTGGGTTTTTTCCCCCCATTCATTCCTAGTTTTACACTCAAAGAAATCAGCTCTTCTCCAGAACTGCCCAAGGGAGCTTGATCACATTTGACTGACAAATGAAATAACCTTAAGAGGATCACCAGATTTTGAGATCAACTCCTGGTTTATGAATCACTACTGAATGCTGCTGGATTCAAAGCAGCAAGAAAAGCACAGCCCAAAAAATACAACTCTTTAATGGGAAAAGAGGACATGCTAGGCCTCTGGAAAATGGACTGTTCTCAGCCATCCTCCTCATAGTGAACAATCTTTAGGGCTAATAAAACAGAGTCAACGACCTTATGACAACATTGTGTCATCTGATGTACTTGCAAACACTAATAAAAGAAGAGGCTGCACATTAGACACAACACACTCCCTCACATCTACCAGCTGGTTTCGTCAAGCCTAGTAGCTGTTAATGCAAGGCTAATGTGACCTAAGCTCTCCGGCTACTTTAGATTAGCACTTTGTGCCGATGCAGCACATGGTTTTGGCATCCTAACGGGCTAGCATACCATTTTCTTCATTTATACTGACATAATTTTCATGGCTACAAAAAATAACCTAGTGGACTCACTTTAAAAAAAATAATAAAATGAAAGTAGAAAAATCACATGGAAAACAGCATGCTGTGCATCTCAATTGTATATGCATATTTTAATAATACCATCACCTCTCTGAAGGTAAACCCAGGTAGGTGTGTGTGTGTGTGTATAAACTCCTCTCACCTTGACTGTGCATGTGTTTGAAGCCATCGGTGGCCCTTGAATGATGAGGGGGTCCTGGGACTCTTTTAGGGGGACGTTTTGCACAGTCAGAGACCTGTATGGCCTGAATTCTTCTCTCCACCACCACACAGCCATTCCCACCAGCAGCACACTGAGGAACACTTAGAAACACACAGGAAATTCATCACTTTCTTGTGCTTCAACAGACATTACAGAGGATGATGAAGTCATGCATGATGTCACCTCCATTACCTCCACTGAGTGGACAAATGGGTGGTGTGACTAAACCCACTTGTGGGATTTTATTTATTTATTTTTTTTAACAGTAAAGTCTTTTAGATTGAAAATGATTCACACAAACTTAATGTGTTTAACAACAAAACATTTACCTACATCTATAAACTTGACTTTATTTACCATGTAATCCTAACCCTCATATGTTTACCACACCAAAAAGCCTGAAGACACACACCATTTTAAAAGATTGTCAAAATCATGAGGAATTCCTTCCTTTAAGAAAGGATGCAACACATAACAATGCTCAGTGGCTAGTGGATCTAAGAGCAGACCACAGCAACTTCCCTGTAAAAGGATTCAGTAACATCACAATGGCAGACATCCAGGAAAGAGTCTGAGACAGAACCAGGCCCTGACATGATGCACACCTACTGGCTAAAAAAGCTGGCAGCACAAATGAACCAGCTGTTAATGGATAAGACACGCCCAGAACGGCTGCTTGATCCCCAGATGGGACCGGTCCCATCCAACTACCGGCCAATAATATGCCTCAGCACAACATGGAAGCTCCTGTCAGGGATCACAGAGGTTAAGATGAACAGGTCCGGGATCTCCGTCCAGAAGAGCGCAGTCCCAGAAACAGCTAAGATACTGCACAGGACCCTCAAGCTCCCAGGCCTAGAAGACCCGAGCTTGAAAGATAAACAAAAACTGACATCCTATTTTTAATCTATAGGATTTAATATGGCGCCCCCCCTTTGCAGCTATAACAGCGTCAACTCTTCTGGGAAGGCTTTCCACAAGGTTTAGGAGCGTCTTTACACCACTGCATCTGACGCTTTGCACTGTGCTTGGTGATGTGTGGCTTGGATGCAGCTGCTCGACCATGGAAACCCATTCCATGAAGCTCTCTGTTCATTGTTCTTGAGCCAATCTTAAAACCACATGTAGCTTGGAGGTCTGTAGCAATCGACTCTGCAGAAAGTTGTCGACCTCTGTGCACTATGCACCTCAGCATCTGCTGACCTCAGTCTGTGTGGCTGAGTTACCCCTTTGTCATTCCCATTGGCTTCCACTTTGTTATAATCTAAGGATATCCTCCATCTCTCCATAGATTACAGGAAGCACCTGGCAACCTAACTACAAAGAAATGTGAGGAATAAAATGAATGGTTCATTTCAATAACTCTGGTGGAAATGTGTGTGCCAGTACTAATGAAACATGACCTTTCTTGTGCAGTTTGGATCTTATTTGTTTAAAACTTTCACACTTCAATATATCCTTACTGATCAGAGAAAGGATCCCAGCAAACGCAGGATCAGACAAAGCTGGAATTGCACAAGAGATTAAAGGAATTTCCTGAGTTTTGTTTTTTCCCATTTCTGAAGAAACACAGCTGAACTTTGGACTCTCAGACATTAGGTCGATGACGCAGTCGTGCTGGCAAACTGTCCCAGGACGTCCACATACAGACGGCCCTTAGGAGGAGAAGAACCAGTCAGCAAAGGTATCACTCTGAGACCTACAGTGTGTACAAATCACTTTTGACTGGGCATACCTTTTGGTTGGAGAACGTGCTGAATAATGAGCAGGCCACCCGGTGAGGTGATGTTAGACAGCAATACTTGGAGGTTCTTGCCGTTGTGCTTGTTTGCTCGACAGATGGATCGTGTAACTTCGTCACTCCAATATACAAATCCCTGAAACCCAGTGGACAAATCAAAGGGTTACCAGTGCACCACTTATGTTTCAGAGAAATCAGGCTTTATAGTATAAGAAGAATGTTCATGTCTCACTATAAAGTGATTCTTAGTTTCTTAGATATTTATAAGTTCTTTGAATCAGTTTTATTTTTAATCTAACACAGTTTGTTAGTACAGTTTGCTTTGTTTCATTACTCTACAGTTTTCAAACAGCTGACACTGGATGCCAGATAGCACCAGGGTTATAATGCAGTTCTTGTACCTCAAACACAGACAGTCCAAAGGACCGGTCCAGATAGCCATTAGACTCCACCACTGTTTTACGCTGATGACCTTCTAGATTTACTCTGGAGATTCTTCTCATTCCCTCATCAAACCAGTACAGCAGCTGCCGAGGCATATCTAGAGGAATGTGCAACATGAACAGCAGCACTAAGCAACTCAACATAAATATATTCAAATGAAACGAACTGAAGTGCAGGAGCCACCAGCCCTCTGACAGACGTACAGAAAAACAAACTCCTACTGCTCCTGATTTAAGGAGGAAGATGGTTTTCTCCCCTTTAGACATCTCTAAATAATATGCTTCGATATGAGAGTGAAAATCAGGATCCAGTTTAATAATGATTAATTCAAAAAGGCAGAACATACCCAGAGAGAGGGCAACAGGGTGGCGTATTGAGGAAGTGACCAGAGCTTTTCTGTCCCGGCCATCCAAACCAGCTCTCTCAATCTTTGGGGAGCTGCCGCGCTCAGCCCAGAAGAGCAGCCTGAGAAAATAAAAGCACCTGAGTTTTGATCTTATTCTGGTGTTTTTCTGTTGCATTAAATTTTTGAGATACTTATTTCACCTTTTTGTGGTACATT
>JAVDPK010001131.1:179770-197821 GCA_034780415.1 Cichlasoma orientale
AAATAGTGCTTAAGATAAAAATATGCAAAAATTAATGTGCAAAACTAAAAAACAACAAAAAAAAAGCTGCTGGACCTAGTAGCATTTAAGCCGAGAAGAGAATGTATTATTTTAATAATTGTAAGCCCATAAGCCTGACTGATGAGACCTTTTAAACACACCTCTCTTTACTGTGCAGCTGTCATTTATTAATGTAGTGTTTTGCAATGTGTAGCTCCTTCCTGGAAAAGTAAGGATGTAAATGTTTAATCAGTTCTAAAGTGGTGACGTGTTAGCTTTTGAAACCTGGTGAAGTTATGAAATGCAAACTTTGTTATTTGTTCATCATTATTCAATAGCACTTTATCACATTTTTCAAATCTTGCCAACATACTGTTTATTAAAATGAAATGTAAATGCCTTCATCCTCCTACCCTTGGAGAGGATCCACAGTCACTGCAGAGGGTTTGTCGAGCCCTGCGATGAGCTGACGATGAGCGGAACCATTCAGAAAGGCCACACTAACCCAGCCTCGGTCTATAGTGGCCCAGTAAAGGAGCTGGTGGATCCAGTCCACCGCCAGGCTGGTTACTGACCCTTGTACTTTCAGTACCAACACAGCTTCTTCTTGCTTTGCATCCATGGAGATCCTGAAAAACATCCACGAGTGACAGAAAGAAGCACACATAATAAAAAACTAAACATTGTGTTTATTTAAAAACAATCCAACCAGTCCCCATCTACAACCACAGCTTCATCCTTCAACAGGCGAATTCGGCCCAAGCTTTATTTTAGCCACATTAACAACACCGCTTTAGTAATGGCAACACTAGCCAGTTGTGTCATCACTTGAGCTCACACTGATAACATCCCCTCACACGATAGAGACTAATGAATTTAATAACTGACATCAGGCTAATGATTCTGGGTTTGAAATGTCTTAGCAGTTGCTGTATGGCCTGAAATATGCTTTGGTCAAAACATTTTTTTTTTTTTAAATGAAGCTTTTAGTGGTCAACTAACTTTTTTTTAGTGCTTGCCATTCAAGGTCAAAAAGTAGACTCCACTACTTAGAAGCCAATGCTTGACAAACGTCATATAGTAGTAACTGGCAAACGTTAGCATGCCAACATGCCAAGGGAAGCTGTTTATGGCAAATGTTATATCTCAGCAGCGTATTAGCAATGCCACTGTAAGCAGGTTAGCGAGCTATTCCGAGCATTAAAGCTACTGCAGTCATAAACTGTAATTCTAGTATCTGTATGCCTCATGACTGTTTGACTGCCACTGACACAAAATTGCCAAGCAAAGTTAAGTTGAAATTGTGAGTTCTCAAAATTTTGGGATAACCTGAAATTTTTAATTATGGTTGGAAAACAATTTCTTCTTTTTTCCCCTCCCCAGTGGTGGAAGCAAACTTCCATAGAAAGACGCCTCTGTTCAAGCTAAATGCACATTATTCCTGAAAGACTGGGATGTATCGGGCCGTCCGCCGTTTTAGGTCAAACATCCCTCCCATCCAGTATATCCAGGGCACATTTAAAACCACAGACAAAAATGAAGCAGTACAGTTTGTTTGATCTGTACAGAGTCAAAAACTCCAACAGGGACAAGAGCCTGAATTCGTGGGAACTACATTTTTCCCCTCCTCATCTTTTCTGACAGTTTTTTCACTAGTTTTGCATTTGGCTAGGGTCAATGTCACTACTGGTAGCATGAGGCGATACCCTGGACCCTTAAGAGGTTGCACTAGTCGAGCTCCTCCCGGATGGCACATCAATACGTGCCATTGCATGGAAGAAATTCCAGAACACAGGCAGTTGCTCTGGACAGGACCGTTGGAGGTCCTTAACCCATCAGCAGGACCAGTATCTGCTCCTTTGTGCAAGGAGGAACAGGATGAGCACTGCCAGAGCCCTACAAGATAACCTCCAGCAGACCACTGGTGTTATTTTGAGCAAACAATTCACAAGGGTGGCCTGACGGACCGACATGCTCTAGTGGGGCCTGTGCTCATTGCCCAGCACCATGAAGCCCGAATGGCATTTGCCATAAAATACCAGAACTGGCAGATCCATCACTGGCACCACGTGCTTTTCACAGAGGAGAGCAGATTCACCTTGAGCACATGTGACAGACGTGAAAGGGTCTGGAGAAGCTGTGGAGAATGCTATGCTGTTATGCTATCATTCAGCATTAACAGTTTGGTGGTGATTGTCTGGGGAGGCATATCCATGGAGGGACACACAGGGACACACAAACCTCTACAGGCTAGGCAACGGGACCCTGACTGCCATTAGGTATCAGGTTGAAATCCTTGGAGACATTGTCAGACCCTACGCTGGCGCAGTGGATTCCGGGTTCCTCGTGGTGCACTACAATGCATGGCCTCATGTGGCAAGAGTATGCAGGAATTGATACCATTGCCTGGCTCCCACGCTCGCCTGACCTAAATAGCCAATAGAACACCTCTGGGACATTATGTGCCCTGATGTTGTCAGGCATGCATACAAGCATGTGGGGGCCACACAAACTACTGAGCACCATTTTGAGTTGTTGGAATGAAATTTCAGCAAAATGGACTGGGCTGCAGCAGGGTGTCTTTAAATTCAGTCCTCTGTAGGTGGACTATTTTCATTTCCATGAAACAATGTGGCATGCTTTTGTTCCTAACGCATTGCCCGCTCCGTATACGTATAAATATCCAGCATAGTTTTTGTTTTGTTTTTTTATTGCCTCAGGGATCCAAATAAAAACGAGAACAATGGAAAAATGGCTGAACACTCATAAGTTGTGCATTTTGCACTGCAGGTTTTGTTGCAATTGTCACGCATCACTTTGGAAAGTAGTAAAAATAGACATGTGTAGTGCATCCAGCAGCTACAACTCTTCTGTTACCTGTATATGGAGCCTCTTCCTTGTTGGGCCCAGTACAGTGTGCGGTCAGAAGCCACAGCCGCCAAGGGCCCCGGCCCGGGTAAATGTGGGGCCAGTTCCTTGTACTCAGATCTTGTAATGCTTTTCAACTGAATTCCTTTGGAAGTGGTGAAGACTAGCTGAGCTTCATCTCCTGGAAGGACACACACACACACACACACACACACACAAATTCACAGCTAGGTCTGACAAATTTTACTACAATGCACAAAATCTTATCTGTCAACAAAACCCCTCCTACATACAGGCGTTGAGCAACCAAACTTGGCATGCAGGTACATCTTAAGCCCCTGCAGATTCTTATCTATATCAAATATTATGAAGTCATGTTGCATAGAAACCACTAACTATCAGACTGTTTTTACCCATTTTTGCATTTATGCACCTGTAAAGCCTTAAAAAGCATTGTATCATTTGGATTTCACACTAATAACATGTCATTTATATCCATAAAAGTTCAGTCATGGATGTTACGGACAGAGACTGGATGAGACTGAACAAACCGGCCCAGGACTGAGAGCCAGCTCGCTGTCCTGGGCTGCCCACTGGACTCCATCACGGTTGTGGCACAGAAAAGGAAGATGCTAGCCACGCTGACATCCATCATGGTCAACCCCACCCCCTGCAGCCCCATGAGCAGCTCCTTCAGCATAAGACTCTTGCATCCCCAGTGCAGGAAGAAGTGCTACGGCAGATCATTCCCACCCACAGCCATCAGACTATATCATTTAACAACATCCATAGAAATGCAAGAAACCACATCACGTGTCAATGTGCAATATTTGTGTTGCTCCATTTTGTTGCATTTTTGCTTGTTGCTCTTGTTTCCTGCACTCTCTACTGCTGCTGTAACAGGTGAATTTCACCACTGTGGGATTAATAAAGTCCCATCTTATCTTTTATAGATTTGTGACTCCATCATGTTGCCTGGCAATCACCTAGCAAACAACTAAAATGACATTCATGTAGTAGAGCACGAGGCTTGCGGGCAACCACAAAAATGGGATAGAATTTATTCATCTTCAATTTATTTATTTAATTTAAACAAGATTATTACTGATGTAGTCAGACTACGTGAAGTCAAAGTGCCTTTTTTCCCTCTTTTAATCATTGGGAGTGAATAATATTCTGAATTACTTACTGTTAACGCCACACAATAGGAAGCAGGTCACACTCGGTGTAATGGAAAATGACACCAAAGTGTTATCGACACTAAGTACATCTCTTTTGAAATTATAGAGGTTAGAAAATATGTTTGTACAGCCATCCACACCAGTACAGTGTAACTGAATCAGTGTATTATGGTGTAACCTGTCTGAGCTTCACACAAGCCTGCCTGCTCCTGCTGATAAAATACAAAAAGTGTGCAAACATGCGTTACAGCGACATGGTGAATGGACAATTGTACATAGTTTTTCTTGTCTCATTGCAACTGAAAGTTTCACTTAAATTTGAGTTTTTTTTCCCATTTACACTGTTCAAAAATCATGCAATTGTTGTGATTACAAAACTTAGCTTAAACTACCACACAAAAACAGTCCAAAAAAAAAAAAAGTAAAAAAAAAGACCAGTGTAACAGAAATTTAAAACTGACATAACAACAGACCAGTCTTCATTCAAGTCTTCAAACAGACCAGTCTTCAAAATCTAACAGTTCGCAGACATGCAATAATTCAGTGAATGTTTATTTTATTTTACTTTTTAAATTTTTTTTCAAACCAAACCCCAGCCTCTGTTCAGCCCTCAGAAACAGTTCTTGTTTCAGCAGAAACTAATAAATATTAGATTTTCTTTTTTTTTATTCAAAGTGGGGAAATCGGATAAATGGCTCAAGCCATCAACTGGGGGAGATATGTTCATTTTCAATGTATTTATATAAACAAGATCTACCACCCCTTTTCTTTTCTTTTTTTTAGCACAAAGAAGCAAAACACTGTGACACTGCTGATGTAGTCAGATTATATCAAATCAAAGTGCCTTTTCCTCTCCTTTAATCATTGGGAATGAAGAATATTTCAATTCAATTTCTTTTAACTGGCACACAACAGAAAGCAGGTCACGAAATAACTCAGTGTAATGGAAAATGACGCCAAAATCTTAACACAAAGAACATCTCTATTGAAATTATAGATGTTAGCAAATGTATTAGTACAGCCATCCCCACCAATACAATACTGAGTCAGTGTGTATTAAGGTGTAACATTTACCGAGCTTTACACAAACCCGCCAGCTCCTTCTGATAAGATATAAAAAGTGCGCAAACATACATTACAATGACACGTTAAATGGACAATTGTTACACAGTTCCTCTTGTCTCATTGCAAATGGAAGTTTTACTTCTTACCCTCCTAAGAGCCCGTGTCATCATATGTGGACATTACATTTTGGCTTTGCTGCACCTTATACCTCACTCTGCTCAGTAGCGTTTTATACTTTAAGCCATGATGATTTTGTTGTTATGCTATAAAATCAACACATCGTCCCCATCTGAAGACTTTTACATTTGAGTTTTTCCCCATTAGCCAATAACTCTACAAGCCAACTCCATAGTAACGACCACTGTTAAGCAGTGGCACTAAATTATACAAGTTGTGCCGGGAACAGCAAACCCCGGCAGACATTTTAGCTTAATGTTGTTAAATTACAAAATTTAAAAACTGCCACACAACAGGAAGCAAGTCACACAATAGCACAGTGTAATGGAAAATGATGCCAAAATGTTATCAACACCAACAACATCTCTATTGAAATTATAGATGCTAATACATTTGTACAGCCATCCCCATCAATACAGCATAACTGAGTCAATGTGTACTAAGGTGCAACCTTTACCGTGCTTCATTTATCGCATTCACAAAGTTGAAAATTGGACGCATTGACATTTTAGACTAACATAATGCAACAGACCACTCCTCAATTTGTTCTTAGATTAGGCAGCATTTTGTGCAACAGACGAATTCATACATCCACTCAAGCTTGCCTACGGGGGAGTGTTTTGGTTCCATTCTGTATCGAGAGGACTACAAATCAGTAATGATTTGAATGGTGTTCGTATCAGCTTTTAGCCAAATTTCTGTGGGAATCTCTCAATGTGCAAAAGTTAGAATTTCTGCAAGACTGGTTAACAATAGCAGTCAGTATTATGCATTATAAAGTCAACAAACACCTCAAATAATATTGTCAGTGAGATCATTTGTTGCCCACCTTCAGCTTTGCACTCTCCAGTTGCTGAATTCATTCCGTAGCCCTTGTGGCAATCGCAGGTGAGGCTGCCATTATTGTGAACACACAGCTGATCACATACGTCACTCTCCAGGCACACGTCGACCTCTAGAAGAAAAATGTGTTCCCATGATGTCACAAAAAAAAAAAAACTGTTAACAGAGATCAATAACTTACCAAAAAGTAAACATTCACAGCTTGCATGTGCTTCAAGCCTCGCATCACTTTATTTTAGCGTGCACATCTCCACAAACTTATGACATGAAGTACACAAAAATAAATCGGCCTTAATGATGCTACAACCGTGCCTTATGAATTTAATTTAAAAAAAAAAAAAAATTTTAAAAAAGCACTGCCACTCACCCTCACACTGGCTGTCAGTGACCAGCTTCATGTTGTCGGGACAGTTGCAGAAGTAGCCCATCGGCTGATCCACACAGTGATGAGAACAGCCGCCATTATTGACCTGACACTCGTCCTGATCTGCAAAATAAAACACATCAGAAGTGGTTTCACACCAGAAAACCCCAATGTTATATATTTATTGGTACCGTGTCTTCAATTTGCTTAAAGATAAAGACAATTTTGGTCAACCTGTTTTTAAGGATGACTGCCAACAGTCACGTGATGCCAGAATCATCACGTTGATGCCAGCAAGTTGATTTTAAGCCAGTTTAATATTTCCAGATAATATCTGAGGGTAGTAGAGCAACCTGCAGTTATCACTAACCAAAAGGGGAAACTTGATGTTGCAGCATGGCAGCTGCACTTGAGGAAGAGTAAAATGCAAGAGTTGGCAAAATTCCTCTTCTGAGGAACATAATAATATCCCAACAGTTACACTGTGGCTAAAATGTAACCTCGTCTAATGGAGATATTTTAGTTTGAGTTTAACTTGACAAAGGCTGTTAAGGTTCAAAGTTCATTTGTGGCCCTGCTTCTGTGAGCTGCTGCTTTGAGGAAGAGGAAACTTAACTGAATCTTTAACAGACCAAGAAAAATACAACTATAATCCCAAAAGGCGCACACTGGTAACACTGAGTTCTGGAATTTTTCAAGGGCAATGTCACTAAGTTTTCTTTGAGCTCTCCTGCATGAAACCCAAACATAAACCAAAACTCTTTCTAAATTCGATCCAGGAGAAATATTTCATTTACTTTTTTCTGCTCGTTTTGTGCTGACTGTTCACAGGATGTTGCGGTAACGGATTCTGTTGTCACCCAGCCCATCCTTTAAAAGTGTGTGATGTAATTTTTGGAGGGGAAATGTTGCATCTCTAAACTGTCATATTTTGGGAGTGTCTTGTTTTGAGCGTGGCCAACATGAATATGAAATTAAACTCAGGAAGTTTTAAGAAGAAAAAGGTTTCAAACAGTTTTCACAAATCAGCGTTGGGATTTTGAACCTATTCAACTAAATTGATGATCAGTTACACAGGTGCTGCTCATGTGTGACGTTTCATCAACTCAAATGTTGCACTGATTCTAAAATTTTAATAAACAAGTTTTCTGAAAGATATTTATACAAACACGAAGCTGCCTTTGTTGAGGATTATTGTGTTATGTCCCAGGATTCAGCTTTTTCTCTCTCGTGCTTTATGTTGTGCTTAACTCCTTGTCCGCTGCACATGGTTGAGACGCAGGCATGCGGGACCTCCCCAACAGAGGGTCCTAATGCCGTCTCCACACTGATGAGACTTGTCTGCCCAATCTGCTACACATATCTTGTTGAACTTTGTGTGATCTGTGTAGAATAGCTGGACTGTTACCCTAGCAACAGTGAAATATGATGCAAGATTTTGTATAAGTAAGGCAGGTCTTCTTTGCTCCTGTGAATTCCTCACTGCACTGCTGCGTACTGACTCAATTTCTTCTTGCAAGAATAAATTTTCCAAAGAGATTTTTTTAATTAAATGCACTAAACTTTCCACAACAAATTGGTGGCAGAGGTGCGATCTATCGGCGGATCGCTCAGGATGTTACGAGCGGATGATCATCCCGGATATTGACTCTGGCCTCCAACCTCGCCAAAAGACTGAGAGAAGGGAGGGCCGACCGCAATGCCCTGTGCCTTCACTGTATGGATCCTACAAATCCCAAGTTCATTTTATTTGGTGAGAAATTGGGTGAGTACCTTTGGCTTTCACTTGTATCAAGACAGAAACAGTATACTATACCATGAGTATTTAACTTGTTGAATGTAAGACTGATAGCAGGTGTCATGAGTGCAACCAACTGCAGCAGATCCACCTTCTGAAAAACCCTCTGATCACGTCATGATGGATTTCATTGAACTCAGCCCTGCTGAAGGTAAGGAATACTGCCTTGTTATCGTCAGAGTTTGTACACATTTTCCAGGATCAAATTCAAGCACCCTTAAAGCACTTTCAAGGTCCATTTTCAAGATTTTCCAGCACATTAAGGGGGTCATTCACAATTATCAAGATTTTCCAAAGTTTACAAAAAGTACTCTTTTTCTGGAAATCTTGGTATCAATATACTCTTTCCTATCTATTAAAACATTGTACTGCACTGCATGTACACAAAATGTACATGCCGCCACACTGTACACAGTGGCAGTGGAGCAATTTGTCATCTGAATAGCCAGTCTTGTGCCAAAAAGTAATTTCCGGTGTTTGCCAAAAAAATTATTACTGGTATTTATATTTCTGTAAATGACTTATTGACCTATAATCTATCAAGCATATCTCAAACATTATCTCTCATAAACAATATCGATTCATTGAGTCATAAAGACCATTCCTGTCACATGGTAGAAGCTGCAACTTTTGGGAACACCGGCCGCCAGTGTTGCCAACTTAGTGACTTTGTCACTAGGACTTTTTCCCCCCAAAAAGCAACTAGCAACAAATTTATGTTTTTTTTTTGTTGTTGTTTTTTTCGTGCATGACTTTTGACTTAAATATAATTCCATACTTGTCTTATCCATAATTGGAATTTACAGTTTTCCAGCGAGCACTCTTTAAAACAGCGACTCTGTCTTCGGGGGAGGGGCGGGGTCACAAACAGCCAGGTCACATGCAGACGTGCACCACCTGAAGTCTTGACAGGCCCATAATCACAGACTTTGTACCTTGAGTGTCCACTGACACATTACATATACACATTCCTGAGAGTACATTTACACAAGCGAACTAAACTGCTTTGCACTGTCACCTCTTCCTCTTGTATTTTGTGTCTCTCACAGTCTCCTGCCAAGTCTTGTACAAGTCTCCATGATGAGGGTAATCCACTCACTGCCTGCACATCTGGTATGGCAGTAAGTCCAACTTCACTCATAGTGAGTCAAATCACACTCATGAAGTTCTTCATCGTGGTCGAAGTGGTGGAGCTATGGTGTAAGAGTCATATTCAGCTTGCTCCACGAAGTGGGAGGAAGTGGGCTGTGGACATTTTACTTCACCCTAAGCAATGGTTGCACCTCCCACCACTCCAGCTACAGCCCTGTAGATAACCTGTTTTAAAGGTCTCACGGCCGAGTCCACACCTTGAATGTTGGACAATGAAAGGACTATTGCATGTTATATTAAATACATGACTGACAAAATGTTTGCGACCTTTTTAGCATCTGCCGTTAGAGCCAAGACTTTCCCTGTTCTGGATGTGTTTTGGATCTGTGGAAATGACAAACTGTGTCAGGTTCTCCCTGTTGACTGCACTGGTCTGTCTGCTCATGTTACTTTGGTCTCAGAGGTGCAGGTTACCCAGCCACGGGCTCCTATGAGGGCTTGCTCTAAGAGGTCAATGCCTGAAGGTAGCTTTAATGATCATGTTTACATAGATGCTAAAATTTCCACACCTTATACTTGTACAAAATAAATTCCAAAGAAGCTGGGATGCTGTGTAAAAAGTAAATAGAAACAGAATGCAATGAGTTGCAAATCTCATAAACCCATATTTTATTCACGATAGAACATCAAATGTTTTAAATGAGAAATTTTATGAAAAATATTAGCTTATTTTGAATTTGATGGCAGCATCACATTTCACAAAAAAAAAAAAAAAAAGCTGAGACAGAGACAACAAAAGAATGTAAACATAAATGGTACTAAAAGGAAACAGCTGGAGGAACATTTTGCAACTAATTATATTCATTGGCAACAGGTGAAGAGCATCTTAGAGAGGCAGAGTTGCTCAGAGGTAAAGATGGGCAGATCTGCAAAACCTCTACAAACTGTGAAACAATTTCAGAATAATTTTCTTCAATGTCCAGTTGCAAAGACTCGCTCATCTATGGTGCACAATCATCAAAAGATTCAAAGAATCTGGAGAAATCTCTGTGCACAGGGGACAAGACTGAAAATCAGAACTGCAAGGCTGTGATCTTGGAGCCCTCAGGCAGCACTGCATTAAAAACAGGTATGATTCTGTCATGGAAATCCCTGCATGAGCTCAGAAACACTTCCAGAAATCACTGAACACAGTTCACCGTGCTATCCACAAATGCAGGTTAAAAGCTCTGTCGTGCAAAGACGAAGCCATATGTAAACACACAATTCAATTTTATTATATAGCGCTAAATCAAACAGTTGCTTCAAGGCGCTTTATATTGTAAGGTAAAGACCGTACAATAATACAGAGAAAACCTCAACAATCACATGACCCCTATGACTTTGTGACAGTGGGAAGGAAAAACTCCCTTTTAACAGGAAGAAACCGCCAGCAGAACCAGGCTGAGCGGGAGGCAGCCGTCTACCACGACTGACTGGGGTCAGGGTAAATAGAAGAGAGCAGAGGGAGAAAGAAGACACACTGTGGAAGAGTTTAATAACTAATGATTAAATTCAAAGTGGTGTATAAACACAGAGTGAAAAGAGTTGAGTGAGGAAGAAACACTGTGTATCACAGGAAGCGCCCAGCAACCTAGGCCTATTGCAGTGTAACTAAGGGAGGATTCAGGGTCACCTGATCCAGCCCAAACTATAAACTTTATCAAAAAGGAAAGTTTTAAGTCCAATCTTAAAAATAGAGAGAGTGTTTGAACATGATCCAGAAACATCTCTGGGCCCAAACTCATTTAAAATAGATTGAGGAAAAGTGCAAAAGTGTTCTGTGGTCAAAAAAATCAAAATTCTTGTTAGAAAACATGAAAATATACGTTAGCCCTGCAGCAGAGTGGCAACATGTCCCGCGTGTACCCTGCCTCATGACCCATGACAGCAGGGATAGGTTCTAGCCCCCCTCGGGACCCTTGACTGACTGACTGACTGACTGACTGACTGACTGAGGGACCTTCCAGAGGTAATATTTGAGCTTATCAGTGCCCAGTTCAAAAGCCTGCATCTCTGATGGTACGGGGATGCATCAGTGCCTGTGGAATTGGCAGCTTGCACATCTGGAAAGACACCATCAGAGAGTGATCAACACGGCCCAGAAGATCATCGGCTGTCCACTGCCCAGTCTGCAGGACCTGTTCAGCTCCCGCTGCCTCAGCAGGGCAGCCAACATACTGAAAGACTCTTTCCACCCTGGATATCGTCTTTTCCAACAGCTGCCCTCTGGAAAACGCTTCCGGTCCATCACATCCAGGACAAATAGACTAAAAAACAGCTTTTACCCCAGCGCTGTACGGGGACTGAACACTGCATACACACGCACATGAATCCTTTTCAAGCTACTCAGGGCTTGTGCAATAATTTGTATATTTTTCTGTATATTTTCTGTACAGTCATAATTCATAACGTGCAATAATCTTCTATATTTTTATAACTGTCGCAAGTTTATTTATTTTATTGTGTAAGTATTGTGAGTTTATTGTATGTTTTATTCTGTTTTAGCACCAGGAGGATTGCTGCTCAATTTCATTGTAGTCAGTGCAATGACACTAAAAGCTCTTATCTTATCAAAGCTGAAAGTAATATACAGGTTTTAGAGCAACATATGCTCCCATCCAAACAACTTTTTTTTGTTTTGTTTTTTTCCAGAGAAGGCCTTACATATTTCAGTAAGACAGTGCTAAACTGCATACAGCATCGATTAGAACAGCATGGCTTTGTAGAGTCCGGGTGCTGAACTAGCCTGCCAGCAGTCCAGACCTTTCACCAACTGAAAGTGTTTGGGCACATCGTGAAATGAAAAATACAATGAAAAAGATCCAAGACTGCTGAGCAGCTATTTGTCTCCCAAAAGTCCAACAAGCGGTCTTAGTTCCCAGACATTTGTTAAATGTTGCAGATTGTTGTTAAAAGAAGAGGGGATGCTGCACAGTGGTAAACATGGTGCTATCAAATCTGCAATGCTGCAATATCAAAACTATAGAAAAATATCCAGTTAATCAGCATGCCATGTTTTATCCAATCAGTTGTCAAATAGGCAAATATTTTTGATTTACAATAAAATAAAAAAAAGGGGGGGGTGTGATCTCATTGGAGAAGCTGTGACCTGAGAATTTTTTACACATTATTTTACTTGATAATGAACTTGGCAAGCACAATAATTTAAAAATGATTCTGTCAATTAACTCAGGTTCTGCTCACATTCATTAGTAAGACAGTTGTGTTAACTAACAGCAAAAATCTACAGCAGTCTTTATTAACTCTGGTCTCAATTTAATGACTCCAGCTGAAAGTTTTGGCTGTTATAACTCAGGGAAAATATGGAGCAGCATTATGCTGCCCTCTGCTGGACGGCCAGCAGCCTATCACTTACCATTACATTCTTATGGGAGGAGTAACACAAAACTATGACACCTGTTTCTATAACAGCCTGCACGGTTTGGAAATTTGTGGACCAACATTTGAAACCCCTCTGCCTTGCATCAACAATTCAGGCTGGTGGTGGTGTGGGGAGTAATTTGTTGGCACACTTTGTGCCTCTTTGTACCAACTGAGCATTGTTTAAACACCACAGCCTACCTGAGTATTGTGACTGAACATGCCCATCCCTTTATGACCTCAGTGTACCCATCTTCTGATGGCTGCTTCCAACAGGATAACACACCATGTCACAAAGCTCAAATCATCTCAAACTGGTTTCCTGAATATGACAGTGAGTTCATTGCACTCAAATGGCCTCCACAGTGACCAGATCTCAATCCAATAGAGCACCTTTGGGATTTAGCATACCAGGAGATTCACATCATGGATGTGCATCCAAAAAAATCTGCAGCAACTGTGTGATGCTATCATGTAAATATGGACCGAAATCTCTGAAGAATGTTTCCAGCACCTTGTTGAATCTATGCCATGAAGAATCAAGACAGATACTGGCAAGGTGTACCTAACAAAGTGGCCGATAAGTGTACATTACACAGACGCTGAAGTGCAACGCCTACAGTACAGCTGTCAAAGTCACAATGAACCACTAAACCTCAAACCGCCCCCAATGTTTGTGATAAAAAGGTACATTGGATCATACATTTCTGCACCTTGGGGAAAAAAAAAGTTTCAACAGAGCCAGTTTGGTTCCTTCTGCAAACTTGAACATTTTATCCAAAACAGTAAAGCTATATCACATCACTCACCGCAGTTCTCTTCATCGCTGCCATCAGAGCAGTCTTCCGAATGGTCACACCTCCAGGTGTGACGGATGCAGTCTCCGTTTTTGCACTGAAACTCTGACGCCGCACACGGAGAGGGTATCTGCGGGAGGGTTTGCGCAAAGCCACACAACTTCCGGGTTTCATCCCGTCCATCTTTGCAATCTGTCTGCCCGTCACACACCCTGTTCCTGGGCAGGCAGGCATCGGACGGCCCACAGGAGAAGAAACCGGCAGCGCAGTTCAGGCAGGAAACCTCGTCGCTCCCATCGGCACAGTCATCCACGCCGTTGCATAAGAAATCTATCGATATGCACCTTCTGCTGTGGCAGGCAAATTCATCTTTGTTGCACCACACATGGCCTGTGAAGAGTCACAACTGAAAGTTACAACTAACATTAAAGCAGGTGTGTCAGAAAGCTTCACTGTAAGCATAATCTGAATGTTAAATAAGTGCATTTGAAATAAAGTACTTTTTATAGATAGATCGATCGTATTTGACAGAGTAAATCTGTTTAATGCTTTTAGTCATACTGGACTAAACTATATTGGATTAGTCTCTTTCAAGGTCTGCCAGTTCAGCCACCGTCTCCTGATGAATCCTGCATTTCTGAGGAGGACAAAGTACATATTGTTCACTTTCTCCATTTTCCTGGCCAGCAGTCAAACTAAATCCTTCCAGGTTTAAGTCACACATCTCTGACCTCTAAGCAACTCTGCAAATATGCCTACCTGCTGGCTTCACTCACATCAGCAGAGTTTATGCTTAGCCTGAAATCACACACAATCCTTTCAGGAGTTTTCTTCTCCTGCAGGGTTCTTTTTGGCAAACCTGTAGCTTGTCATGCGAGCTGAACATTAAATCTCTCTGGAATCTGATATCAAAGGCTTCCATGACTTCAGCAGGATTAGAAAAACAAAAATCTCAAATGGCATATTCCCACACACCAAGGGAACATAAGCTGATCTGTGCTGCAAGGATGTCTTAAAGGAAAAGTGCCACAATGTACAGCATGACCTAAATCTTGATCGATTTATTTTAGTCTTTAAAAAAAAAAATCATTTTTACATCTTTTTACATTTTTAATCATACCTTTGTCCAAGTTACCTAGAGTTGCCCTGGTGCTGTAATGTGTCACACAGACAGATTACAACATTGTGTAACAGTGTTGCCAAGAGCTTATAAAACCCGAAGCAGTGTGCTTGTATGTGCCGTTTGCACGGTTTATAGCACTTATGCGTGTACTCACTGCAGTGGTGCTCATCTGATCGGTCCTCACAGTCTGCATGCCCGTCACACACCTTCAGAGTGGAGATGCATGTGCCATCACTGCATGTGAATTCTCGCTGCTGGTGGCAGGTGGGCACAAAGTGAGCCGCAGCACCTGGAACATGTGCACAGTAACAGTTTTACTGCTATGGTGCACACATCAGTTGATAAGATTATTCCAGCATTCATTGTCTGACTTAATAAAGTTTAACAAAGTCTTAAGAAGAGACTTGTCCGTTCCAGCCCTGTCAAAAGATGGATTATAAGAATATATAGGGAATGCCAGTTTACCTGCAGAATATTCAAATTTTATTCCTTAAATACAGTCTGTGTTTCATAAACAGGATAATCAACTTTTAAATCTCACTGACCGACCACATTTATGGCATGTATTTCCCAAAAATGCATTAAAATTATATCAGCAGTCTGCAACAAATCAGTTACCACCTGGAAATGTGACTGCCTTTCATGCAAGGTTTGTTTCATGCAAATTTACCACAACTCATTCTGATTCAACAGGCTGTCACTGTGCGCGTACCCACAACATAATTATTAGTATTAACATACTCGCACGCATATTAGTGCATATATAAAACGCCTCGCAGAAACGCGGCGTGTCTGTCTGTGCTTCGGTAACAGGGAGTGCAATAAGCGTCAGGAGTGACAGACCGAGTTTACACACTTCATTCAAAGTGACAGACGCGCTGCACGAAGCGGCGCATTCAGCGCGCGCCCCGAAAACGAGTAGCCCACTCATTTCACGCGCATGCAAACGAATGTTTCCATATCATACCCAGAATAAGATGCAAGATGAGATGCGCGACCAAAAGAGATAAACCTCCAAGGTGTCCCATGCTCGATGTCCTCCACCGGAACGAGGCACGTGGCGCAGAAATATGACGCAAGAGCTGGTCCTTTTCTGAAGCTATGTACACCTTTATTGGGGCGCCTGGGTGGCTCAGGGGTGGAGCAGGACCAGATTCATATGCCGCTTTGCGGCGCGGGTGAAGCGAGCTCGAGTCCCGGCTTGTCGCCAATTTGCCCCGTGTCCTCCCCTTATCCTTCCCCTATTTCCTGTCCCCTCTACACTGCCAACAAAAGCCGCTGTGGCCAAAACTGCAAAAATTAAATAAATTTAAAAAAATGTAATATCTTTATTCCCTCCCATCCTTGCGTTGAACGTAAATTGTTGCATGTTTTGTCCCGAGCTCTATCTCAGGTTCTACTCACAGTTTTCAGTATACACATATACGGCCCAAAATTGCACTTTTATTATTGTTATAAATACATTTGTTTCTTCTTGTACTCGTTTTGTCTTTCATTATTTTTTATAAATATATTTATTTCTTCTTGGACTTTGGCGCGCCCCAAACCACTAAGCACATTATTAGGAACACCTGCGCAGATCTCTGCTGACACCTGCCGGCTATGAAGCTCCATTACTGCTCCGTCCACCCGTCCACAAAGCAGGATCTCCACCTTTCTGGCAATGCCAGTGAAACCTGAATGGGCTTCATAACGTCCTGATCTATAGCAGAGCTGTTCCTTTGAATTGCAATAAAATGCACTGGTGCCCTGATAAAGTTGCTCCACACATGTGTAAAAGATTCTTTTTAAAAATCTGTGTACTTAAATTTTGGAGTTATCTTTTCTTACTTAAGTAGGAAAAAATCCCACTAAATATCAGGTGTAAAACATTAGTGGAAATCATAAACCAAACTCCACCCTTGTGAAAATTAACTTAGTGAATTCAAAAAACCCCCAAAGTCATACAATTCTTTATTTTTTTTAAAGGTCAAAACATGGAGCACGACCCAATGAACCCCAGATGTCCAGAACAATAAGATGCTTTTCCTCTAACACAGTAAGTGGTTTGTGTTCAAACTTAAATACAAGAGAACTAGGGGATAAGAATGATACACAGGACCTCCTGAAGTTTCATTTTAATAGAATGAGAATATTTGGGGTATTTACACTACAAGCCAGTGTTTGCCTTTTCCAAACTGGGCCACATGAACACATATTTACTGATGGGCTTTGTGAGGCTGAGCGGTCATTTTGGGAGGAAGAGCAAAGGTTCAGCTGAATGCTCAGCTCCTCACTTCTCTCACTTACTCTTTACATCCATTTAACATTCCTTGATTACATGATATGACCAAAATCATGAGCCGAAACATATAAACATATTTTATTCACATGTTCTATTGTACAAGATCCAACCAAAATTTGCTGTAGGAGAAGACATGATGCTGACACTGCAGACTTGTCCTGCTGCTCAGAGGTACGGCTGGTCTGTGGAGATCAGTGGCTCTTTATACACAGCACCCGGAGTCACTGGAAGCTTTGGGGCTTCAGCAACTTGACTAAAAAAAAAAAAAAAAAAGACCAAACCACAATGTTTCAGCTACAACGTAAAAAAAACAGCAATCTTCAGTTGTCAGCCACAAAGAGATGTGGTGCCTGAGTTTTCTTTTGACCAGTGACATCAAACCGCTGGATGATTGCATATGTTGCAAAAAAAGAACGTGAACATCTGACCTTGAAATATATGGAAATGTGGCGATTAGGTCGTTTACCTGCCAGCAGTGAGCGCCTTCTGTGACGACATCACGAGTGTGGGGGGGACTGACTCTCTGCGTCCATCTCTGCTGTAGTAGTAGTTGCTGGCATACTTGTGGCTCGGACCTACTGGCAGTTTGGGTGGTTGCTGTGTCCTATTGGGGGGGAGGGGGGGGGGAAGAGAGAAGGCATCCTGAGATTGCACATTTTCTGGCACATTTGAAGCAATCTTGGTATTAATGAGATTTAAAATAGGATGGTAGTTTGAGGAACAGATCCCTAGGGCACTTTATTTATAGTGGTTCTATATTTGAAACCTTCACACAGATTTTTAACTCTCTTGCTTTTCCAGCTGGTAGCTTTCAGGCTGTAAAAATAATTTCTTCCTCGCTGTCTTACAGTATCAGCCTGCGGCAAGTCTTCATTAAATCTGTATGACTACACTCTTCAGCTTCCCTTTCCACACCAGCAACTCCCAGGCAGGGGTCACTGATTCAAACCCATGATTTAGTCTTTTTTATGAAATTCTCTGGACTTCATGAAAATTTCAACATTCAGTTGGATACAGTCTGTAGCCACACCTCAAA
>JAVDPK010001131.1:201471-219690 GCA_034780415.1 Cichlasoma orientale
TTTGTGATCGGTCATAAATGCACGGTGAAAATACACAGAGTGAGGCAGAAAGTACCGTGCCGCACCGATAGGGGGCATTGCTGCAACAGTGCTGTCCCAGCAGCAGTGCTGAGAAGGATAATGTAGTCCAACATGACTACACACCAGTGCACAAAGCAAGGACCATAAAGACGTGGATGAGTGAGTTTGGTGTGGAATAAATTGACTGGCCTGCACAGAGTCTTGGCATCAACCCAACAGAACACCTTTGGAATGAATTAGAGCCCCCACTGGGGGCATTAGTGGTCAACAAATATCTGAGTATGAAAAGGTTTTGAATAATTTGATTTGATCTGGCAAAACTGCGCAACAGTAGTACAGCTAATTGTACACAACATCCAGAGAAGAATCAAAGGGAATTACAAAGTTTATTTGTTGCACAAGAAAACACAGTAGAGGGCGACATCGCCGGTATACCATGCAGTCAAGTATTACAGCTGTGTGCTTGTCTCATGCAGCATGCACTGAACAGAAGAGTCCACAGGAGAACACATGCACGTGTACGACACTTTGACCTGCCAGCTTGTTCTTTAAGAGTACGCTCAACACCGGCTGACTTCCAGCGGCTGAAACTTCTCGCTGGTGGAGATCAGCAAAGTATTTTTACATACAAGATTATTTTAAAAAAAACCCTCATCTTTTTTGATAATCTTTTTTAGTGATCTCCTGAAAAGATCTTGTCCTGTACTATAAGTCTGATGTTTACATAGTTAAATTGGATTTCTTTTTTGTATACAAGACAAAACCTCTAGTGTAAATATATATTTTATTATTGATCCTTTCTCAGGTTTACTTTGGGTGTAAAGCATTTTTCTCATGCAAATAAGAACAGGGTAAACAGCAGCAGAATTCTCCTTGTTCCCTTTAAACCCCCCCCCCCCCCAATTCAATTAATCTGTACAGCTTCTTTATGATGTCTGAACTCCAAGAAACTGCATGCAAATATAGAAAATGCTTGAGTTTGGTGTCAAACTACTCTTCAAGAACAGGTTCTTCAAAATAAAGCACACCCCCCCCCCCCCCAAAACAGATATGCAGCTTCTATAAGTGTTGTTTCCTTTGTTAGTATCAAAGAGGATAGTTTCATCGTGTACAGCCACAGGATAGAAAATGTTTGTACAGTACATAGCATGTTTGTTCATTGTAAACAATTCTGTCAGACTGCAAAAATAACCAAGTGGTCTGTCTGTTTGCTTCACTAACACAACAACAGCATCCTGGTAAGGTTGTCATCACAAGATTTAAGACCATTTTTTCTCCTTTTTTTTTTTTAAAGGAAGATGAGGGGTTGAAGTAACACTACAGTTGTTTATAAAGAGAAGACTCAGAGAAAAGTCCGTACAAAAGCCAGGAACAGCCACTTACAAAGAGGACAATAACTCGCCAAGCTTCATCTCTGTCGTGGAGAAAACGTGACGTGCAGTCAATCTGTGCAGCTGTCAAACACTGCATGAATCCCAGCAAGATGGTTAAAAAAAAACTCATTCCCTCAAGTCAGAATTCCTAAAAAAAAAAATCCCTCGTGCCACAAATTGTCATCGTGCATATTATGTCCTTCAGTACACTTGGAATTATACACACTCGTTACCAAAATATACATCAACATTTTTACAATACAAAGACAAAAAAACACTTGTTCAAAGAAGCCCTGATTTCACTGTTAATGTGTTTCTCTCAGTTTGCCTTTCACATTCAGTTACAAAATTTATGTCTAAATACATTAGTGCACTTTCCCCTTGGATGTAAACAGCACTGCACAGCACATGAAGTAGGACCAGGGCATTTATGAACGGTCTCTTTCACATGCACATGTGGAGAAAATTTTTTAAAACGCTACAGCTTCTGGAAAAAGTAACACAAAGCTTCAAAAGTCCAACACGTGTTGTCATAATAAGTAAGGAAAGCCTCCCAACAAATAAATACCAAAGTGTTTTAAACGATCCCCTCCACGTTCTGAAGAAAACGGACCGGGGCGTGCTGTGAGACGAACGACGCGCAGCCGCGGCGCTTCAGAGTTTCGGATGACAAACTCGCAGAGAGCCCGCAGCGCACACAAACGTGAGCGTGGAACATCCAGAGCTTCATGCTCAGCATCATTTTCCATAACAGTGGGAACAAAAAAAACCAACAAAAAACCCAAAAACAAATCTTCATGTTGAGAAAAAATTACAAATATTGTTTCTGCCTTCAAAGATATGGCTTAGAGAACATTGCACGGATACCATGGCACATAAAAACCTTCATCTTCGTGTCTTCGTAAAATAATACAAAGGCGGGTAGTGTCTCACTGTGACTTGCAACATTATTCTCCACAAGAATGAAAAACAATGCCGTTCCCGTGATTTCACACCGCAAAGAACATGACCAAACCAACAAGTTGTGCAAGTACACAGTATGTGCCTTACAAACATGATGAAGTCATCAGGGAAACAACTTATCTTTTCATGTCTTCTGTCAGACAATGCAGAGCCGCTTCTTTCCCTGCTGATATGACTGTTATTTTTTTCCTGCAGTCTAATTAGAGCTTAGTAGCTTCTGTTTTACTCCTTCTAAAGGATGTTGTGCACTAATACAATTTGATGCAGTACTGTAGTCATGAGCTGCAGATAGAGCCGCAAAGTCTGACTGACAGTCGATCAGACGATGACACATCGGTCATGTTGCTCACAGTGTGAACCAAAGGTCATTTTTAGGTTCAGGACGACCTACAGCAGGTACTACAAACACACGCAGACACTGAAGAAAGGAAAAAAAAAAGTAACCTTGACTTCTCGTACCATTTGGTCCAACAGTTTTACGCAGCATTATCTCTACTACTCTGTACCAGAATTTATTTTAAAAAATAGACATTTTTAGAAAATAATCCATTCAAAAGACATAAAACCACATTTTATGGATACAAAAATGTTGAGCCTTGACTGGTCAACTAATGAGAACTTCCCTCTTTTCCCCTGTTACAAACTTATCATACTTTACAAATGTAATAAATAAGACCAGAACGTCTGCAATGCCTGAAGGCAAATTTTTACAAAACAAAATTCAAGTAAGAGTTTCTTCCGCTCTTTCAGCCCAACGAGTTTGGAAATGACTTAACTTCTTGCAGTTCCTCACCTCTGAAAGACTCAAAAGAAAAGATATGAGCAGGTTTTCTGACTACAGTGGTGAGCCGTCACTTTCTCGGATGCCCTTTTTGTGTTTCCTCTCTGCACTCTGGTGTCTTCTCTGGTGCAATTTGAGGACCAGTGGAAGTCGTTTCTGCTGCCTGCCTGCAGCTGCTGTCGGCGAGAAGACATCCTGCGTGTTGCTGCGGACATGAAGTGATGTCCACCTCCAGCTCAGGCTTGTCACCAGAGTCCTCTCCGTCTGAACATGGCTCCCACTCGTCTTGCTCACTCTCCGTTGAGCCCTGCACAGCTATCTGTGGCACCAGCGTGAACCTCCTCACCACAGGGACTTCCATCTCGATCTCCTGGCTGGATTGGGGTCGAGTCACAGTCCAGGCCATCCTGTGCTGCTGCTGCTGTGTTTGAGCCCCTGGAGGTGTGGTGGTCCCCACTACTGTGCTGCCGCTGCTTTTCTCCTCTGGCTCATCAAAGCTCACCTCCTGCACTGCCTCCTGCTTCTTGAAGGAGTCTCGCCGCTCTGACAGGTTAAGCTTCCGCATCACAACCAGCTGCTCTGATCGCTCAATCCCAGAGTCCCGCATCCTTTGGCTGCTAATGTATGCCCCAAGTCTGCTGTGATCAACCCCAATGTAAGAGCCTCCACAGGCTGCATCCACCTCCGAGTCACCCAGCAGGTCACCCTCACCATAAAACGGCACTTCCAGCGTGTGCCTGCGGGGGGCTTTTGACTTCTTGTCAGCGTGATATACTCCAGACAGTTTCTCAGCTGACTGCACCCTCTTGAGCAAAGGCGAACGAGGCGGCTCTGCACTGCGTGGCCGGACAATATGTCTAATGATGGTGGGGGGCGACAGGGTTTTTCCATGGTACGTGTGAAGGGTTTTGGCAAAGCCTGGCAGAGGAGAGGGTGAGCGCTGTGGGGAAAGTGGCTGATTGGAGGATGAGGAGCTGCTGCAGGCCAGGGGCGAGGGGGGGATGTTGCTGGTGGACTTGCGCCGGCCCACCTTACTGTAGCGTTGCGGGCTGAGTTTAGAGCCCAGGCCAAGTGTGATGGGTCGGCTGTGTGTGGCGGGGGAGCTGGGAGAGCTGGAGCAAGGAGATGTACTCTGTGGAGAGTTATTCTCTGTAAAGAAGCAAAACACTTTTAGTAGCACACACGACACTTTAAAAAAGTGGCATAATGTGTTGGTATCCTAAGACTCTCAGTGCACCTGGAGCACCTCAACTGACTAAAGCATCAGAACTGTTACATTTCATGAAGCAAACTTTAACTCACCATGGCCCTGATGGTCAGGTGCCGGGCTCCGGCAGGGTGTGGAGGGCCCGGGGGAGAGGCTGTGAGTCGGGGAGCCTGGAAGACTCTCACTGGAGGAAACCGAGTGATGAAGGCCTGAGGAGAAGCTGCGACTGCAGTGCATCACTGTGCTCTGTTTGGACAGCTTCTTAAAGATGGTCCGTCGCCTGGAAGATAAGCAAAAGCAAACTATATAATTCACTTGTGTCGTTTATTAGCATCACAACTTCAACATGCACCACAGGTTTATATTTTACAGTCAGCTGAACTTTTCCCAAATTTACCAAAAAGACAAAAACAAAAAACTCAGTGCCCTTATATATGTGACAAAGCACTCAATATGCAACTGTTAAAACTTTTCTAATAGCGTTTAGACTAGAAGGAGACAGAGGACTGACATCCACCAATTACCAGCCTCCCATGAGTAACTCTGCAGAGCTATAGAGAAAAAAACCCCTCAGATCTTCACCTGTCGTAATTATCTCTCCTCTTGCTCTTCTTGCTCCGGCGAGCCATCTTCCCTTTGTGCTTGGTCTTTCGCGCAGGACCGACTTTAATAGACGTGTTCTCAAGCGCTATGGTCTGAAGAGCCACCTTGCTGCCGCTCTGCACGTTTCATAAGAGTAAAAGAATTTGTATCCACATTCCAACAACATAAAAGGATCTTAAAGTGAAGTTCAAATTAGGTGTCATATAGAGTTATACCTTCAGCAGCAGTTCCATCATCTCTGTGTGGACCAGGCCCTGGACAGACTCTCCGTTCACGTGGGTGATGAGGTCTCCAGTGCAGAGACCTGCCTGGTGAGCCGGGCTGCCCTCCTCCACACTCTGTTGCAACAGTGAAGAGAGGAGTTTCGTTTTAGCATTACATAATCACCTTTTTTTCATTCTCCTTTCGTTTTGGATCAGCAAAGCAAAGCAAAATCTGAACACATTTATAAACACAAATACTAGATCCAGTTGTTTTTAATCTTTAAGCATTTTTAAAGCTTATGGTTAAAACCCACCGACACCATGTGATGCACAGTGTAGACGTCGCTGTCGCCCATGTACACCCGGATGGCCTGCAGGGTGAAGCCGTACTTCTTCCCTGAGGTGTGGATTATGATTGGTGGCCTCAGGCTGCTGGGGCTGAATGATAGATCCCGGTTAGGGGATGAGTCACGAGATGAGGGGTTGGAAGACAGTGAGCGCGGGGAGATTGGACCGGGGTGGAGGCCACTGGGTGAATCATCTGAAACAAACATAGTTTAGAGACATAATCTAAAATGTTATGATTCTAAAGGCAGGCCTGTTTTACTTCCATGATTAGAAACAAACTCCTGTCCATGCATTACATGTTTGCATTTTTTTAAATTAATTATATATTTTGCTGGATTCAAATTTGGGATGATAACCTTCTGCACCTGTAGTAATGATGAGAGACAGGGCGGAGACAGATGCAGACTTAGGAACCTTTCCTCCACAGGGAAGTCTCTGCCTGTCTGGTGTCTCCAGCTGGTTACCGAAGCGCCGAGGGGCTGCTGTGTCCTTAGGGGATGACTGTTTCCCCCCGGTACTGTTGCTGCGGATCCTGATCCGCCGAAGGTTTGATACCACCACCTCTGCTGCAGAGAGAAAGTGTTAAGTGTGAATGCGTCAGGCCGAAGCACCTGTGCATGTTCTGAAGAGAAATGTTTTTTAAAAAATGTGGATTTACCTTCATCATCAGTGGAGAGGGCAAACCGGGGCATTGTCTCCAGGCTGTGAGTGCTGCTCATTACCAGAGGACTGGTGCTTCTGTCAGACTGGGAGGAGCTGGAGGATGCCCGGGGGCGAAGGCTAAAAAAACAGTCAAAAAGCAGTTGAACACGTAAATCAGCTGATTCAGAATCCAAGTGAATGTTTTCATACTGATCTCAACAAGCTGGTGAACAGTTTATTATATTATATATACTTTGGTTTTGTCCACTTTCACTTGTAACTTGTAAAAAAAAATAAATAAATAATACTATTAGCCACCAGTGCTAACCCACAGCCTCCTGGCAGTAGAATTTTTGGGTGGCACAAGTTACCTGCAGCACAAGTTATAATTACCAGGTCTCAGTTGATCTTAATGGGGTGCATATGAGCCTCAGTGACTTTTTTCACCAGATCAAATCAAAAGCAAAAGGCTGAGGGGTAAAAATCAAAACTAGAAGAAACCGACAACAACAAAGAGGAATGCAGTATGATGCAGTATGATGTATTTCACAGTTGTGTCTACCTGGCCATGCGTCCAGACTGCCTGGGCTCTGCACTGCTATCTGCTGGGCTCGGCGAGGCACTGAGCCCTCCCATGTCCCCGTGGTCCTCTTTGTCCTCACTGTGGCTGCGGTCGGAAGAGAAACTCAGGTTGGACGGTGTCGCCAGATGTTCCGTGCTGCTGTAAACCTTGATGACAAATTGGTGCAAGGGTGTCAAATAAAGAGCTGGCCTGGATGCTGAAGAGTTCTGAAATATTCTGGCACGCTTCCTGCAGATCTTTACTGTAGTGCTTATTTTTCAAATGTCTGCCCACTGTTTAAACCGTCCGCATACATCATTCCCCAACACAGCGCAGTGGTCTTTACCTTGCTGAAGCGATGCGACCAGGAAGCAAACTGTCTGATTTCCAAGGAAGACTCTTCGTCGTTGGTCTCGTCATCTTCATCAGAGGCCATATGATGGTAGCGATCCGAACGAGCTGAATACAGAAAAGGAGAAGATGCTCAAAATTTAAGAGGAATTGAAACACAAAGGTGTAATCCCAAACAAAATCCATCCCAGCTCCTCAGTATAATAAAATGTTGAGTTATGGAGGAGAAATGTTTTAGCTGAATTTATGCTGCGTGACAAACATCTTTCATACGTCCATCTTCAATCAGCACAGGAAAAAAAAAGATCTGTGAGGCCTCATCCTCATCTCTCACCACGAATGCTCGTTAGCACTCAAGCTGGCCAACATTTGGCCACACGATGTCAAGATTCAACAGAAAAATAAATCATGGTCACAATTGAAACTTACTGTCAAAGTAGCTCGTATCATCCTCGGCCTCCAGCTGAGGGATGAACTCTGCTTTCTGTCGGAGGAGCCCGTTCCAGTCCAACCCCAGGAAGAAAGGGTGCTGCTTCACCTCTGAGGCTCCACCTATAACCAGACAGATTCCACATTCAGTCAAACACTGGATCAAGTTCAGTGTACAACTCATTTCTCATGTGTCCTTGCTTCAATTTTAAGTTTACTTTTCAAATTCAAGTTTGATTTCCCGCTATAAAATCCCCCTATAAACCTTCTTGTATTGGATTAAATTTTCTGAGAGGACACTGACTTTGCAGTACGGACCTGTATAAAACATCACTGTACCTGTTCCCAGTCGGTCTAAAGGGTTCTGCCTCAGCAGGCGGGTGATTAAGTCCTGGGCATCAGCAGGCAACGCATCCTCGCCTTCAGGCCAAATGATTTCATCTGACAATCGGAGAAGATAATAAATAAAAGTATAAAATTAAATATAAATTAACTCCAAATTTATAGTCATAAAAACATTAAAGAGCAAGTCAGAATGTTTTTTGCTTGCCAAAGCACAACCTTACTCTGGGCTGAAGTAGTTAATGCGTTTAAGGTTTAACCGTCAATCTTTCTTTCACATTTTTAGATTTAGACTGATTTTTAGCTCAGGCTATTTCATGCTAACATTCAGACTTATAACCAATCCAGAATCACCAATTAACCTAACAGGGTTGTTAAGAATTGGATTTTTCAAGTATAAAATTCATTCGGACTAACTTTGTGTCATTTCAAGACCCACCACTGACAACTTGTCCAAAAAGCTCTTCAGGAGTGTCTCCAAAAAACGGGACACAGCCGACCAGAAATTCATAAAGGATGATCCCCATCGCCCACCAGTCCACCGGCTTCCCATAGCCCTGTCTGAGGATCACCTCTGGGGCTATGTACTCTGGAGTTCCACACACCTGCAAATAAACCAACAAAGATCAGTTTGGGCAAAACGAACCGGCTGCATCTATAATCACTGAGCCCAAGAGTGGCAGGTGATTTCTCTCATATACCTGAAGTTGTCTCACCTGTTTGTCAACAAACTCTCTTGTGTCTTTCTCTATGTGACCCTCATACAGGTTGGTTGTCATGTTCATCAGGCCAATTTTAGAGAGACCAAAGTCAGTCAGCTTGATGTGGCCCATAGATGTAATCAACAAACTGTTGGACAGAAAAAAAGACATCAACATAACCTGTGCATTTTACAATTTGTCCAGAGTGATGTAAAATGAGGATAAGTGCTGAAAAACAGAAAAATCATGACTCTATCTGTGGCCACTCACAGACCTGACTATGTCAGCTTAGTTATCAAATAATGTTGAATTTAATGAAGCCTAATGAAAGCAAGAAGGCAGGTTGGAGCTGAGCTGGAGTAAAGGCGATGTTGGACGCGTTCTTACTTGTCAGGTTTAAGATCCCGATGCACGATGCCATAGTTGTGAAGGTACTCCAGAGCGAGGACTGTTTCAGCAAAGTACAGCCTTGACATTTCTACAGGCAGTGGGCCCATGTTTTTCAGCAGGTTGGCACAATCTCCACCTTAACAGAAGAGAAAACTTTAAATTCACAGGCACAGCAATGATCCTAACACACCAACTGTCCAGTGAATTACTGGGATGTAGTAATACACAGAACGATTCTTAGATATCTCAGTAAGAAGCTGTTTGAAATGTTTCTGCATTAGAACTCACTGGAAACCGGTTCTTGTTTAGGCTAAGCTAAAATGTTGGAAATATCAAAGAGTCTTAGTCACAGCAGCCTCTCTCCTCACCTTCTACATACTCCATGACCATGCAGAGGTGACGTCGTGTCTCAAATGAGCAGAACATGGAAACAACGAAAGGATTCTCAGCAAAGGTTAGGATGTCCCGCTCCACAAAGGCCTGCTGGATCTGATTCCTCAGCACCAGGTTCTGCCGGTTTATCTTTTTCATGGCAAACCGCTGCCGGGTCTCCTTGTGACGAACCAGATAGACCGCCCTGTCAAAAGCCATACAACCCTCATTAGACCCACTGACACAAGAAAAATGCATATTCACAGTGGAAACATCCACAAAAAAGGTTGAAATTGAAGCAAATTGTATCAGTGCAACTGAAATTCAGAGGTATTCTGTCAAGAAAAACAGAGATCACCTATTTCGAGCTGTGTGGAATCACATACTGTAGGTCCCAACTATATGTATTCTCACCTGTCCCAATATATTTTGTTCAGAAGTGATATTTTTCCAAGCCGAGGTGCTTCCTGACATCGTTTTAATCTTTAATCTTAGCTTTGCGAGCCTTTGCAAAGTAACAAACATCTGCAACTAATTTTCAGCACTGGTATTTCTAAGATAAGCAGTGAAAGGTAATGAAATGTACTCTTCTTATTACCCATATGCTCCGTTACTTATGAGTTTGATGGTCTCAAAATCACTCTCAAAAGGCTTTCTTCGAGTTGGAGTCAGCGTCTGTGGGGTCTTATTCTACACAAACGAAACAGAAACATGATATTTGTGGGTGTTTGTGGGGAAGTGATAAATTAAACAAGCAAACAGAAGTAAGACTGTCATTAATGATGATTACAGGTTAACGATGCCATCAGACTAGTTGACATTAAGACTTGTTTCCCCTTTGGAAACTGTCCTTTCATTGGAAATTGAAGGATGGACTGAGCAACCAGAACACATCTATGTTTTTAATTTTTAACCTTAAATCATATCTTCTCCCAGTATGTGATACTATGTGAACTTAGAATTAGTCAGCATAACAACAGTTAAAGTTTACCTCCACATTAACATCTGCTTCCACTGACGCTGAGGGACTGGCCTCATAGTGTTCGAGCTGTACCATGTCTAGAAATAACAGAAGGCGAGTGTTTAATTTGACCAGAAACAATCATCTTGAAAGAAAACTTTATAAAACCTTTGGGTTTCCAACATTTACTGATCGCTTAAAAATGTGGTCTCCTCTTCATCCAACTCCCAACTGTATATTTGTTGCATTATCATAAAACTTAATAAAAGATAAATTAATTTTAAAAATATATTATAATAATCACCTACTCCAGGGAAGCATTGTTACTTAGCCAATGTCTGAAATGGGCTTTAAAAAACATCGCTTGTGGGCCACATTTGAAGCAACTGGGATCTGTTCCTCTTCAGCACGGATGGAGGCTTTCCTTACTTTACCTTCTAACAGGTCCCGTGTGAGGCCCAGCTGGCTGATGATGTACCGTGGGATGTCCGTCTTGATTCCCTGGCCGACTTTGGCGTGGCCCTCTGCCGCTTCGAGTAGGTGGTAAAACTCTTCTGGGTCAAACTCCTGTCAACAGTGTCCAGCAGCAGCGTAATTAATGTGGAGTGTCTGAATATCTTGTCAAATATAACGCAGGAAACTCAAAGGCATTCAAGATGCTTCAAGTCTTCTGTTTTTTTACTACTACTTTACTACTCATAGTTATGCCTGGATAGCCACCAAAAATCCTAAACAAACCTATATGCTGAGTTGGTGGCTGAAGATTACTGAAGCAGATCAGATTTGTGTTCATAATCTACTGATTGTAGGAGTTGAGAAAGTCAGCATTCAACTGACAAATTTATGTTGAGGTATCTCATAATTAAAATGTTTTACCAGACACAGATTTATGAAGGATATATATATTTTTTAAATGATATAAAAACTCTTTAATATTCTTTTGATTCATGAAGTCGGAAATTTTTGTTTTACTGTCTCTGTTCAAAAACCATTTGCTTTTCTTCCACAGCTTACCAGACATTCAAGGAGGCGAGCCGGTCGAGAGATTATGATGAGGATCTTTCTAACCAGCTGGGTGATGACAGTCACCTCTTCACTTTCAGAGCGCTCGTAGGCCTGGAAAACACGAGGAGGCAGGGGCTAAAAAGCATCAGGAAACTCAAGTCATCTCCACGGATTTCCATTTTCAGCGAGGGACTGCAGAGGTTTTGCATCTGAGTAACAAAAATACTGCTTACATTTAAGGTGAAGTCAGCTTGGCCGGTTACTTGTGTAAAAATGAAGGGATTATTATTAAAATGGCTGCAATTTCAAAACTGTTAGCGTGTATTTTTTAAACCGCCTGAATTAAAACTGAACGTCTACATTTCACAACTTGATTCCTTCAGTTTTAATCCAGTGCGGAGGTGCACAAAAGCAAAACTGCGTCACTGTCATTTAATATTGTGAAACTGCATGTGCAAATAGGATGATCAGGGATTATACGTCTAAGGGAAACCAAAGGGCGGGCACAGTTTATCACCCTTAGCACCATTTCCTGCAGAAGAACTGTTTTATGCTGAAACAGGAAGTATAAATAAATATAAAATTCTAAGCAAATGGATGAGGCATTAAGAAAAATATGAAAACAGATGCCGCCTGACAGAACTGCATCAGAAATGACGTCACTTCAACAAGGAATTATTAGACTAATCAGTGGTGGGTGGGTGGAGTTTTTATGAGTCATCCGCAGTTTCTTCTATAATAACAGAGAAACACCCTGTACTGGTGAAAGCAGCACAGTACGTATGCATTTGTGAGCCAGTCATATGCATGTACCGCTTCCAACATGACAACATTGTTACTAATCTCAACCACCTGTCAAATGCGAGGCTACGGTCTCAAGAAGATGCCCCTAAATCAGCTAGACCTAAAGGAAATGGCTATTACAAAGTCTGCCTTCCAGCATTTATACTCCTTCACAATATGCTTGCTGCGGTTGTGATCATCATTGTCTACATTTGGGTTTGTGTGGATAATATTTGAACCCTCTGGTGGTAAGAGTAGCAATGTGGAAGTTAAGAAAGAAAAAGCTGTAACTAGAAAGTTACAGTCACCGTTTCTGGTCACAAGCAGGAGCTTTTCTGCCTGCTGGTGAAAAGCTTGGTGAAGCTTTTCTGTCCCATATAACTGTGATACAGACCACGGCTGTGTCTATATAGTGGACAACAGTGAGTTTGCCATTTTGGAGTGCCATCCAAATTTATAGTGCGTGTTGCTATACCCTATATAGTGCACCTAAAGCATCTCAGAGTTCCTCGTGACATAGTGCTAAAGAACAAAAGACAGCTTGATGAGAGGAAAAAGAACAGTGGATTTCAAAATAAACTACTGCAAAATATTTGTGTTTGATAAAGTACACCTTAATATGTATTTACCACAAGAATGTACTTATATGTGTGACAGCAATCACATAAATTGTCATTATTTCCGTAACTCAACGGTTGCTCAGCTGAAAGAGATGGAGTCTCTTAACTAATTGCATAATTAATGATGCCAAGAAAATGAGCTGAGTCATCTCAAAGTGTGAATTATTTTGATGAATTAATTAATTAGCTCTATGAGCTTACTAGATATAGGACTACAAAGACTCTCTTTACATGGGAAGTATTGAGTGGTGAATGAGCGACTGATTACTAATGGCACAATTACTAAAGACAGGCTCCAGGCCCGTGCATTGTTCCAGTGTTTCTTTTCATAAAGTTAGTTTTTGCACAGTGCAGGACGCAGTGCACAAGATTTTTATTTCCACTTTTATTTTAAACAAAAGAACACATAGTGTGACTTTTTCCACACCACCACAATCATGTTTCCATCCATCTTCTTAACCGCTTATCCGAGTCAGGGTTGGGAAGCGTGGGAGCCTATCCCAGCTGTCACAGGGTGACACCCTGAACAGGTCACCAGTCTGTCACAAGGCTCCCTGCATATATCAAGTGACAAAGACCCAGAGAAAATTTTCTGGAGAGCCATTATTGACCTTTTTAAGAAAGTGGCCTTGGCACACATAACAGGTTGTGTGTGTGTGCGTGTGTGAGAGCGAGACATTTGCTCCAGTGTATGGGAACAGACTTATCAGTTCAGCTGGAAGTACAGCGAGTTACTCGTGCCTTCTGTCTGGGAGCACGCAGAGAAACATGGGAAGCTGTTGCTATAGAAACTAACAACACACATAAGACCTGTGACAAAAGTGCCTCTCACCATTACTAAAAATTTCCACTAAGAGATCTATTGTGTGTGCCGTTGGCTATCGCTGAGAGACATGCCTGATTGCACATTTCACTGGGGCTCGATCAATCCTCTTTCATAACTTCATCCCATCCGAGTTACAGAGTTCAGCATCAGTCCATCAGCTGCTGCTTACAGCTGCAGCTTAAAATGAGAATGAATATTTGGCCCACATCACCTCTTTTATCAGTCCTTCAGGATCTATATCAGGTGGAAGGTTTCTCACCTCGTGAAGCAGCTTTTCCAGCTTCTCCTGCAGCTCAACAAAGTAACGAGAGGTGACCAGGCCATTCTGGGACTTATCCAGACAGTCTCTGACCAGCTCCACCAACTGGTGCTGGATGAAGCCCAATACCCCGTCAGCCAGCCGGAGGGAGCTGTCTGGAGAGTAATGCGTGACAATCTCCAACAAGCGCTCCTCCATCTGGGCTGTGGCCTTGCAAGGAGCACACAATCACAGAGTTAGAACAATTAAACAACGAGTAATTATCATTTTCACTCTCTCGGTTGCACCAAATGTCCCTTCTTGTAGGACCTCTTCGTATAGTTGTTGATCATTATCAGTGATTTAACAATTATTTTGCCACCAGTTGAAAAGTGTGGCTTTAAAAGCTCCTTTCCTTTTTTTTTATATATATATATTGAAACAAAAACAAAACTAAAGCAAAAAAAAGGTTTCAAGATGCTCCACTGGTTTGAATGTGTCTTCGGCGAGAATACAAATTTACAAATATCTAGTACGTACCTTCGGAAAACGTTCTCTGTAAACATGGTTCATCATGACTATCTCATTATCGAAGGAGACACTTGATCGGCCTGGGCTACAAAAAAACAAACAAAAAAAAAAATTAGTATATTTTAACTTATCAACACAGAGACATTTATTAATACACAGTTCAATGCATCGCTCTTCTAAGCCATTAGGCAAGGACGGGGAGTAAAAGCGGTTATGTCATCGAGGCCATCACAGTTCTCTCAAAATGGCCAACAGCCAGTTTAGTTCAATCCAACCAAACATGCACACATCAACTCTTAACTAATAGCCTTGGTGCGACTGAATGAGGGTTTTGAGGTCAGCATCAATAATATTTTTGATGTCATCCTGCCAAAAGCAATACTGCGAGCCAGCACTCGGGTTCAGTGGCTCTTAAGCGGCTTAAGCTCCAATCAAGGTGGATTTCACTGTCAGGTTTTGATGTTTCTCTTTAAGATGTTTCCGCACCGGCAGCAGAGGTTTCTTCTGGCCAAACTGTGTGAATCATCGACATCAAACAATTAGTCACTTACTGCCGCACCACTCCAGCATTGAGGCCAAAGGGAAGGTGTATTTTTACAGAGAAATCTTGCTTGATGAAGCTTCAAACAGAACAGATGGAGGGAAAACCTATCACATGCAAACAGACTCCCCAAGCCATTTTTTCCTTTTTGTCATGAAAAACGCCTCTGTTATACTGGATGGCTGCTGCCCAACACACACTGCTGCAAGCTCCCTGCCGTTCGCTGCATCAGACACCCACCACCCTCGAATACAGTTCAGCAGCTATGAGACGATGATCCCCGAGGCGCTCTGTTAGCTAGCACGCCCACACGCGGCACACCATGGTGCCAGAACACAGAGCACTCAGGCACTGCACAAACAGCACAGAGCAGAGCCAACAGACAAAAGTTGTCAAAACCGCACCGCTCTGCAGTCAGGGCTCCACCTGCCTGCCGGCCCACGGGCATATGCGATCAATCGCAGGCAGCTGAGATGCCAAATGCTTGTGAATTTGTCTCAGTCATACCGGCGCAGAAGGCATCTTAAAATTTGAAAGCCTTTAAATACGTAATGGTACAATGGACCTCATGTAGTGCAATCGCTGTCCAAAGTTAATCTGAAATGTGTTTTTGTGCTGCTAAGAGGTAGTTAATCCTTCTGGAAGGATTACTGCGTTTAATCTGTGAGAAACATTACATGTGTTTAATTTGATGGCAGAACAAGAAACAATAAAAAAAAAAGATAAGATGATTAAACTGGGCTAAGAGTGGGTTGTAAAATTAGCAGTGAACATTCTTGGTGAGGATTCTTGGTAAAAGAAAAGATTTGCTTTCTTCTTCCTTTTTGATTTTTTACTTATAAAAAAAAAACTTCAAAAGTGGAACCTTACATCGATGTCAGAGGGTCTTAAAACAGTGACGCTGCTATGATATCGTCACTTTCCACTTTATGCTTTCAGTAGCTGAATAAAGAATGAAACACGGCTATTCTAAACAAAGTTTTTACATTACGCAGTTTTTAGTTTGTCCAGTTCTAGGTGAATTAGCCACCTGAGGCTCCGAGACCGCGGTCGTATGACCGGCGAGGGCCGTCCATCCTCGTCTGTTATGCTGTCTGTGCTGCGGAAGTGCTTGAAGATGAAGTGAGGTTCGTCTGGTGTCGGCTGATAGGGAAGCTGGTGGAGACGCTCCTGGGAGGATGAGGAGGACTGCGCACACAGAAAAGAATCCATCAAATCAGAAAAATAATTCTACTTTCACATGATTGAAATACTGAGCTTCTTTTAACAGTGATTTAGCCAAAACAGCAGGCACCATCTCTTCAGGCAATCTGAGCTACTTGTTTTGACATTTGACATTTTTGACATTTTTTGTACATAAATGCTGTTAAGGTCCTTTCTGAAGGGAGGCGGGGGGGGGGGGATCACACAGCAATAACTATATATCTACATCTATACTAATGAACACATATCTTGCGTAGTGTTTTTATTCTGGTGTTGTTTCTAGCCATTTTACTTTTTATTAAAGAGTAGAAAAATGTTAAATGACCCCAAAAATGACTTGTTTGACTCAAGACTGCAGATGTCTCACTGAGAGAGGAAAAAGCCCCGTGTTTGGAAACAAAACAATCCATCATCTTCACTGCAACACTGCAAAAGCCCGACTGCTTCCCAAAATGACAAAGAGTTGTTTCTATGCACACAATTACTAAGAGCAAGTTTAGCGAGACAGCTTTACACGGTGCTACATGCAGGAATTTGTGTTTCTCAAAGTCGGACCCACAGCCCCTGTAACCACTGCAGGCTGCTTTCGCAATAACAATGTTGCCATTTGTCAGTCCTGCTTTTCAAGTGGCATCACTCTAAGAGGGAAGTCGTTAAAAAACCGAAGGCCACAAACGTGTTCAGACAAGTCGGGCAAAGCAAAGGACAACAGCAGTAAAAAAATTTCCCTTCCAAACTAAAACGCGTCCTGCATTGTGAGCCCAACTTAAAGCATCATTAAAGCCTGAAATCAGCCTCACGTAGGAATCTAGTTTCCCCTTAGACCAAGATGTAACGAGCGGACTCAGAATATCCCACTTACACGTTCTCATTTTACCTGATAAGGCACCTGTGGAGGATTTCAATTTGCCTTAAATCGAACTTCACCAAGTCTATGACTTTAGGTTACAGTGGTTTAAAAAAAAAATCAATTTAGATAAAAATGTAAAGCCTGCAGAAGCATCATTATTCAGAGTTATCTTCCATGTCTACTGAGGCACCGAATAACATCTTTTCAGACTAAACGGGGCACAGTGTCTGTTGCTGGCAATCTGTTTAGTTTTGCGGCCCATGTGTCGTGAGCAGAACGGGACCAGAGGGACAGCATCTGTGAAGTCTCTTTCGTATGTCTCAGTATAAAGAGGGCAGTGAGGGCCACTGAAGAGCCCTATTGTCCCCGCTGACCTCTGGGACTATGCCCGGGTCGAGCCAATAAACCTCCTTATTATAGCTCCACGCAGCAGACTTTCAAAGACTTGGCACACTCCCACCATTACAAACTGTTCATTTGAATGCTGTTTGGTTACATCATCCAGTACATATAATTACTGCTTTATTCTGAAGTAAGACGATTCACATATAGTCTTTCAAAAACATCTGGTTAAATCATTTTGACACTGCTTCTCTAAAATACTGTTTATAGCTATCAAATATTAATGCCTCAGTGTAATGTTAATGTGATGATTTTTTTTTTGTAAAGGGTGTCAAAAAATAAATGTTCCTGAAATGATTTAAATTTCCTCTTCCTCATCTCCTCATTAATATGCATCCACACAGACTGTGTGTGTTACTTCTTACAGTGAGTTCCACAGACTTGGAGGATGACTCATTAAAGCAGACGATGGAGGAAAACAATTAGCGGTTTGTCATCTCGGTCTTGGCATTCACTCGGTCCCTTATTGCATAAACCAATGTGCTATTTGGGCTGACTGAGGTGTTAGAATTGCCTGGCTGCCATGTTGTGACCGGGGACGACGGCACCATTTTTTCGGGTGTCTTACCGAGACGGTGGAGCTTGGCGGATTGGTTCCATATCCAGACGAAGGGAGGGACGCCAGGGACCATCGTCGGCCCTCAGCTCTGAGGGAAACAGACATGCATGTTACATAAGCCTCGGCAGCATAGGCATTAGTTAGCATTTCATATGTGAAACCTGTTATATAACAGATAACGGAGGTGTCCTGTGACTACACGAGCATGAAATTAATGTCCTTTTATTTTTCCAGGTTATTATGTCAACCAGCCCATGCAGCGTCTCGTTCCCTCTTATGGAACCATGGTTACAGTCCTAACTTAAAAATATTTTTTAATGCTCTGCTTTTTAAGTGCCTGCCGTTTAGGTGATTGTATTTAGGCCTCAAAATTCATAAAATGTAATGTTCATTTGTGAAGATTGTTCTAATT
>JAVDPK010001131.1:231040-242766 GCA_034780415.1 Cichlasoma orientale
GTGTGTGTGTGTGTGTGTGTGTGTGTGTGTGTGTGTGTGTGTGTGTGTGTGTGTGTGTGTGTGTGTGTGTTTGAGAGGGAAAAGGGTGGAAATGCTAAATAATCCCCTAAAGCGGGCAACTTCCACATCATTCACTTGACACAATTATGAGAAGGGCTGTTTCAAAGTTGGTGGTTCCAGCTCTCAAATCAAAATTTATGATGCCAGCAAGAGCAGCAGATGAAGACCTTCTGATGTTTTAGAGCAAGATAAATCGAGAAAACAGTCTGTAGGTAAACTGATTAAATGACTTATGGTTGCTCTCGATGGCTGCAAATTTTAAAGCCTTTGATGGCTGGAGGGGCTCCGTCAGATTGTGGTGGGCCCGTTTTGTAGATGTTTGATATTTTTTTAGAGAGCTTGTCAATCCCTCAGTGACACTAATCACTAGTGAGCCTGTGTGACATCCTGCACAAGGCAATTAACAGCTCTTATCTCCAGTCAACCAACAGTAAACACACTATATACACTTAAATATGACTTCCAGGCAGTCATCATCACCATCCTCCAAAGCCAATCTGTAGTATGAATGTCACTATTTAACTTCCACCGGTGTGATGAGTCCATCCACACAGTTTTCTATGCCTGCTGCGAAGTTCACCTACAGTTTCTGGGCTTTATTATTAAGCGATACAAACACATGCAGACCTGCTGTCCAATTTCAACAAAGGAACATGCACACCGTGCCTCTTATTTCAGGGTTCTGCCTCTGAGAATATTGATTTTAGGGCAAATATTGTCTGCAAACAGCCTTCACATATGATGTTTTCTTCATAAAAGCTGTTTACAACCACAAAAATTAGTTATACTGAGCAAACACTGGATTAACGTTAGAGCAATCGGCTTACTGAGCGGAGCAGCTAGCCCAGGTTGTTTAACGCAAACTTAGACGTTAGGGGAGACTAACATAATCATATGTGGCAGCTTTTTGAAGACTGGATAGGCGATGGAATTAGTTTCAACCTCCGTATGGCAACTTCTGATGAATACCTTTTCGAGCGCTTCAGTAACGATACTGAAACAAAAGAGGACCTGCTCTGGCTCGGCACCGCAGACCAGTGAATCGGATCCGACATGCTGGAGGGTTTTCTTGCATAACCCCCTCTTTTAAAGTTTATGCTGGTTTTAAAAACACGAAGCTGGGTTCGGTGTGAAATCCGGTCCCCCTCCAGCCGCTCCTGCGGCTGCTGCTTCTTTCCCCACCATCGTCTCTCCTTCTTCTTCTCGGCGGTTCCTTTTGTATTCAAGCTGAAGACAGACCGCCTCGTGCAGTCCCGACGTCTCCAGAGCTGCCGTTACATCCTCCGGTCCGCCGTCTGACAGAAGCCCTATCCCAGGGACATCACTTTCTTCGCATGTTATCAGCCGTGTGATACACCGCTGAAAGCAGCCTCTCAGTCCGCGGTACTTCGGCCAAACGGTGTCCACTGGCTGCGTGTCTCTCCGTGTGAGGAAGCCGGAGTCAAGTGTTGCGTTCAAGCGCCGCTCGTTACGTTCATTACGCACTGCCGCAACAGTCCGCTCAAGTTTAGGGCTATTTTAACTCATCTTTAGCGCTTCTCTGATGCGAGTGAATTCTTAGAAAGCAGTGAAAAGTGCTCCTAAAAGTTCTCCCAAAAGCCTGATAGTCCTAAACTCAAGTATATTTCCATTTTAAATGATGTGACAGAAAAAATGTAGAAAATACACCTATTTGCAAACTCACACCAGCAAATGTTGGATTTTTTCTGCCTGATAAAAGTGATTGGTTATCAAAAACTTTGAAAGCACTTATTCAAATGTGTAACCACAACTCAAGCCATTATGTGAAGGTATACTGTCATTAGTATGTAATCAGCTGTGCCTAAAGTTGAACTCTATTAATAATAGAGTTATTGTAATACTCTACCAATAATAAACTTCACTTTAGCCAAGACATGCACGAAAAGATTATGCGCTGGATCTGGCAGTAATATCCTGGCATGGGAGCTAGCTATTGGTTTCAGTTGTGGTCAGAAACCCCTGACCCATGTTTGGTGGCCCCCATTGTCAACTACAAATGAGCCATGCAAAGTGTGGCCTGCAAAGCAGTTTTCTCTCTCTCTGCTGTTCACAGTGACGTGCTAAAACTGCAAAAGTAACATTATTTGCAAAATGACCATGAGTCATGTAAAGACACCAAACAATTCCAGTACTCACTCTAACAGGCTAATAAAATCATTTCAGTCCAGGTGCTTTCTGTGTGATTACAGCCCCTGCTGTTTTGAAGCAGAGGTGGGGGAGAGGTGTCGGTTTGCCATAACTGCAGTTAAAGACTCTAACAGACCATGTTGCAGCTCAGATTACAAAAGCAAAGCAAAAGAAATAAAAAAGACTGTAGGAGTAAAAATCCAAACCACGCCGACTCCTACCACGCAAACGTGCTAGAAACCTGCTAAAAGCTGTTTTTCTCTCGTTTCTATCCTGACTATTTATAACTTACATTAGCTTGACACAGCCACACTGTTCATATTTAGCTAGGTCAACCCATAGTTTTTTGTTTTGTTTTGTTTCCCATTTTTTTCTCTCTTTTGTATGATTATACCTCTCTGTGAGGCCACCAGTGGAAGGGGATTATCATTCAACTGTGGCATAAACATAGTATTGAAAATAAAATAGTAGCTTAAACCTGTGTGTAAATGTGAGAGGATAATATGTAGATATCACCAAATCCCTATGAGACTATTAAACCATAGTAATTAATTAGCAATGAACTGGAATGTTAATCACTTATTTATGACTTTTTTTCTTGTCTATAACCATTTGGGGGGGGGGGGTTCTGCTGGATAATATCTCTTTAATAATGCTATATACTAGTATGTGAAGCCTACCGAACATTAACAATAAAATTAATTGTTGCCCCTTTTTAAAAAAAATCAACTTGTAATAGAAAGTGTTTGGCCAAAGAGACCCAAAAGAATGTAAAAATACAATATACAGAGAGAGCAGTCTTTATGTGTGTTACTTAGGACACCTGATGTGATGATTAGTTGTGCTGCAAACCTGCAGGCTTTCCTTTTATGATGTAATAAGAGTTAATACAGTTCACTCTTGCATTCACACCTTAGGGGTAATTTCCTACAAAACGTGAAAGCAGCACAAGATCTTGCTGGGTTATACCATAAGGAGCCTGGTAGAGGGAAGTTCCAGATAAACTTATTAAAAAGTGGTACATTCCACTGCACAAAATACATCCAGTACTTGAACACTTTCTCTTGGCTCAGTATGAATGGAGTTTAATTTGAACATTTACTCTATATTCCTAAGAGGACAGTATTTTTTTTTTCATGAGTAATTAATGATTAATGTGCTTGCCTGTTTTTTTTTTAACCTGGATTTATCATCTTGTCCCCATGCAACCCCGTCTCTGCAACCTGTTGTTTCTGAAATTTTACTGCAGCAAGTCATATATTTGAGTATTCGTTAAAGTCTGCATGTACATGACTTATTTCCCCAGTGTTTTCTTTTTGTTTTGTTTTTTTAGTTAAGTGTCAAGCGCAGGCGTCTCAGACCAGTGAGGACTAAAAATACTTCTTCTAAACCTCTGCACACAATACCAACATTACTCTTTAAAACTGTTTATGGGTTTAGAGGTCCTTGTGACCAACAACTCACTCAACTCTTTCCTTTATTTTCAACTAACTATAATCCAGCACCTTTTCTTGACCAAAACAGGCATGTCTGCGACTGAAAGTGAAATACTGCATATTTTCATGCTTGCTCATTTCTACACTTTCCATCACAGCAGCTTTGTTTCAAGTGGAATTTTATAGATATTTTCAGTGAAATGACTGTGTTAACCTTGACATAGCATTCTTGATAGTTAGTGTTTCCATGCAGATTATTTAATTTACTGTCCAGTCGTGATTGGTTGAAGGCTTGGGTGGCGACAGCACTTTTTATAAAGAGATACACAGTCGTGTGAAAAATTAATTAAGTAGCTTTCAGGTGCTGCTAATCAAACGCACTTGGTTAACTGATCAACAACTGCGAGCACCCTTATAAAAGCAGATGTTTTGGCCTGGTCTGGAGCAATTAGGTGTGTCTACACAATGCTACATTCTTTCAGGAGTGGGTGTCCTTGTAAATTCATCTCAAGGTCAGATTGTGCGATGCTCAGAAAAAGTGTCTTTCAGTTGCTCCCTTACTCGCAAATAGCCCTTAGAGAAGCAATTATTGCTGCTCATCAGTCTGGGAAGGCTTATAAGGTCATTTCAAATAATTCAAAGCCCATCATTCTATGGTGAGTAAGATTATTCCCAAGTGGGCAACATTCAAGACGGTTGTGAACATGCCAGCAAATTGACCCCAAGGTCAGACTGAGCAATGCAAACTGCAAATAACCCAAGAGCTACATCTCAGACGCTACAGACCTCAGTTAGCATGTTAAATGTTAAAGTTCACGAGAGTAAATATAGAAGAAGACTGAATAAGTATGGCTTGTTTGGGAGGGTTGACAGGAGAAAGCCTCTTCTCTGTAAAAAGAACATGGCAACATGGCTTAGGTTTGCACAGCTGCAAATCTAAGCCTATCTGAACGAACTACACAACTTCTGGAACAAAGTCCTTTGGACAGATGAGACCAAAGTGCAGATGTTCGGCCACAGTGCACAGAGCCATGTTTGGCAAAAATCAAACACAGCACATCAGCACAAACCCCTCATACCAACTGTCAAGCACGGTGGTGGAGGGGTGATGATTTGGGCTTGTTTTGCAGCCACAGGAACTGGACACCTTGCAGTCGCTGAATCTCCTTCACCGGTTTTCAGTCAAATTTTTAAATAAACTCCCCTAACATGAAGAAACCTTATAGTGGTTTACTTTGGCTCTTAATAATGCCACCGAAGTCATCAAACAGGTCTGATTGGATCCACCTCACACCAGGTTCTATTTCGGGTGTGGCAGCTTAACATAACTTTAGTTTTGTCTGTAGTTTATGTTCAGCATTTGACTTTTTTTTATAGCACATCTGCTCTGTAAGAGGTGCAATAAGATTAAATTGGGCAAAGTTGAAAATGGATCCAGGTACCAGGCAGGTTCTTATCATGTTTGTTTCCCTTCAAGCCAAACTGCAGCACAATCACTGTAGCAGATTCAAGGGTTGATGTTGGGAAATAAGTTACTTGCATTCAGATACAGAATCTGATGCAAGAGAATGGAGATGTGCCTGAGTGGTGAAACAAATGCAAAATGGTGTTAAAAACAAGAAGCCAGCAAATATGCAAACGGCCATACTGTGGAATCAGATTATGCCCGTGTGCAAATGAATGCGTGTTCGTCGTGTGAATGAGCGGTTTTTGCGTCCCCAGAAAAATTGGCTCATTTTTCAAGAGAGCAAATGAGATTCATTACTGCTCAGTGTGTGGTGTGACAGCCTAGCCGTGCTCACACATCCAGAAACATGCTGGATGCAGCCGCCTCTGTTTGCAGTGTTGCCTTCCTCCACAGCACCCAGCACCGTTGCCAAGCAACCCACTAAGACTTAGAGACAACTAATAAACGATACGTCTTCACTGGTGAAACAGAAGCACCTTCACTTGCCAAACAAAAAAAAAAAAAACAACTCTACCTTGTTGCACATTCACCTTTCCCTCAGAGTTAGACCATTTATATTTCTGAATTCTTATTGTCTCGTTTTTTTCTCCAACAGGAAAATCACTCAGAAAACAAACAAACAAAGAAAAAAACACTTTTAATTGTTGGTTTTATTGTTTTTGTTAAATTATGATTATAAAAATGTGAACACCTTTGTCCAAATGTTTTTTATGTCATATTGATCCAGTCAGGAATGATTGTTGTATAAAATCATAGCACTTTGTTATATTACATTCATCGAACTAAATTTTTTTGTGTGTGTGTTCGCAACTAATTCATTATACGTGCTTTAATAACAGTGCACAATATGATAAAAAGCAACCAAGTGTCATTCGGAGAGAAATTAAATTCAAGCCTCCCTTTTAATTACATTTTTAATAGCTTACAAATAAGTCCTATTCAATATGTCCTTTTAAATGTGTTTTTCATGCAGGAGGCCCATGTTGATAATAATGCAAAGACGAATTGTTTTTATTGGTTTCTGGACAACAGCGGAGAAACCTGCAGCAAGCTCAAGAGAACAAGCGCTATGAGTTTTTAACTAATAAACAAAACTGTTCAGCAAACTGTTGCTTTTCTGTTATTTTTTTAAAGAGGCTTAGTAAATTTATTCCTTAGGAAGAGTTTGCGTGTGACCTGGCTTTCTTACCTCCAGGGATGAAGGGTTTGTAAGGGGCTGCAGGGGCTGCATGGACTGCATGGGCTCAGGAGGGTGGGGCTCTGGCATGTGGGTGACAAACTGTAAGAGCAAGACACGGTCACGTGGATTAGTGAGCTGGCTCAGCAACTTGGCCCGTCGGGTGTCTGTCATCTGTCAGCGTCAGAGCTTTGGTGTAAGGAGGTTGACGCCCGCTTCTCTCCGGCTGACATCACCGCCAGTCAATTGTGACAGACTCTCACCAGCTGCCAAAGCCAATGCCTGTCTGATAGCGCTGTTTGTTGCAGGCTGGTTGGACGCATCCCTCGATGCATCTGATTAGCCGGCTACTAATCTCACGTGAGCTCTTGCACAACAGGAAGTTAGCAGTTGCTTGTCAACACACCAGACAGGAAGTTTCAGCATCCAACACACATTTATTGAACACCTAACTCAATCTTTAACTGTGTCAGGGGATGCCAAAGAACAGACAAAACTAGGTCTCACTTCCTAAAAGAAAAAAAAGTACATTACACTGAGTTCCTGTGCACCCAAACCTGAACACACACGTGCCCGAATGGTACTACCTCTAATTAATCTCAATCACCGCTTCACACCTTAATGCACCATCAAAGTATGAACACTGGGCTTGCTCAGCCGCTCCTGAAGCCTATACCACGCTAACGCTGACATAGTGCGTGAAGCATTTTGCTATTGAGTTCTTTTCTCAGATTTTAAGCTCTGCTTTAGGGGTTCCACAAAGCTGCTATTGTTTCAGTGCTGCAGAAGCTTCTCAGCGCTAAACACGGCACTGGCTACCACAGCACTAATGAACATGTTGTCATAGTAATACAGGGCGGATGGTAGGAAAAACAACTCCTTGCACAAAGACTCCTCATTCTGTAGTGTCGGCTCATAATTAAGCAACACATGCAAGTCGTTGCACTGCATTTCATTTTGGCACATCTTCTTAAGACCCTTAAAGAAAAGCCCTCAGTGGTGCTTGAGTGAATAATCATCCGTCATTTCCATATTGCATTTCAGTTTTATCTGCACTCTTGTCCAGGGTGTAAAGAGAGTGGAAAATCTGAGACTGAGTCATTGCTGGCATTTGCACAGGATTTCATATTTTCCTAGATGTTCAGGGAGACTCTGATATTCAGAGCTGTGGTAGCTACAGCCCTTCAGATAGCAGCCGGATTGTCTTTGCTTAAAAATTCGAATCATAACAAGCCAGTTATAAGTGTATTCAGACTTACTGGCTTCTCATTATTCCATGTTATTCATATTGTAGCTTATAAGATCTAAAAGCAAGGCCTTAAATCTGAAAACAGGGAAATCGATGAGCGGCATTGTTCCTAAGAACATACAAAAGGTGCATAAACAGGCAAGTCTAGCTTCAGCTAAATACTCGAACAGCACAATGAGCCACAATGAGTCTGTCTGAATACCAGGAAAGTGTTACTTCTCACATTTGCACTTCCAGTAGTGGCTTTGTTCATTACGACCCTGAACCCCTCCCTGCTCACAAAGCGTGCAACCTCCTCTGTATCTCAGTGCAGGAACAGAAGCTAAGGAGTGCCTAAAAATGAAACGAAACCAACGCATGCTCAGCCGAGATGGTCCACAGAGGAGGCAGATGGATGGATGGATCAGAGGATGATGAGGATGCGAGAAGGGAGCTCCTACGCCTTATGGATCAGCATCTAGTGGGCAGCAGGAACTTCCCCACCCCACCCCACCCTCTCCCATACCCCCTCCCTTTTTTCCATGCAAAAAAAAAGAAAAGAAAAAAGGCGACGCTATATTCACTCAGGAGGAAGAGTGGGTGGACATACTGTAAGACTGCAGTCACGGGCTTTGATAGAGACATAAATTACAGGTTAGCAGTTATAAGCAAATGCAGTGTCTGTCCTGCTAAATAAAATGCCATTAGTGTGTGTTGGTGCTGTGGAAAGGCCATCATGTGATTCATGCAGGAATTTTGGAGTGAGATTTAAAAAAAAAAGAGAGAGAGAGACAACAGAGCAGGAAAAACAGAAAGTCATGAGGCATAAGTCAGACTGAAATTAAACATTTGGTGTGATTAAAGTAAAAGGATCTGAAACAGTGTTGAGAACCTGGATGAAGCAATTTCACAGCACTGGAGTGCGGCTGCGTGTCTAATTACTTTAATAGCACCTGGTCTCTGATATATCCTGCTTGCACCGCTCGAGACTTTGGACAAAATATTTCAGTGTCTTCACAAGTTTAGTGCTGTTTCAGTAGTTTGACTTTGTGCATTTAACCAGTCATGAACTGAGCAAACACAGATCCAGTTCAAGGCTGGAGAGCTTGATTTCTCCACTTCAGCTCGGTTTAAAGATTAACATGCAGGCTGGGAAAGTGCCAATTCTAAGCCTGGTTTTTCTTGATGGTGCTGATGATATTTCAAAGGACAAGATGGTTGCTGATAAGACACCTGTTGACTCAGATAGTCTCCTGAGTACACTGTCTTCAAAACATGAGAACAAATCGAAGCCGTTACCAAGACAATGAGAATGCCATCACCCTGGGAGAGAATGTAGGGATTTATTTTTGCATCGTTCAGGCTCAGATGGCTGTTTAAAATCACTAAGTAGCAGACAGCTGAAGGTTCGAACTACAGCCCCGGCGCATCTAAAAGTCTGTTGACACTATCAGTAGCACGCGAGTGCGTATCTGCTGTCATTTCTCTCCTATTGCAACTTCACATTCAGCACTTACACAGGGCAACTAGTGGTTTTACACCTGCAACACAGAACGAAATTTTTCTTTTTAAAAAAGCAGAACTTACTCCAGAGTCAGAGAGGGGATCTTCAGTTTATCTCGTCTCGACTTCATTCTTGCTGAGCACCGAGCTGGGGCTTCACTTACCACAGCGCAGCAGCGCTCGGGCTCACAGCCGGCTTCCAGACACTCATCTCTGCTGTGGGTGACTAAAAATAACCCCTTTAACGAAGTATCGTTTCCCAGCGGCTTCAGCGGATTCCGGGTTGATTTTCCTTAGCAACAGATATAACGCAGTTAGGTCTAATATAAGTAAAGCGCCCCAGTAGTTTTGCGCTTTTGTTTGTTTTCCCCGTCCGTCTTTAGAGCGCACCGGAGAGCGAGCGACTGCCACAAAAACGAGGGAGCGATGGGTCACCGCTAACCTCCATGTGACTGGTGGGAAGGGAGGAAAGGGGGGTGGCCAAATCAATTTGGGCGGTGGGTGACAGTCATGGCAGAGGCGAGGTTGGGTGAGGACGAGGGTGAAATTCATGTTGGGGGCGAGGTTTATTTACAAACTCCATGATTTTCGTTTCCATTAAAGTGAAGATACCTTGAGGTTTGGCCAATTCACGTGGCTTTAATTGTATTTCTTTGTGTTCCTTCTGTGCGTTAAGTATGTTTCCATTTCTAGCTGCTTTCTCTCTGGCGCCTCTTTTTTTTAGTATTAACAGATTTTGCACTCTGGAACCGAATGAAGGCGCATAACACTTGCAGGCTGCTGGTCGTGATGAAGCTGGGGAATACCTCTGCTGGAAACCGTGACAGCTGCCGCACAACAAGATGCGCGTTTCTCACTCTCTGTTCGTGAAAGCGCCCGTGTGCGCGCATGTGGTGACTGTCCTGCTGTTACGAGCTTTTCTGTTCAGTTTCACAGACACATTTGCATTTACACTGAGGGCAATACTGGCAGCGTGAGCACGTGGCCAGGCTGAGACCGTCTACCTAAACCACAGTTTTGAGCATCTGTAATTGGCTCCTCGGGTCTGTGCGCACGTGCGGACTGGCTGGGGCGGGGGGGATAGGAGTTCCTCAGCCTCCCTGAAGGGAAAATTTCCAAGCACAGTTTATGTGCGAGCATGTGTGGATGTGTGTTTTTAAGCGCCTGCTTAAAAATCAATCGATTCTCTTGTGGCGCTTCTCGTGCAGGTGGATGTATGAGCGATATCCAGCAATAGCGCCGTCGAAAGTCAGCTGTGAGCACCCAATCTGTGGGCTATATGCGCGATGAGTGCCTGTGCACGTGTGCACGAAAGGTGGAGGTTTATTGAAGCATAGCTTGGTCCCCAGCAGTGATGGCACTAAAATCAGAGTCCAAGTTCAGCAATCCGCACCCCCTCCACCATTACCACCACAATACTATTGGACTGACAGAAAACTAATCTCTTTACTCAACATTACTCTTCTATGCCCAAGTTGCCACATTTGTATTTGATTATAAATCATATAGATTATTTTAATGCTTTTCCTTGTTTAATATGAAAAACAAGGAAGGATGGAAAAACCACAGTATAATTATTATTATTATTTATATGGTAAATCAACTTATTGTGCAGTTAGGATCACATTTTGTCACACTCTTTTTCCTCTGTTTTTGGTCTCCTAGGTAACTCTTAAGGTAACCCTTTAGTTGCCAAATACTCCCTTATCTTCCTCAGATGATTTGTGAGTGTCTGTCTACAGTTTGGTGTTTGGCAACCAATACAGCTGAAGTCACCACAGGTCAGAAAGCAGAGGATTCGGGTGCGAATTCTCTGTTGAGTTACCTGATTATCAAGTCATAATAATTTTAAAATATGGACTGACCAATCAATAAACATTTGAACAATCAAGTCAATCGCCCCCGAATCAAACCTTGATAATGATTATTTAATTGAGGCATCGTGACACTAGTGAAGAAACTCTTTGTGACCTCCCATCCCCCAAAATGGCACAAAACTGATGGGGTTATTACTTTATTTAGCGTTGATCCCGGTGTTGTGCCAAAAAGTCATCGTCTGCCAAAAAATGATTTCCAATGTTGCCATACATTTTTAATGAGTAATATCTTTGCTTATTTGGGAAATAAGCTGTAGTTGACAGGATTTATGGAGGACATATATATAAAATAAAGAAGTTACCTGTTCTAAAAGTATCTTTATGAGTCTGTGTTAATGTTTCTACATTAATCTCAATCTAGCAATTCCTGCTTCCTTCTTGGTCTAAAAGGCATTTTAATGTCAGTGAGAGTTTTTACCCAGATAAATAAAGAATATATAAAAGTCACTTTGCCAGAAACTGACTGCATCGTTTACCTGTGACAGTAATTTTGTCTCTGGCTAAAAATTACTTAATATCATTCACGAGGTATATATTTGACATATATTTAACAGATTGTGCAGATTATCCCTTTTTGGCACAACACCGGTCCTTGACATCATCTCCCAACCCTGCCAGGGATTTTTCTGGAACCCTGGTGTAACTCTGGTGTACGAATGATTAAAATCAAAACTAGAAAGGCGAATGTTGGTGGTATATGGAACTATTGTGTGGAAAGGGGGAGATGTACCGTTGTTGACACTTTCAAGAGCCTGTGTTGTGTGTGTGTGTGTGTGTGTGTGTGTGTGTGTGTGTGTGTGTGTGTGTGTGTGTGTGTGTGTGTGTGTGT
>JAVDPK010001131.1:245854-261216 GCA_034780415.1 Cichlasoma orientale
ACACACACACAAACACACACACACACACACACACACACACACACACACACACACACACACACACACACACACACATATATGTGTGAAATCAATTTTTTTTCCATGTTTCAGAAGTAATAGTAAAAAGCAGCAGTCACTGTGAACTGGTTAGGTGAAAAAACAGATGTTTTCTCAACCTCCAATTTATCAGGTAAACATCACAAGTAAGTGACACCTGATGGAAAGCCGGGATGTGTATCCGAGCTTCATGGAAAAGCATGTGCATAGGCACTAAATATGCTTAAAAGCATCGAGTTCATATGGGGACAAGCTTCTGGCTACGTTCCAAAACACACTCAGTTGTTAAGAGATTTGCCCAAAAGCTGCAGTTATCCAACTTGGCCTCGACCGACAGAAGACGCATTAACGTTTGCGCCCCTTGCAGCTGAGTCATCAGCTTGAGACTATGCCATGGGGTCTTTGTCCTTCACGCTTAGTTTATGTGGAGGTGCTGTGAGAAGAACGAACAGGAGCTCCAAGGAGCTGCCCAACTCCATCAACCACAGAAACATTCAGCAAATAAAATCCCTCCCGTGCTATCTTCAAATTGTGACTTCAAAGCCCCCAACTTCCTTTTCTGTGGTTGAAGTGTTACTGTGTGTGTGCGTATGTGTGTGTGTGTAATGTACAAGTGACAGATTTTTAACACCAGTAGTGATAAGGATACCAATATGAGTGGGCAAAAATGTAATTTGGAGCGTTATTGCATACCATCAACTATATGTTTAGTTAGTTGTGTAAAATTCTCCATAACTTCATTATTCTAACTGCATAGTTGCTTATGTTACACATATTTTTTTATTCAACAAGGGACAAATACACATCAATTATCATGAATTTTTAAATGTGTCAGATTCAGTCATGCAGGGTACTTTCTACACTGCAAGTTGACTGTCTCTGTTTACAGTCAGCACATGATTATTTTCATATTCAAGCACACACATTTCTTGGTAAATTCATTGTAATCTCAAAAAAAAAGTCTGGTGTGTAAAAAAAAAGATCAAATCTGCAGACAGTTGTGGTCACAGCGGTCGATGTTGGAGCTCCAGCTGCTCACAGTGAACTCTGTTCTACGGTTTGTTTCGTGAGACATTTTTATTAGGCCGTTCTTTGGAGTCTATCAAAGGCTGATAATTCACAATCCCAGTCACACATAAATAAGCTGATATGGGAGCACACCATATTCATAATATGAAGGCTCCTTTTATTTTAAATAGTGACGCACACAAATAGCATTAAAGACTGTATTTGTCCTATTACTGTGCTTGAGTCACAGAGTCTGCAGATGTCTGTGGATATGCAGGATACACCGTGTTGTTTCTCAGAAGAAAAGTTGCCGCTGGAATTCTTAGAAGTAACTATTCGGATGCTTTCTAATGTCATCCTGACGCTGACTTGACTTTGAGCGCTCACAAACTTGTTCACATGAGATCAATATTGCAAAACCTCATTTTCATGTTTAACGAGAAGTTTCTTTTCTGCGTTGCAAACCACTTACGTTTGTCCTTTAAGAGAAACAGGATGTAAGATTCTACATTCTCCCTCAGAATATGAAGGAAACTATTTACTCTTCCTGACTTTACCCACATCATGTGAGTGACATCCTCCTCACAGTCTGCACCACATGTCCATGAACCCCTTTGAAGTCTTCCGTTACAGGAGGCGCTTATGATACTGAAGGTAGATAAATTGGTGTTGGTGTAAGTTCCTGTCTGCAGTTTCCTCCAGGCAGGCACAGAAGCTGCTACTTGTCTAGAAGTGTAAAACTTAGACTTTATAACACGGGGGGTAGCTGAAAAAAAAGATCCAGAAAGGTCAAAGACCAAGCGCATCGCACTGGGCCTCCTGACTCTTCTATCATGCGTGAGAACACCATCACAAAGCCCCTTGGCTTAGTTTTGATCATCACAGCTCACATGGTGTTCAACGGTAAGCTGTTTTCTTCTTAACTGATGTTTTACTGTGTGACATCTGAGGTTTTGTGTCCCAACAGCTCAGGTTTTTTCTTTCTGTGATAGTTAGATTGTGCACTGAATATTTTTTTTATGTAACTCGTTGTAGTATATCTCTAATGACATCTCAGTTTCCTACTGATTTGCCATTACTGAATCGTATTGGGGAGTTCCACCTAGCGCTGGTTTTGTGACTCAACTTTATTTGTCAGTAACTGTGTTTCCACTAGTGGTTTGTTATGAGTTTGGCTGTGGTATCTTTTGTAGTTTTACCACTGAAAACAGGTATTATACCTGATAATTACATTGACATGTTTTGCATAAAGCTTGTGTGCTTGTGTCTGAGGTAAGAAAAGCATTGCAGCTTTTATTTGTATGTGATTGTTCGGCAATTCAAAATTTTTGTGTAAATGTATTCCTTGATCATAACGTATAGGCTTTGACACGTGCCCTCAAATTCTTTGAGAGACATCGCATGTGTCAAAGGTTTAAATATTTCAGGCTGGGCAATAATAGAACTTGGAAATAATAATAAATAAATAAATAAATAAAGCTATTAAAAGACATAGTTTCTTCACCTTTTAGTATATAAAAGAACTACATCTGGACTCCTGTTTAAATATAATAATTGATACATCCAGCACCTGCTATTTAAAGATCTTTAATCACCAACTGACATAGTTTCTACAGAAGAGAAACTTTCAGATAATAGAGGAGATGACACATCTAAGAAAGGTTACCTGAACTTTAGCTGCAGATGGTACTGAGAGGTGAAATCAGGAGCAAATTTAGCATTAGCAGAACTTAAGCTTGCTGTGGCTAGTGCTGTTGGTAGTGGCTATGTTGCTATACTCTAGTTTTAAGTAGTAGTTTGCAGTACTTGTACTCAGGAGTTAAGGTGGGATTTGGCAGGTAGGGGAATCCTTGGATCTAATGTAGTGGTGCAGCAGGGAAAAGTGACCCACCTGCTTTCTTTGCGGAGAGGATCAGATGACCCGTGCTGCTCTTTGTGAATTAAGCCAACTGCTATCTATAATATAGAAGATGTTACATGGACTATTGTGTTTTTGTTGCCGCATTCTACCAACTACCCACTGGTTAGGGTGGAAAATGGCTCGTGATACTAGAGGGCATCAGCTTAAAATAATAAAGGACAAAGTGGGCGTGCTCGTGATTTAAATATAATACTAGTAAAAAGTCTGCAACATTAAACTGATTTGCACACTAATGTAGGCCAATATTTATAATGCAATAATAAAATAATCATTGCATGTTATTGTGAAATGGCACAAAATGCACAGTGAGGGCTTTTATTTGCTCACCTTCGTGTGATATTTATCACGTTACAGGTACAAAGTCATTCTTTTGCCACTAGTTGGTGTTTAGCTTTCATAAAGAAGAGTAATGATCACATCAGCCCACTCATTTGTATCTCTTCTTCTGTCTCCATGCAGACCCCAGCCATGCAGAAGTCATCGGGACGCTTGGCAGAAACATCACCCTTCATTTTATATTTAATGTCAGCATTACCGTAGACAGTTACATTGGAATTTATATAACAGGCGAGAAAAAAATTGATGAGTATGCAAAAGGGAAAAAGTCCTTTGATATGTACCCCCAAAATTCATCTTTATTTTACCACATCACAAATCTCACTCTAAACCACAGTAACACCTACTGGGCCAGTTTCTTTTTGCCCCCAGCCACACCAAAAAAAAGTAATGAAGTCCGACTGATCATTGAAGAAACGAACACAAGTGCAGGTAAGGACAGATGTTGTTATTATAAAATGCACGTACTGGAAATGACACCAATACACAGCGGAGCAACATCAAGAGCAGACTGTGAGTCTGTGGAGTGCAAACACATATTAAAAATGAGATGTTAGTAAATGGAAATGTAATTGTTTTCATTTATTCAACTTTATTTCTGAACTATTTCATACAAACAGACTTAAAAACCAGCCACATACAGTCACTAATTTCTCATCACCTTCCTCTATGTTTGTCTCCTTTTTCTAAGTCTCATCATAAATCACATGATCATTCCTAATATCTTTCAAAACACAAGACTATTTGGATTTAAAATAATCCGTTTATTAATCGAGTCTGCTAGTGTTGAATAATGTATGTATTAAATAAAAACTAAAAGCATATCTCTTTGTGTCACCGATCTCTGGCTGTTGTCAGTCAGCTAGTCAGATTTTTACATTGGGTGACCCAGTTAAGAAAGTCCATTTGAATATAAGTCACTGAAAAGCTTCTTTTTTTTTTAAGTAGAATAAATAGCCAACAAAATATCATCGCCATAGAGTCCTACTGCTCATTTATTTGCTACATTGTTGATAAAGGTCTGATGGGACCAGAAGTATTAAAATGATGAAAGAAAAAAGTTGTATTTTCTCACATCATATTGCAGGTTTTTAAAGGATAGTTAATATTCAGCCAGCCCCTCATGAAACATCACTCTGCTGTAGATACCAGAGCACCAGAGCAGTACAGGACTAATACCACCTTCACTTCCTAGCCTGTTTGGCTAGTTAGGCAATGTGATGCTCTGACCTAAATGCTAATTACTAATGCCGCCATGGTAACATCTTGATATAGAGCAGGCGCGCGTTTACCAAGTTCACAATCTCAGCAATCTCAGCAATCTTCGCAATCTTATCAAGTTAGCGTGCCAACATTTTCTAGCACTAAACATAAATTCATTTTGCAAATATTTGGTCATGACTGGGCTATTGGGCATATTTGCTTATCTACCTGATAATGAAGCTAGTTGGAAATTCAGACTCATCAAACTCATCAGTAAAATTCATCCTCACAGAACCACAATTTGTGGCGTTGTCGAGATATTTCAGTCCAGATTAAAGCAGTTGAGATCAGATGAGCAGCATACGCACACTGCAACAGTGCTGGTGTAGCTGAGATTACTGAGCCTTTTGTCTTGTGACCACTTGGAACAATTCACATCTTCAGTATATGAAGTTGTTAATGTTTATCGAACTGTAGATCACTGATCACTGTTTACACCTTCTGGTTGGTTTACAGTATCAGCTTGCAGCCCACAAGAAAGAGTCAAAGTGTCTAATTCCAATGCCTACCATACTTTATTTCTGCTGTTGTTTTAAAATATGTGTCATACTGCATTAGTTTAACAGTGCAGGGGAAATGTGTATAGATCCACTGGGATCTAAACCTGTTCGGTATCTTTCATAAGTGTCATTTTTTTGTTTCATTTCTTGTCATTGACACGGTGAGAAAATATGAGAGGCGAGTACATATTTTCATGATATTCTTTTAACTCCTACAGCTACTCCAACGGTGACTACGCACACGGGAGCTCATGTCAATGAAAGTTCTAGTCCCTTTTTCATTACCAACATCGTCATCGTCCTCGCGGTTTTACCTGTGGTCCTGTTAGCTACAGTACTCCCATGGATGATCTGTAGTCTCGTGAAACCAAAAGGTAAGCAACTATACAGTCAAAAAAAAAAAATCTTTATATATATTATGTCTCTAGTCAGAATATGACTTAAAGTTACAAGTTTGCTTATTTTTTTTTGCAGGTGTAGGATTTTATTCCTATTCCCATGCTGTAGTCTGAACATAATATTAGCTGAATTAGAATAAAACACATGTTAATATTTGACCTGACATATCAGGAAGTTTTAATTCAGTATTCTCAAAATATAAATACTGCAGCAGTATAAAGCCAAATTGTCCGTATATTGTATAAGCCTGAAGTCGGTAGTATTTTCTAGTTTTTCAAGCAAACAATGTAATGGGTAAGGAAACATTTGTTATTCTGTGGAAAAAATTTGCAGTTGTGTGGTTAGATGCTCAAAAATGCAAACCAGATTGCAGTTTCACATCCTTCTGATAGATGCGATGATTCATCTCTTTTGAAAATAAGTCCTCCTTCAGTGCATGTAAATCTAATTGTGCCTACTATCACTAAGAGAGGGGTGGAAAAAAATAGCTTGCATTATTTGTTCACTAATACGAGAGCGCTTTCACTTCAAAGGCAAACCCCTCTGGCCTACTTTGAGTAGGAACGCTGCCGTGCTGAAATAATCTGACAGCCCCTGTGACCTCAGAAACCGCACTTGAAGAGTTCCCGTACGTGTATACAAATGCAAGCTTTCGCTGACTGTGCACTCCTGCATCACGTTGTGCTAATCCGGCCCAGCCCTTGTCCAGGACCAGAGGTTTTGCTCAAAACCGACAGATGGTGGAAACAAAACTGCTCTCGTTAGCAATTGTTTGCACCGTTAGAGGAGAGAAAATGTTAAGTGTTTGGCATAAACTTAAAAAAAGTCGGGCTTTATCAAACTAAAATAAAATATAACTTATTCTGGCCATTATTTGTTTAAAAATAGTTTAATTAGATAAACTTTAGCACAAGATTCTTTGCTGTTTATCATTTTAGCTTGCTACGGCCAGTTATCATTTAATCTGCATACTACTTCATTCATTTATTCATGTACTGGTATTTTCATAAGAAGACCAATACCATTTTTTTTTCACATTTGTTTCCAGAGATGGGGTCAGGAGATGATGTTAAGCCTAGCTTAGCATTAAGTAAGTAAAAAGCAATCCTAACACTGTGTAATGGTAACAAAAGGCTGATATGAGCACAATAAAAGCTCACTGATAACCATGCAGTCTCTTTTGACTGTTTATTTTGTTGATTTTAAACCCGCAGAGCGAAACTTTGTCTCCTGTTTAATTGCACGAACACTTCCGTTGAACGTTTTTTTTTTTTTTCTTATCTGGTGCATCAGAAACTTATCTTGGATGTTATTTCCTTCACACTCCTAGGTGCTGTAGCACACTCCTACTCCTACTTCCTATCAGCTAAAAAATTCCAAAACATGCAGCAATTGTATGTCTTTAAAGTGTAGATTTTTCTGTTTTAACGTTTTTTAGTATAACAATGGAAAATATGTAAATGGTGGATAAAGTGCCGTGGGCTGTAATGATAAGTAGCAGAAATTTGATGAGGAAATTTTGGTTGTAACATCCACAAATGCCTCTCCAGCAAAACTCATGATATATATGTGGCTGAAATTTAATTATTTACCTGACTACACATTTCGCCTGTTTTTCTTCTTATGCAGACAAACAACGACAACAACAACAACATCAAAGGCCAGGCCAAAGCTCAACTCCCACAGTGCAGGTAAGAAAGATTTTTTTAAGGGAAAAGTGTATGAGGATAAACATACAGAACAACTACAGAAATTCTTCAGCCTGACTCCAATCGTCTTCACAGGAATCATTTGAGTCGTCGAGCAGTATACCCGCACCCTCGGTGATCTACAGTGTCTTGGACTTCCCCAGAAGACCTCAGACAGTTATGGAGATTAACCCAAGAGATACAGAGTATGCTGCTGTCAGCTATCTCACAGAGAAGAGATACATGTGATGTACAGCCGATTGTAAACATGTTGATCTTTCTTTCTGTACATAACCTAAATCTCTCTCTCTCTCTCTCTCTCTCTCTCTCTCTCATAAATATACATACATATATATATATATATATATATATATACATACATATATATATATATACATATATGGATATTTGTGTGGTTGTGTGTGTGTGTGTGGTTGTGTGTGCTTTTCTAATAGAGGAACATGCCCTTTCAGGCTTACTGCACTATATCACAAACAAAAGATTTGGGAGAGGAAGAGTCTGCATGGGTAGTGTGTATGTAGGTGTCACTTTGTATTTGGTGGTCTTGAAATTGAAATGCAAGCAGCTGCTGCGGCAAACCTCAAGCCAGAACATACACAGTTACAGTGACAAACTAGCTCCTCAGTTAGCTTTGATTTTCTTTCACTCTTAATTTGTGTTGGGGGGCATCTGGCCACTAAGAGGTACTTAATAGGCAGCAAATGAGATTTAAGGAGGGTTTTTTTTTAGAACGGAATCACCCATGAAGGGATTCTTCACTATCCAAAGTCTATTATACATTACTGTTTTGCTGTTTTTAACAACTAAGAAAGTGAACTTAGCACAGAAAGTAAGGAAATTTGTGCTTGGTCAATTATTTCTTTGGTATAACAATATTTCTTGGCAATAAATCCTATACCCGTGGAAAGCCTGTTTATTTCCCTTTAAAGGGTGCCATATTTATAAGACCACATCTTATTTGGTGTCTTTTATTGGCTTGGATGACTGAAGTCTGAAGAAATAAGACATATTGGCAATTTAACAATTTATTCATTTAACAAACAGGAGCCTCAGTAGCATGTGGAAGAACCATACACAGGCACAGCAGCCTGGCACCTCCTTCTCATGCCGGTCACCAGCTTGATCACACTCCCAAATTCTCAAATAGTCTCAGATAAACCCCACTCTGTGGGGGCGAGCATTGCCATGTCCCAGACTGTAGAGATGTGGGATTGCCACTGGTTGCAGACTCATCTCAGTATCTCTCTGCATTGAGATTGCCTCCCCAGGTGCTGACGGTCAGCACCTGGGGTACCAGAAGCCGAAGAAGCTGATTTATTGCCAAGAAGCATTGTTACAACAAAGAAATCATCAACCAAACACAAATGTCTTCACTTTTTGTCTTACGTTTATAACCTAACATGACCACGCTGTTGCAATGCCCCCCCCCCACACACACACACACGCATTGTTGTAATAAGCCAATAGAGTACCAGATTTGTGTTAACAAGCCACTAAAAACTGCCCCACTTCTGTTTACTAAAAACTACACTGACCACCTTTTCAGAACATTTCTGATGCTTTTAATATTTATTTTAAAAATGTTCAAAAACTTGCCACAGTATTGACAAATGAATTTACAGACAGGTTTGGAGAATATCACGAGCTGTATTTGTAAGTTCCTGTAGTTAACATTGTCTACACAGTACTTCTGAGGGTCACATGTGACTGAAACAACTAAACCATCATATAGGTTCTTTGTCCCTATAGAACCTTAAATGGCTGTGTAAGTGCTCCTGAAGTTCCTGTTTCAGGAATGCAGTACTTTGTAGTTCACTTGGAGTCTGGCTGAAGGAAGCACGTGCAGGCACGTGCAGCTGGTGTCACTCTGTACTGTAGTGACTCAAAAGTTTGTAAAGTTTAGGCACCAAAACCGCCACTGAAGACTGTGAGTTTTCTTTCTTTTAAAAATACCCTTTTAAAATATTAAACAAACTCCAGTATCCTCAGATTTCTTAATTACCAAGGTAATCATTTGCACATCTGCGCAGCTGCTTAGAGGTCACTTTTAAAATGTTCCTATAGATCTTAATAACTGGCTGCACGCACCACCTATTTCATTTTATTTTCCTGGATTGGACAGTCTCGACTGATAATGCATCATCAAAAAAAAAAAACCAGACTCCTATTTTTTATTTATTTTTTACACCTCAATGACATTTCCAACATGAAAACCGTTTATCTTCTGCTTCACCCCATCTCCAACATTCACCATCACTCCCATGCTGAACGTTGTGTGAGATCTTAGCAAGCTCACTTTTGGTTTTCAGGTTCGGTTACTTCTTTTGCATCATGGTATTTACCGCAGTTTTGACTCATTGCCTGTCCTCTATTTTTAAACACCAGAAGAAGGAAAAGGTTTCAGGGACTCCTTCAATAATGTGGTTATAGATCAGTTACCTGTCAGCTCATCAGTACTGTATACTCAAAGGCCGCAGCCGTTAATGATTTTTCCACTAACAGCTGCAACAGCTCGCCACTATCATGCAAGTTTGACAACAACAATCAGACACTATGTGCAATACCTGCATGCATGGCCTCTGAAGTTCTCTTTTTGAATGCTTATTGATGTTTTTGATTGATTTAGTTCTTACTGTAATTTAAAAACGTATTCTTTAGTTAAACTTTGGTGGAAAACATGCAGATACTCAGAAGGGAAATAATACAGAGCTACAATAGCAATTAGAAATCTAGCAAGCTACCAAACTTACCATCCTGTCACGCGTTACTTTATTGTATACTACTGAACTGTTTCTTCTTGATATACACAGTATTTTAGGTGTAAATGGATGTAGAAATGATAAACTTAATTTTTTGGGGTGTGTAAATAATGCCCTTTGTTCATGAATGTACTGTACCGGATCTCTGAGTCTCGTGGAAGCAACAGAAACTGCTCTTTGTTTTGATGGTAGCAGTGCATGTTGGGGTGATGTGTAAAATAAGTCTTCAGAGTGTACTTTTTAAAAAATGAATAAAGATGCTGTACTTGAGATTCTGGTGTGTTTTTTTTTCCCCCATGCAGTATTTGAAGTTAAAGCTCAGCACTTAGAGTTTAAAGAATGGCCTTTTTATCTATTAGTCCTTTGACAGGTAAAAAAATAAAATAAAATTAAGGAGCATTTTAGAACATCATAGGGACTTACCCAATCACCGATAACCTCAACATTTATTTTTCTGTCAAGACAACATAATAAAGCTGTGATCTCAGGTTATACGCAGATGTGCATGTTTTTTCACCTTATAATAAACTGAAACTTAGACAGAAACATTGCAAAGTCTGTGCAAGAAGACTTTCGGTTTTAGTGAGCCCCCAAACAGGCTCATGGCGTCAGCTCTGCAGGGCCTTTGCTGCCTGTATCGGCTGATTAGAGTAGGAGGCTAAATGGAAACCACTCAAATGACTGATGAGATAAAAATACATTTTTTGGGTAGAACCTGAAGTGCTGTGTCTGGTAAACACCCTGCTGCTTAACCGCCTGACTGAAATGAAATCTTATCTGAACGCCATCACACTGTTCATGCTTCTCATCAGCAGGGACAGGGAGAATGGTTAGAACGCATGAGGAAATGAAAGCAGCAAAATAGAGAGAGTTCTTTGAAGAAAACCAGAGTGACGCACGAGTATGGAGCAGCGCGTCGTAATCCATTGAGTGCGTGAGCCTTATCCAGGTGTGAAAAAGTCATAAACACTCAAAGCTGTAACTGCCGACAAAGGGCCGTCTCTAAATCACTGAAATACGAGTTAGGACCGTAGGTTTTTGGACAATTACACAACTTTTGCGGTTTTGCCTCTGCACACCAGCCACCACAGTGACTTTCAACTTTAAGAGATGTTTGAGATGTTCAACAAAAGTATTGCATTAAACTGGTCGGAAATTGCAAGCATTTTTATACATAGGCCCCCTTTTTCAGAGGTTCTAAAGTAATTAGACTAACATTATTTTACATATAAGGATTGTTTTTAAATACTTGGACTAAAATCCTTCAATGACTGCTTGAAGTCTAGAACCCATTGACATCACCAAGTGCTGTGTTTCCTCCCTTGAGAGGCTCCAATAGGCCTTTAATGCAGCTGTCTTCAGCTGCCACTTGTTTGTGGGTCTCTCTGCATTCAGTTTTGTATTTAATAACTCAAAGGCTGCTCTGTTGCACTGAGATCAGGTCTACCAAATCAAAGTTCAGCACTTGGAATTCCACTCCAGACCTTTAATCTGCTTAATTTGTCGTGGAATAACTGCACACGTTTGAGCTTCTGAATGTACTATGTATGAAAATGGCTGTAATTCCTAAACTGCTTAATACAGTGCTGTTGCTGAACATCTCAAATTAAAGCCGAAAGTCTGCACTTCAATCACATCTTGATTGTGTGATTGAAAATCCACTGTGGTGGCGTGCAGAGGCAAGATTACAAAAGTTGCGCCATTGTTCAGATACTCATGGACCTACTGTAACTGTAAACATGTGAATACAGTTTTTAATAAGACATTTTCACTTTTGATTCTAATAAGCTTTTCAAAAATGTATCAATTTAGGTTAAAACTACAGCAAAGAGTTACATGTTCTGAAAACTACTTCATTGTTGCACACTGACAGTCAAACAGCCACATGATGTAACAAGCTCAACTAACGTTTGAGCAAAAAGAGAACACTCTCTCTGTTCAGTGGTATAAAACACACCTATTCAGCACAACACGTTTGGAGTAAAGCCTCTGAAGGTAATCACTCAGTGAGTAAGTTTCTGCCTCCCACATGTTTGAGGTGCTTGTTTTCTGTTTGTGTGCATGTTTGCTGCTGCACTCAAGCCGTGGCCCAAGCAAATAATGTGTCTGCACTTTGCACAACTTAACACCCACCTCTACTGTATAGAGGTTTCTTATACCTTGCTTTTTCACAAGTGAGCTGTTGCATGTTCTAACCCAGTAGCATTTAAATTAAGAATGCAGAAAGTGCAACATTTGATTTTTAAAACGTGTGACTCAAAGTGTGTCATCATTTTGAGATTACTAATACAACGCCTCTTTTTTTTTTAAATATATACTTTTTGACATTTGTGTGAAAATTGGTCATAATTGCCGTATGAATTCTTGTGCCGTGGTCCAAAACTTGACTAAATTCTGATCGGTTTATCTTTGAGTCCTCCAGACATTCTTGAAATTTTGTGTTCTCGAGAATGGGGCAGATATGAGGTCACTGGATCCTTGAGATTCAATCAGTCCTCTGGGTCTTCTTTCAGTTGCTCCTTATAGAGGTTGATACATCTGCCTCCATCTCACCCTGTCCCCATCCTCCTCTGTCACACCAGCCCTCTGCATGTCCACCTTCCCTACATCCATGAATTCATCTGAGGTCTTCCTCTTTGCCTCCTGCCTGGCAGCTGCCCAAATATATCCACTATCCCTCCTCCGTCCAAACCATCTTAGTAACTTTTTCTCCAAAACTGTCCTTCTGATGTACTTCTTTCTGATCTTGTCTATTCTGGTAACTCCCAATTATAATTTTAGCATCTTCAACCCTGCCACTTCCAACTCCTCCTCCTGTCTTTTTGTCAGTGTCACCATCTCCGAACCATACATCATAGCAAGTCTCACTACCATCGTCCTTTTCACTTTTGCTTCTCTCCTTCTGCCACAAATCACGCCAATACTTGTCTCCACGGACTCCACCCTGCCTGCACTCTGTTCTTCACCTCTCTTGTGCACTGCCTTGCTTTGGATGGTTGACCTCAGGTAGTTAAACTCATCCATCCACCTTCACTACCTCTACTCCTTGCATCTTCACCGTTACACCTGCCTCCCTTGCATTCACACACGTGTTTGTCAGTCCTTTGAGTGACATTTAGATATTTCCTTTGCAAGAGGCTGTAATAAAAAGGGGAATGTATCCACAGAGTCCAAAACCATTTTTCATACGAGGCTAAAAACATCCTGTTTAGTTGGACATTTAAAACACGGGTGTTTACACTCACTGGCTACTTCATTGGGTACACCTGCTCAAATACTCATTAATGTCAAATATCTAATCAGCCAATCACATGGCAGCAACTCAATGCATTCAGGCATGGAGAGATGGTCAAGATGACCTGCTGAAGTTCAAACTGAGCATCAGAATGAGGAAGAAAGGTGATTTAAGAGCCTCTGAATGTGGCGTGATTGTTGATGACAAACAGGCTGGTCTGAGTATTTCAGAAACTGCTGATCTGCTGGGATTTTCCTGCACAACGATCTCAGAGAGTTGATGCTCAGTGGAGAAAATATCCCGTGCTCTCTGAGAGAAAATGCTTTGTTGATGTCAGAGGTCAGGGAGAATGGCTAGACTGCTTTGAACTGATATGATGGTAACAGTAAGTCAAACAAGCACTCATTACAATCACAGTAGGGCCTCTTTGTATGAGCAACATGTCAAACCTTGAAACAGATGCGCTACAGCAGCAGAAGACCACACTGGTTGCCACTCCTTTATGCTGTGACACTCAGATAGGGTCAGAATTTGTCCCTTAGTACCAAAGCAGTGCTTAAACACCACAACCTAAATGAGTATTGTTGTTGACAACGTCCCTTTGTGACTACAGAGTGCCCTGATCATGTGGCCTGGCTCTTGTGGATCCAGCCTCTTGTGGCCATTAGAACAAATGTAGTTTTTAGCACTTCTGCATTCATTTTGTTGCCCTTGAGTTTGCTGCATTATCTAAATTGGAAACCCCGATACTAAGTTTATGGATATAAAAGTGTAAGAAAAGGGTGGTTAATGATGGTGCCTCAGCATCAGACTAGGTTCTGGGTTCAAATCAGCCAGCTGGCTGGTGCCCTTATGCATGGAGTCTGCACGGTTTCCCAGTGTCAGCCTAAACTGGCCATAGATGTCAGTTAGAGAGTGTGCAACTGTCTGACGCTGTGGTGGGCTGGTGATCTGCCCATGGTGTACCCTGCCCTGCTTTTCTCCCAATGACAACGCAAAGGTTACACTCCAGGCTGCCTGTGACCCTGAACAGCACAAGCAATTAAGAAAATGAATGCAATGGATGGCTCGACAAACGCAGGGGTGTGCTTAGTTTTTCTCTGTGCCTGACCCGGTTTTTGAATTATTTCTATTATGAAAATGTGCATTATTTATTTATTTTTATTAGTGTGTTACTTGTCTGAGTATCACCTTTTTCTGTAATAGTGGCGGCACTATTTGGAAGAACATGAAGTGTTTGCTTAAACAAATCATTCAAACAAAGAGCGTCAGATGATCAAGTGATTTGTTTTCCCTGTTATCGCTAATCAAATCTTATTTTGCTGATACTGCACAAGTTTCCTTCACATATATGCTTTTCCCTCAGCATTAGGTTTGGTTTTCGCACCTCTGAAATGCTGCCCACGTCTTTGATTTTTTTTTTTTTTTTTCCCAGCAAGTCAAACAGAAAAGTGAATCTTACACAAAAAAGGGGAAATTCAGTCACAGTGTCAGGCTAACCGTTTCTATCCTTAAATCATTGCCAGAAGAATTCATACTGAAAGCCAGATTTTATCAGTTTATACAGATTCTGCTGTGTTATACTGCCCGATGGTGATAGAGAGAGTTTCAGTGGAAGTTTCCTTTAGCTTTCTTCTTGAATTAAAATGATTTAGTTTTGAAACTTTAACTTTTTATATTGCTTTTTTGAATGCAAGCCAGTGCACCAACATCTAGATTTCTGATTACTGCTTTAAAAGATACACCTTAAATCTACGTAGAGGGGAGTTCAAAATGATTTTTTTTTTTTTTGCGTTTCTTTTTATGTCTTTCCTGCATGTTTTGCTTCATCCACTAAGTCTTCTGTCACTCGATGCTTCCACCCCCCTTTCCTGTACCTGCTGCTCCTTAGCCTTCTTGTTCCTGACTGAGCTTCTGTTTGTTTTTTGCTTTCTTCACTTGAGATATGCACGCTTGTCGACATAGACTGGCTGATTTTTTTTCTTTTTTTTTATACCCATAACATTGTTTTTTCCCCTCAAATACTCACCCCAGTAAAGGTGAACTATTTCCATAACCCTTTCCAACACCCTATCAATACTGTTTACTTGTCAGGTTCCATACAGTGGTGTGAAAAAGTGTTTGCCCCCTTCCTCATTTCCTGTTTTTTTGCATGTTTGTCACACTTAAGTGTTT
>JAVDPK010001131.1:261316-302712 GCA_034780415.1 Cichlasoma orientale
TTCATTTACAAATTGCATTTTGTGTTTACTTGTGTTGTCCTTGACTATTGTTTAAATTGGTTTGATGTTCCGAAACATTTAAGTGTGACAAACATGCAAAAAAACAGGAAATGAGGAAGGGGGCAAACACTTTTTCACACCACTGTATCTCAGGACCACACCTTTTTTCCTAATGGGGAGCAAAGCAATCTTTGACATCTCAGATCAGTCATGTCAGTTTAATTCAGAAAGTCTAAACTCTAAACATTTACCGTGAACAGTAAATCTTTTCATTTGGTGAACTGTGAGCTCTTTGCACAATCGTAACGACAGGGGGCTGTGTCACTCTTTTGTCCAAACCTTAAGTTGAGACTGCCCTCTTGTGGCTGTGAATCACAGCACTGAAAACACAAACACAAATTTTATCTTCCCACAGGGCTGCAGCTTCAACCTCATCCCAAATGTCTGCTGTCTTGGGAAACGCAGGACAATGTGTGTTAATATGCATAGGAAAACAGAAGACCTAGGAGAGGAAACTAGGTTGTTTCACATTATGAAGTACAAATAAACATAAGGAGAAATAGATGGAAATGTATAGAAAAGGTCCATATTGACCTGATATCACACAGTTGCTGCTGCACATCCGTGATGAGAATCTCTCATTCTCTCACATAAATAATAAATTGACTGAATAAATGGACCAAATTTTTTGGAAAGCTTTCAGTAGCCGCACCCAGTGTGTTCTTCACTGTTATGTGCACTGTTCATTATGTGCTTTAATCTATAGTTGGGCTGTACTGGACTTTTTAAATGTTTTTTTTTATTGTAAATTTTTATACTGTATTTTTATTAGTTTTATTTGTGTTTGTTAGTGTTTATTGTATGCCTAGCATGTTTGTGGATACTGCTGAAATTTGTGAATATCCCTATCTATTGATCGATTGCAATAAGAAAGAGACTGGGCAAAAATCACTGCTGACCAAAAAAGAACACAAAGGCTCATCTCAAATTTCCAGAAAAATTATTGATGATCCCCAAGACTTTTGGGAAAATACTCTGTGGACTGATGAGACAAAAACAGAACTTTTTCGAATGTTTGAGTCCCGCTACATCTGGAGTAAAGCAGCATTTCATATAAAGAATATCATACCAACAATCAAACGTGGTGGTGGTCGTGTAATGGTCCGAGGCTGCTTTGCAGCTTCAGGACCAGGATGACTTCCCATAATTGATGGAACCAAGAATTCTGCTCTCTACCCGAAAATCCCGAAGGAGAATGTCCGGTCATCAGTTCATGCCCTGAACACATGGGTGATGCAGCAGAACAATGATCCAAAACTCACCAGCAAGTCCACCCCTGAATGGCTCAGAAGGTTTTTGGAGTGGCCTAATCAAAGTTAAATCTGATTGAGATGTTTTGGCATGACCTTAAACAGACTGCTCATGCTTGAAAAGATTTATTAGGTTTAGAGAGCAATTACTTTTTTCACATAAGGCCAGGTAGGTTTGGATACCTTTTTTCCCTTAAGAAATTGAACAATCATTTAAAAACTAAACCACTGATGACAAATTCTAACCCCACCATCTGAATTTTGCAGCAGAAATTGAGACTCATCAGATTAGGCAATGTTCTTTCAATCTTCTATTGTCCAACTTTGTGAATTGTAGACTCGGTTTCCTGCTGACAGAAGTGGTCAGTGATCTCAGCTGACTGGGTGCTGAGATGGATGGGTATACAGGAAGATTCCAGTAGATCAGCAGTTTCTGATGTACTCAGACCAGCCTGTCTGACAGCGACAACCTTTTCACATTCAGAATCACTTAAATCAATTTTCTTTCCCATTCTGATGCTCAGTTTGAACTTCAGCAGGTTGACTCGACTCTTTTCACAATTTTATAAACATAATGAACGAAAAGGATGGTGTAAAATGGAGTGACAAATTAATATCACATAGTATTCTCACCCTGTAATTTATAAATTAAACTGATTAATCCAAAAATAATTATAGGCTTAATGCCTAAAACAAATGGACTCAAACATGCCATCTGCTGGGCAACCTGTGTTACAACATGTAGTAAAAAAGTGGATCTCTGAATGAAAGCTGTTGGGTGAATCTGTGAGACACAGCTGTGCTCAGACTGCTGAGAGATTAGAATGAAGAAGGTCAGGAGAACATCTGTGTCCTCTGGCAACAGGCTCGAGCTGATGGGTCATAGTGAAGCGCTTTGAAATCCTTTAACAGGAGGAAGGTATTCATCACTCTAAGGATAACACGAGATGGGCAGAGATAGATCAAGCTATCGAATCTGCACGTCCAGATGATAACACAAACATCCTCCCATCTAGCTTCTATTATCTGGTCCTTCAACATATTTGGGACAGTCTGGCTGCAAAGAAGTTCTCAGTCATCCAGGTCATAGCGGTCTCTGGAGCTTGAAAAAAGGGTGACTGGGCTTCTTTTTGTTTCTTGAAGATATTTCACCTCTCATCCAAAAGGCTTCTTTCAAGCTCCAGAGATCCTGAGGCACTGAGCATCAGCAGAGTCAGTATGACTGTTATCCTGGTTTCCCATTTTAGCAGCCTTCTCAAGCCTTCCTGGGCTATCAGTGAATGACTGGCTACAGCTTCTGATTTTCACCCACAGTTAGGTCCATCAGAAGGGCAGAGAGCAGATCTGTTAAGATGTGGATGTGAAGAGGACCCAAACACAGACTTAGGGAAACCAAAAGTTACCAAAACATGAATTTTCTTTGGATATTTGGCTTTATTTGGATATCTGGCTGAAAAAAAATGTCCAAAATGAAATACAAAAGTTTAAACAGAGACTATAGAATACAAGGAGTACAAAAACACACACACAAAAAAAAAAAAAAAAACCAGAGGAAAGGACACAGGACAGACTGATGGGGCTGATTGAAAAGTAGGAAACACGTGCAGAATGAGTCACAACTGAACATCACCAACACAGGTAAGAATAATGAGGGAATCTGGTAAGGCAGAGACAGGAAGTAAAACTAACACAGACCACAAAAGGAAATGAACCTTCAAAGTAAAACAGGAAGTCAAAATACTGAACAGTAAGTAAGTAAGTAAGTAAGTAAAAATGTTTTTGTATAGCACATTTCAGCAGCAAGGCAATTCAAAGTGCTTTACATCATAAGAACAAACAAATGTGCAGTAAAATCATTAAAAGCATTAAAACATCAATCAAGTACACAGCAAATCATCAAACATCAGAATCAGTACACACAGAGAAAAGACCCAGCTCTGGGTAAAAGCCAGAGGAATTAAAATAAGCACAAAGAATGAACAAAACTGAAATTCAACACTAGAATAAAGAAACAGGAACCAAAGGAGCCAAAGACTCACTGTTAGAAAAAATTAGAGCCATTAAACACGGAGAAATCACAAACAGGAATCAAGGGCACAGGATCGACCGTGAAACCAAACAGAAACCACAAAATAATGAAAACAATTCAAAACTCTGCGGCTAAAACCAGGCACCATGGCCCAAGGAGACCACCTTTATTCAAGATCCGCCTTAATTTTAAGATGACTTAATTTTTCTTTTTTGCTTTCATGGGATGAGTGACAAAACCCTTTAATTGCACCTCGCACATTTGCATCTTCTCATGTGTTTGTCATGTATTTTTTTTTTTTTTAATTTTCTTATTGAAAAACTGCTGGCACTACACTGAGGCTGTACTGTACTTTGATGATGACACAAGGAATACTGTATTTGTCTCATATTTGGGCAATTCTTTCATTTCAGCAGTTGAAATAACAACAACAACAACAACAACAACAATAGTAATAATAATAATAGGGTCAGTTTGCTGTGTGTGCATGTGAGCACGAGTCAGTTTCAAAATGAAAGTGCAAGTGCATACGTTATGAAACTGGATAAATGGGAAATGGTTAAAATAATGAGGATATAAGATGAGGAGGAGTTGTGTGAAACTGAAGAATTCATGCAGGAGCACAACCCAAGCTGGAAGGTTGTGTAACTGCAGATTAATGCAGGATATTGTATACTTTTTGTTAGTGTATATTACTACAAGCTATTACTGTTTAAATTGATAAAGTTTGTTCAGAGATGCACAAAATTTGGAATTCTAGAATCATTCCCTACAGAAAAATTCCGGACCCTGCAACTCACATAGCTTCCCTTTTATATCATTCGCTGTGTTGTCACATTTAGCAAGGAAAACTATTGTATATTTATTTATAGACATGTTTCTAATCCACACTGTAGCTTGGACTTTCACAACATGATATTTTAATTTGATCTAAAGTCCATTGTTGCACATTTTCTGGTGGTTTGCTGACTGTATATGGAATGAATCAACCTCTTATACAGTTTAGGTGCACCTACAGGATTCACCAAGTAAAAGTTGACCTTTTAATTCTATTTTAAAAACACATTCATGTGTAGTAATTGTGTATAAGGGTCTGTATACGCACCTTTTAGCAGCTTCTGTGCTATAATAAGCTGAAGGTATTACCTCCTGTATCTCTCTAAGTTATAGATTTCAGTTGTTCAAAAACAGCACATCATTAATCACATCATTTTTTAAACATTTTTCTTAATCTGATTTCGTATTAAAAATAAATGCACTATTTACACCTGTGTGCAAAAGACTGCAGTATCCCACAGTTTTTAAGAAACAGACCGAGTCTCTTTAAGTGAGGAAGTCATTCTGGAGCCTGTTTTCGAAGTAGGAACAAATTGGTCAGGGGTTAAGGTCTCCCGTACGCGGCAGGAAAGTCCGAGCGTACGAAGAGCTTATACCGACTGCAGCGTTCTGCGCAGTTACGCGGTTTTACATCTCCTCACCAAGTAAAATTCTGAAAGGTTCCTTCTTACCTGATTCGTGACACTGTAAGTAGGTGTCATGAATCAGTTGCTCTACTTTCCAGCGTTTCCACTAGCGTTCCTTTGATGTGTAGCCTCGAAGCACAAAAATGGTTGTAGGAAAGTGAACATTATAAAAATCAACAAATTATTTCAATGAGTCATACAGCATACAGAATTTCTTTTTGTGTATGTCTGCTTCTGTGATGAACACAACCTTCCCCCACCCCTGACTCTTGTGGTTTTTGTTGCCTCTCATATGAAGTGAAACAAGTCGAGACGATCTGTGACATTTCTGAGAAACACAACTAAGTGATGCGAAGGCAGGTTGTCTACATGGGCTCTCACACACTGTTAGAGTGATCACCTTTCTAGACTTTCCACTATACCTCATGGAAATTTTTAAGAACTGGAGTTCACTACATGGATATGTCATGTTTGTCTTCCTCACGAGTCTCAGCACAGGTAAATATGTATATTGCAAACTTTTCATTTTCATGAGCTCATCAATGTTTCCTTTATTTAAGTAACTTTATGCTTTGGATTTAGGATTAACTTCAGTCTAATGTGTGAAAGTGATAGCTCAACCTGGCAAAAACATCAGCCACGAAATATTGGTTATCTTATCAGCACTGTGTGGTTTCCACACATTGCAGTTAACATCCGCACTGCACTGTTGTGTGCAGACTTTCTGAAGTGCCTCCACTTACATTTAAATTATATTTGACAAATTAACTTTTACAAATATGACGTAAGATTGGAGCACAGGTTCTTGTTAGAATGATGTAACGCATCATTCTTTACACAGTAATTACAGTACGCTGTGAAACGTGTGAAGTAATTTGCTGGAACAACCTGAAAAAACATAACACACCACAGCAGCAGTGCTTCAGCGCCAGACAACTCAAGAGTCAAGCTGATGAAATTTGTGTTAGATAAAATGAATAATTACATGATTTTAAAAATCTGTTTCTTCTCAGTTTTTGCATGTGAGGCTCCTTCCAGTCCTCAGTGCTTTAGACGAAAGGCTGAGGATACTGTTTACACGTGTGAGTGGAGCCTGAACACGACTCGGAGCGACGTGACGTTTGATCTTTACTTTAAGTGAGTGTTTCTCAGAGTTTCAGCTCTTTCTTAATAATGTGTCCATGAAGACTTTCTGTCTTGAATCCTGTGAAAAACACTTTGCTCAGTACAGCTAAATTCCCATTCCGCATCTGCGTGTACCACAGAAGCGGCCACAGTCTTGTCTGTTTTTGACGTTTGCTTTCTGGTTGTCCAGCACACACCCTATCCCCCTAACCCAACACCACCCCACCAGTTGGTTAGATCTTAGTTTCATATCGAAAGACAGTCAAAAGGTGGGACCTTGTTACCACTTTGCAACACCTGCTATTCTGCAAACCAGAGGTGTCATGTTAGGATGTGAGAAACACTTTGGGTTTCGACCAGCCCAGAACTCTTGAGATTTTTGCCCATCAACTGAATAAAATGAATATACGACAATGTGCTCTATCAAACAGATTAGGTGGCTTTCACAATACGTAATCAAAATAAACCAAATGACGTCATGTCAGTTCTACCTTACCTTTATTATATACTTTTTTCAAAAGCACCTGCTTTTTTTTTTTTTTCAATTACAGAAAAAAAAAAAGGCCAGCCATGTTCTCATAGATTCAGCTTCTGTTCTGTGAAAAGAGCTCATTTAAAAAATATATAAAGGCAAACAAAAAGTAATCAGGTTTGTCTTTTTTTTTTTTTTTTAATGTGATGATTTCATTGATTCTTATTGGGAACTGAATCTGTTACATCACGCTGGCTGCCAGCATCTGTTGACAAATAGTAGCTTCACCACCACCTCCATTGATTAGCAACTGTTTTTGCGACTTCACACGCTGAAAAAGCAAGTATGAACCTGTCATAATGTAGTGTGTTAGTAGACTGAAATACTTAGTTTTTGCTGCAGTTATCTCCTCAGCAGTGCATTGCTCGCTCCTAACTGCTGACTGCTATCACCTCAAGGTCATACGCTGACTACGGCCCTCTGCTACAACAACAAAGAAAAAGATTTCCTCTAGAAGACCTTTGCAGCCATCAGTAACAAATGGGTGTGCACTGCTGGCAGCTGAGACAGTTAGAGCTAGCAGCATGGTATGCTCTCCCCTTCACGCTCACCTCAGAGCAAGCAAGGGTGAAGCATTAAGATTATGCAAATTTTTAGCTATCTAGCTGTAGGGGTATGAGAGGAAGTATTATGCAACTTCATATTTCCATAGCTTTTATTTTACACCTCAGATTTGATAAAAAAAACACACAACACAATCGAAATACAGATTTGCAACATAGGAACTTTGGCGTGTCTGCATTGTTCAGCCATCACGAGTGAAACTGAGCCGTTGGCGCCCGTGGATTTCATCAGCATAGAGAGAGCAAACAGTCATGCAAAAAAGTGCACCTTTCTGCTTCCATAGGAATAAGGAGTAAGTAGCAGCCAGGTGCCGATAATTTAATGCCTTTGATTAATTATTATTGCTACAATTGATCATAAGCAAGTGTGAGCACGTCTGTAGGGTTTTGGCAATTCGGTGGTCTGGAGGCATCAATACAATGTTACAGTTTTTCAGATGTGGATGTCCCAACAAATTCACCCCAAGGTTAGACCATGCAATGCTAAGAGAAACTGCAGAAGTTGTCTCTCATTAGCAAAAAACTGTACCAGTATGGCTTATTTGGAAGTGTTACCAGGAGGAAGTCGGTTCCCTCTATAAAGAACATGGCAGCACGGCTTAAGTTTCCAAAGCTACAAGTGAACTCTTCACCAGAACAGAGTGTCCAGAACATACAGCTGCAGATCTGATGATACAAATACAAAACTGATCATGAAACTGTGCCCTGGGGTGTCCTGGTGTCCGAAGAGGAGTCACGGGCCCCTCCCTACTGTAGGCCCACCACCCACAGGAGGTTCTGTAGATGCCTCCTGGTTTCACCTGAGTATCCACTACAAAATTTATCATCAACCTGCGATGTGCGCTTATGGACACGCTAACGTTTGCCTTTTCAGTGTGTTTGAAAAGAAGTCCAAGAACAGAACACCACTTGGGTTCAGATCAGGAAGGCCGCTCCCCCTAGTCATGCCCCCTCACTGTCATTGCCCAAATAAGACAACGGAGTCACCAGATGGTACTCTTAACTGTTGTTCAGTGCAAAAGCACAAAAACAGTCATTCCCAGTTCCCTGACCCAAAGGCGCAGGGAAGCGAACCTCTCATCCACTGTTAAAACACACACATTTCACCTGACCCCTACGGCGTCCCCTGCAGGTAGTGGGCTGGAGGAGGCTGGGCCCAGGTGTCGTCCAAGGGCTAAGGCCATTCCTACAACCATTTAACAGACCGATAAAGCCATACAGAAAATTATTACTTCAAGTTATTGCTGCTGAAGGTTGTTCCACATGTTAGTGAATAATAGAGTACTTAGTGTTTCACAAGCCTGCGTAGAGGCCTGTGAAATGTTTTTCACGACTTTAGGTGAATATTTACCCTAGACATGATACAGGTGCCAAATCAACTCATTGCCTCCAAGAAAGAACATAAAGAAGTGCATTTTGTAAAATAAACAGCATGAAAACAGATTACATTAAAAAAATGAGGGAAACGTGTTAATATAGACACGAGTCCAATGTTGAGGTGTTGTGAGAGTCTTTGTTCTAGTGCAATCATGCTTTTTTTTTCTTTTTTGTATGTAGTGAGACAAAATTTGGGAACATCAAGAGAACTTTCTTCAAGATCGTTGAGGAACAACTGATACAGTACCGCGCCGTCAACATTTGGGTGGACGCTCACATAGGAAACTCCATCTGCAAATCACCAAAGACGTCTGTTGTACTCATGCACGTAGGTAATGGACACACCTTTTTCTTTATTATGTAGTTGCCCATTTTGATGCACTAAACTGACACTAGACTTATTTTTTTTACTTCTGCTTTGTATATTAAGCAAATGAAATGAAATTTCACAAAATGTTTTGCTTTTAATCAACAGTAAAATATGAAGCACCACAAAATATTTTAGTGTCCTGGTTAAAAAGCAATCTCAGCTTGAGCTGGATAGGTGCAAAGGAGGATCCGCCTTTAGCAGAAGTCTGGTTCCGACGGGACGAACACCCCGCAGAACCGTGGGAAAAAGTGAGTCAGTCCATCTTGGCTAATTCACATTTTTGGCCTTTTTAAAATCAAAATTTAACCTCATATCTGCTTTGCTGTTACAGAGATTAATAAATACCACAAATAAGGACAATAAGGACAAATGTGAGTACAGTTTTCTCTTGTGTACTCGTACTTTTTCCAATCAGATGATCATTCTCCTGTTTTGTGGATCTACTTCTGAGACAAACTGAGTAACTAGACTTGTTTAATCTCCAGATATACCAAAATATTGGCTAAGAAATTACTGTACAGGCATTTTTAGAGTCTCCTTTTTTTCTTGTAACTGAGCAACCAAACCAAAGCTCTCTCATGTTACATTGTGACCTATTTTTTCATTACCTGTTCAAAAACGAAGCACTTAAATGTCTGAAAATGGTTGCAATTCATCAGCATTCAACCAAGTACTAAACACCCTTTTTTCTCTATCTGAACAGGCCAGGTTATTGTTGTGAATCTACAGAAGAATTCAGCTTACCAGGTTAAGATCAGACAGCAATCCACTATAGCCAAGGCCCCACTGTGGAGCGACTGGTCTCAGGTTATGATTCCTGCAGGTGAGCTCATGTTATAGATGCAGTTGAATGGATGACTTTAATAGCACAGTTTGCGTTTGAGGAATTGCATATTTAGGCTTAGACTGAAAATGAATGTATATTAAAGTTGCAAAGGATTGCTTTAATAACACGGAGAGAAAAAAAAGTACATTCACTTTCAAATCTACGTCTGTACAGTTCAGAACATAAAAATAATCATTAGCAGGTATGAAAACTAAATAAATGCAATCTCAGATGAACAACCAATGTGTGAAAAACAGTTTCCTTACTGCCGCCATAGAAATTAAGGTAAGTAGCAGCCATTAACTGATCAATTAATTTATCACTTGTTTAATTGATCATCAGCGCGTGAGACCAACACTATAAAATCAGAAGTTTTAGTTTTAATTTTTGGACTCTACAGGCCTCCGTTAGCATGTTAAATGTTAAAATTCATGAAAGTGCAATTAGAAAAAGTGTGGCTTGTTTGAAAGGGTTGCCAGGAGAGAAGCCTCTTCTCTCTAAAAAGAACATGGCAGCAGAGCTTAGGTTTCCAAAGTTGCATCTGAATAAACCACAACACTTCTGGAACAATGTCCTTAGGACAGATGATACTGCAGTGGAGATGTTTGGCTATAATGCTTAAAAAAGTGCATCTCTTTTCTACGTTTCTACATTTCAAAAATAATCACCTTGCTTTCAGCAGCTCAACATAGCATATCAGCACAAACACCTCATACTAACTTTCAAGTACGGTGGTGGAGTGATGATTTGGTCTTGTTTTGCAGCCACAGGATGTGGGGTCCTTGCAGTCATTGAGTCAACTGCGAACACCTCTGTATACCAAAGTATTCTAGAAACTAATGTGAGATTTTTAAAAAACCTTTTCAAGCAAATGATTAAAAAAAAAACAAAGATACTAAATGCACAAGCAAATCTGCAACAGAATAACTGAAAAATACATTAATCAAGGTGCTGCAATGGTGCAATCAAAGTCCAGACCTCAACACAACTGAAATGCTGCAGCAGGTCCTTAAGAGAGCCGTGCATGAACAAAAGCCCTTAAAGCTCAATTAAATGAAGTAAAGTTGTAAAGAAGAGTGGGCCACAATTCACACTTCAATATGAGAGGCTGATAAGCCGTACAAAAAACAGTTACTTCTAGTTATTGTTGCTAATTCAATTCAATTCAATTCAACTTTATTTATATAGCGCCAATTCACAGCAAACAGTAGCCTCGAGGCGCTTTGTATTGTAAGGTAAAGACTCTACAATACTGCAGAGAAAACCCAACAGTCAAAACGACCCCCTATGAGCAAGCACTTGGCGATGGTGAGAAGGAAAAACTCCCTCAGGGAGGGGCAGCCATCTGTTGCGACCGGTTGGGGCTGAGGGGAGAGAGGACAAAAAACATGCTGTGGTTCTAAAGGTAGTTCTACAAGCTACTGAATTACGGGGTGTACTTAGATTTTCATATTTTGCTTCTGCATTCGGTTTTTGTTAAATAATGACATGGTGTAGTATGTCAAGTGTTGTTCATCTGAGGTTGTATTTGAATAATTTTAGAACCTGGTAAGGACCAGATGGTTTTTTCTCCTGATACTTGTAGTGCAACTGTGCAGTTTCCCCTGTCTCTAACCCTGGTTTCATGTGATTACCACCCTGAATGATCTGTGCATTATGGCTACCATGAATCAAAACTCAAATGTTAAACTTATGAATCATGTTTGGAAAACCACAGTAATATCAGTCCAACTCCAGCACCTTTAAATTTCTGCTATTTCAAGTCCTCACATATTTTTATTTGAAGACGGTAACTGAAGCTTCTCAGTGTTCAAATATTTTTCTTCTCTTTAACTTTTTGTTTTCATTACAGAACTTGAACACGTGCCTAATGTCACCATGACAACTACACTTATAAATGGCACTCGACAGGTGACGCTAACGTGGATGGTAAGTCCGTTTAGAGATTTGACATGATAATAATATGGTTATAGTAAAAGGAGCAGGAGCAGTAGACTGAACTGAATTTAAGAAAATCCTTGGCTATAAATTACTGACTCAGTTTGCTCCCTACACCCTCCATCAGTGTCACTTTTTTTTCCACTTTACATTTTCAGTTTTATCTGCTCTTCCCTGTACATGATGGAAACACTCGTGAATATATTATTTTCTTGTCTAGTCGGTTCAGTTGCATTTGCCTGAACCGAGCTCTCCTTTGTTCTTCAGCCGATGCCGCTCGCAGCAGCAGTGAGGAATGTGACATTGAATTGTTCTCATGGATGTCATTGCATGAAGAGAACATATCACACCAACAAAACTATTCACACCGTGTACGTGTCATACTCTGCTGTCAACATCTCTGTTATCGTCAAAAATGATGTGAGCGAGTCTCCTCCTGCGATTGTGCAAGTGCCGGCCGAACGTGTGTCAGATTTAAAACGTAGGCATGCAATATACAGAAACATGCATATTGTTTATATTTGTGCTTAAAGGGTTAAGTAGACCATAAATGCTTTTATTTATTTTCTTTCTGGCAGCTTGTAACAAAACCTTAGTGGATGATAAATTAAGCAGGACGACTTGCCTCGAGTGGTACGAGCTTCAAGATGCAGGTCCAGAGCCAAAAAATGTGATAACTTTAACAGGAAGGATGAGTGAGAAGAAGAAAAAGCAAACAAGAAGGAGTAAGTTGTAAATGAAGTCTGTTTAAATTTGTTCCCTGTTTTCATGAAATGTTTAAGAAAAATAAGTAAAATATTTAAATTTTATTCTTGTCTTGTTTTCACACTGCAGACAAATCAGGCTTTGTGTTTCTGTTACAGAGCTGAAGGACTACATTCGTTACCTTTACTTTGAACACAGATGTCATCATGGGAAACCACAGACTGTTAAAATGTGCTTCTTTTATCGAAAAGAGGCTGGTAAGTGCTTTCTTGTAAGGTGTCTTTACAGTAAGATTCACAGGATTGCTATAGACTTCCTCTCCCAGCTAGGAGGACTGCAACAAGTTGACCACATTAAACAGGGCATACATATATACATACATTAACTAAAGGGGAGAGCGGGGCCAGCTGACACATTTTTCACTCTGTGTCATATTTCTCTTTCATGTGGTAAGATAAAATAGTCAAACCGGTACCAACTGAAAGATCTCTGCTGAATAATAAAGTTAATGATGACAAGTGATTGCAGAAATGATTGTGTTCATGACTGAAATCAGGCTTGTCCACTTGTGGGGCTGGTTGGCACAAAGTGAAAGCACAGCAGTTACAAAGAATGGTTTGACAAAATGTAAATAACACAAGCGTTAAATTCATACCAGAACCATAGAACACATAGCTATGCATATTTTAACCAAATAAGTCTGTCCCTTACACCCTGGTCAGGTTGCCATTCACGGTTGCATTCACGCATAGGGCCAGTTTAGAATTGCCAGCTAACCTAACCCATGCATGTCTTCGGACTGTGGGTGGAAGTTGGTGTACCTACACAGGCACAATGTGAACCTGCAGGCTAAACCGCCCGTGGATTCGAACCCATGGCTTTCTTGCTGTGAGCACAACCGTGCTGCCCGTAAGCATGGTAATATTTTTTTTATTAAATTAATACGCATAATAATATTCTGCTTCTCATGATTCCCTCTTCAGACGAAGGTGATTCAATCAAACATAACAATACCTGCCACGTTCAAATCTTAATGCATTAGATCTTGATGCTGTTTGTTCAACTTTTGGAGGTCTAAAGCCTCGTGGACCGCAGGTTCTAAGTTGTGGCTGCTCCTCTGTCACCTAGTCAAAGCAGCTGCACCATCAGCTGCAAAAGCCAACAAACCATGCTTGTAACATTTTCAGTGGTGCCACTGATAGCGAGGGTTTCTAAATGCAGGATGCCACACACACAGCAGTCAGGTGCAAAAGTGTGCTTCTGCAAGTTACAATAAGAAGCTACAGATCTCACATCTTTGTAGAGAATTCAGTTTTTGATTTCATTGTTGTTCAGGCTCCAGACTGGTTCAAGTTGCAGCGCTAAAACCAGAAGGTTTTTTTTTTTTTTAAATCCCAACCAGGGATAAAAAAATATGTATGAAATAAAATTATAGAGGCAGACACATATAGTTCAGAGGTAGGGGAAATCCCTGATCTCTCCCAGCAAATCACACCCGTATAACAACAATAATACATTAATTTATGTATTTTCATGAGAAACATGGATTTAATTCCAATGGAGAACAAACCTAAACTCCTGATTTAAAAAAAACCACAGTGTGTAATAACCTGCTACTTACAGTAGTATTATATCATATTCATTATATTTAATATATGTAAAATGCAATTTTACTCCAGTTGAACATGTGTCAACCAACCCCACCCACACTGTATTAAATTGATGTTAGGCAGTTAGCATCATTAACCAGAAACTTTATATTTTTATATCAAAATATAGCTGAATGTTGTATCTGTCAGAAATTCATACATTTTCTATACCTCCATCTATTACAGCTGTAGAACGTGAGGGTGGGGAATTTTTGGTTGTTTTGTTTTGACACAGCAAGCCTGAAAAGTTGGTCTTTCCTCAAAACTTTGTGACCTTCAAGGTTTTTTTTTTTTTTGTTTTTTGTTTTTTTTTGCATAAATGGTTGTAATCCGTTGAAGAGTGCAAGCATTTCAATATGTTATATTGACAATTTTTTTTGTTTGTTTGTTTTGTTTTTCTGTCCGTGTATATGTCCATGTATATAAAAACTACATATTTACTGCAGACATAACAGAATCTATTCCCTCTTTCTTTTCCCATTTGTACATATTGATTCAGGTCATTATGCTTAACCATTATGCTCTGCTATGGTTTTGTGTAAAATGTCTTAAAAATTGTATTACCATAATTTGTTGAGTGGACTTTCATGTTCACCATGGAATATATTAACAAATAAATTCTGTTCATCCATTTTCAACTAGCAGCATGTTTTTTTTAACCCTAACTGATGAAGTGAGTAGCTTCTCATTTCTTAAGCATGTTGGAAGATCCTGTGGTCATGAAAAATGTGTCCCTGTTTCAGCGGGATGAAGCAAAGAAAAAAACTAAGGAGATTGACTGAAATGACCAAAACTGGGTTAAGAGTTGTCCAATGTATTATTAAAACCCGAGCTGTGGGCCTGTTAGCGTGCATGAAATTTAGTTCCCCAAGCTAACATGCTGCCCACATTGTTGAACCCCAGTTTGGGTAGTCAACATAAGGGTGAAGAAAAATTAATAAAATGAATAAATGACGTGCATCAGAATTTTTAAAAAGTAGTTTTATACATTTTAAAAAATGATTTATTTATTTATTTCAGTACCACTCAAGGAACCTCAGGAGATCACCGCATCTCACGAAACAGACAGTTCTGCTGACCTGTCCTGGAAAGCGATTCCCCTTGTGGACCAGCGAGGCTTCCTGACGCATTACAGCCTGTGCAGGATAAGCATCCAGGATAAGCAAAAAGGTGTGAAAGTCACATCTTTCAACTCTGAATTGCTTCTTTATTCTGCAAAAGGAAACCCTAACAGGCACTAGCTCACCAACTGTAATAACGCATATTTTTATTTTCCCCAATTTTTTTATTAGCGTGCTACAATACAACAAGGACAAACTATCATCTGGAAAACTTGACAGCTGGAAGCAAATACAACATCACCTTAGCTGGAGTGACACGAGAGGGAGAAGGGCCTAAAGCTTCAGTAATCATCAACACAAAGCCAGGAAAACCTATGAACGGTATCAGACCTACAGAATCCACTCTCACGTTGAAATAACTCGTGTTTTTAGTAACGCTAATACATATCAGTGAACTTCTGTTATTAATTTTCTTCCTCATATTTTCCGTCTTATCCTTTCTTCCCTGTATTAGTGTGGTTGAGTTTCGGCTTGCTGTTTGTCTTCTTCTTATTCTCAACAATGTGCACCATTGTATTGAAGAAGTAAGTGACCGTTTACTATCATTTTATTAATATTATTATTCTACATTTAGGAGGAAAAAAAATAAACCTGCAAACTACAATATGTATGTTGCTTTCCGGCTTATGAAAAATAAGTACAATTTTGCCATTTTAGCTGAAGACTGTAGACACTGTCTACAACTTGTAATTTATTAATTTTATAAAAATGTAAAAGTTTCTCATGAAGCTTTTGTTTTTCTCCTTTTTCCCCCCTGATCTCTAGGATCAAAGTCAAGGTTTTTCCTCCTGTGCCGAAACCTGTTATTACAGATTTCATCCCCCATCAACCAAAGAGCCAAGTAAGAAACTATAGCTTGGATTTGCAGCTGTTAAGGATTTGTTATTCTGTATAACTGTGTGGCCATTTATGTACTATAGATTATCCTATATAGGTGGAGTCAAACGGTGCCTAAAGAGATATTTGGGGGTTTTAATCATTTCTCTAAATGGTTGATGTTATAGTGGTGGTGGTGTGGATCAGAGGCCTTGGCAGTCTGATCCCCAGTTACTGAAATATTCTGAACTGGCTCTTCATTCTCTCAAGGCTATTTGAGGGTGCATAAGAGTTTGCCCAACCAGTCCACATGAGAAGGCATTCAGCTGCACCCCTTGAAGTATCCTGTGGGAGGTGCTTTGGGTGTATGAGGTAATCGGGCTTGTTGTTGCAGGCTATCCAGTCCCCATGCAACTGTTGTGAAAGCTGGGTCCACATTGCTGGCAAAAAGTCAGTGTTCCCAGTGGGTGCCGGACTCTGCCAGGGCTGCCTTTGTCACCATTTGTAGGTACAGCCGAGGGGTGAAGGTGTCTGTTTGGGTGGCCTCAGAACAGCAAAAGCACAAACAGGATTACTTTCATGTAATTTTGCCATCACCTCCCTACTGACAGTAGACAGCACTTGTAGAAGGTGGTCTATAAAGCTCTGCCTAACACTGATGCACAACAATGTTGCACACGTTATGCTGTTTATAGAATAGCATAGAATGCCTTTATTGTCATTATACAGGATGTACAATGAGATAGGAGTTATGCAGTTATGCAGTTATGCTTCGTGTGTTGATCCATTTATCCTCACGCTTGACTCGCTGCAGTCTCCTAAACGATAAGTGTTAGTGTTATGGTTCCCACTTCAGTGTTGTAATAGGAACGGAAGAAGTCAAAACAGGAAACGAGGTTGCAATTTTTCTAAATGTTCTGCAGAACGTGCCATCATTTTCAGCTGTTTTCAGTTTCAACTCTGCACCACCTGAGAGTCTCAGATTTGTGCATGACAAACCAAAATGAGACAGTTGTGCTGTCATTTTTTGCTGTGTGCGTCCATTCGCAAGGGTGTCAACAGTGAGCGTAGGCTGCCTGTTAGTCTTGGGACTTTCACTCAGCAGACTGGGGCTTGAGTCCTGTGTGGGACCATTGATCGTTGACTTCTTTTTTTTTTTTTTATTACTGTTTGGTTAGAGAAACAACAAACCAATGGTTAACTTGTGAAAAAAATATTGTATATTGTTTTGGTTAAAACACACCTTTTTTTTAATAACAGTAGCCACATTTCATGGCAGATGGCTGCCCCACCCTGAGCCTGGTTCTGCCGGAGGTTTCTTCCTGTTAAAAGGGAGTTTTTTTCTTCCCACTTTCGCCAAGTGCTTGCTCATAAGGAGTCATTTTGACTGTTGGGTTTTCTCTGTAATTATTGTAGGGTTTTTACCTTACATTATAAAGTGCCTTGAGGCGACTGTTGTGATTTGGCGCTATATAAACAAAATTGAATTGAACTGAACTGAATTGACTTTTACAATGATTTCTGTCATAAAACCCTGAAGCAAATGTCTCTCTTGTGCAACAGTTTCCTCTTCTGTTTTGTCAGTTACCATCGTGACTAGTCCAACCCACCCTATGTACTGTGAAGATAGCTGTTCTCATTTACAATACCACAAAAGGTTACCTACGTAAACACCATCCTTTTGAACCTCTTTTAAAAATCAGCCTCTACTGTTGTTTTCTCTTATGAGGTCAATCTGCACTTTTTATGTTTACGAAGTTTACTGTGGATTCAAATTTGTCTGGCGCATCCAGTTTGCTTTAATTACCCCTTGATCTTGATTACTTTCTGTGACAACAAGAAATCATTGCACATACATCAGAAAGCCAAGAAGTCCTAGAAATTCTCTTAAGCCCTGAGTAATAATATACAAGACACAGATCAAGATTAAGAGAATAAAATCATTTCCAAAGATCTGAGTGTCTCCCATTGACCTCTGTAATTGTTAAATAGAATAAGTTTGAAATCATGAGGACTCTTGGTCAGATGGTTAGATCCGTGGCTGGATCCGTGGCTGGAGCCTTGGAGCCTTGAAGGTGATGAAAAACCCAAGAGGCAGTCTGTCAGAGCTTCATGTATCCTCTGCAGAGACGGGAGAACCTGATCGAAAGATGAAAATCAGAAAAGTTCCATGAATCAGTTCTATGGGGTGGAGCAGCTGGACAAAAGACACTCTTGATTAAAAGTCATGTGACAGCTCGTGTGGAGTTTGCTAAACTACATTTAAAGGACTCCAAAAATCTTTTTTTTAAAAAAAGGGTCAAAAATGCAACTATTCACCTCACTCACCACCTGACCGTTACCAACCAGCCAAAGGGGCTCCTAAAAAAGTGTTGAATTAAGGGTGTGAATACTTTTGTAAACTGTTTTTTTAATACATTTGCAAACATTTCTAGAAATACATTTTCACATTGTCATTAGGAGTTATTTGGTGCCAATTGATGGGAATTGGTAAAACAGCAATTTTATCACACAAAAGTTTAACACACAAAAGCAAAAGGTGAATACTTTTTGGAGATACTGTACTATAACCACAGTGATGCACTTTTTTTTTTGTAACGCTGCAAAATTAATGAGAAGTTGAGTATGTGTGCTGGCTAAGTGGGCGTGTAATTCATTAGAAACGTAGCTGGTGTGACTGGAAGCTTTGAGCGAAACTTTTCCCAGCAAATCTGTTGAAAGCCAATGTGGCAAAACCACAGACTTTTCATTTGACCAAACAGCAGAACTGTAGACTGTGTAAGAGAAGTGTGGAGCCACAGTCCCACTGTTCTGCTGACTGCTGTTTTGACCACTGTCATCCTCTTTTTCTTTTTTGCAGGATTTCAAAAGCGTTTTGTATTGAAAAAGACAAAAAGACTGACGACAAAAATCAGCTCAACTCATTAGGAACACTTTACTATGATCTGCACAGGCTATGGACTGTGTCTATATTGTGTCAGGGAGACAGTAAATGAAGTGTATATTAGGTCAGTGCAGTTTGTTGGCTATTTTCATCCCTGTTGTGATAAAAGAAGCACATAGGTACCCCCTCAGCCAAACATTCTCCACACTGTGAATCCGACAAAAGCCAAAAGAGTTTGTTATATTTTTTTAAAAAAGTATAATTGATTGGTCAATTACAACAAAAAAAAAAAAAAACAGAATGTAATGATTTCCAAATCTCATAAACCCAAATTTTATTCACACTGGAACATGAGACTTTTTCTATTTCATGATAAATATCATATTTGAATTTGATGGCAGCAAATTGGGACAGGGCCATGTTTACCACTGTGCAGCATCCCCTCTTCTTTAAACAACGCATCATAAACATCTGGGAACTGAGGACAGCAGCTGCTGGCAACAACTTAAGGAGAGGAATGTTGTCCCACTTTTGTCTGATAGAGGAATCTGGCTGCTCAGCATTCCTGAGTCTTCTTTGTCACATTTTTTTGTTTCATGATGCTCTACTGTAAATGTTTTCGGTTGGTGAAAGGTCTGGACTGCAGGCAGGTCAGTTTAGCACCCGGACTCTACTGTAAAGCCATGCTGTTGTAATAGCTGCAGTATGCAGTTTAGCATTGTCTTACTGAAATATCTGTAATGAAGACATCTTCTGGATGGGAGCATATGTTGTTCTAAAACCTGTGTGTATTCCATCAGAGATGAAAGCAAGCCAGACGGTCCCGCTCCTCTTTAGTCCAGAGAACACAGGGTCCATGTTTTCCAAAAAGATTTTCAGATTTCAATTTGTCTGACCATAAAACAGTTTTCCACATTGCCTCAGTCCATTTTCAAAAAGTGAGAAGCATGGAAAAAAAAATAAAAATAAAGATCAAAAAAAGCATGGATAGGAAGAATTGCCCATGGCTGCAGGGAAGAGCTTTCATTGTTTTCAACATTTGGTTTCACTGCACAAAGAACTTTACAAATTATGACTTCTGTCTCCTTCGTGGCAAACAGAACAGCAAAAGCACAAACACAAACATTGATATAATTTTGCCATCGCCCCCCTACTGACAGTACACAGCGCTTGTAGACGGTAGTCTGTAAAGCTCTGCCTAACACCGACGCACAACAATGTTGCACACGTTATGCTGTTTATGCAGTTATGTTTCATGTTTTGATCCATTTAATACGCACGCTTGACTCGCTGCAGTCTCCTAAATAATAGGTGTTAGGGTTACGGTTCCCACTTCAGTGTTGTAATAGGAAAAGAAGAAGTCAAAACAGGAAACGAGGTCGCAATTTTTCTAAATGTTCTGCAGAACGTGCCATCATTTTCAGCTGTTTCCAGTTTCAAATCTGTGCCACCTGAGATTCTCAGATTTGTGCATGACAAACCAAAACGAGACCGTTGTGGTCTCATCTTTTGCTGTGCGCGTCCATTCGCAAGGGTGTCAACAGTGAGCCAAGACTGCCTGTTAGTCTTGGGACTTTCACTCAGCAGACTGGGGCTTGAGTCCTGTGTGGGACCATTGATCGTTGACTTCTATTTTTTACTTTTATTTATTTTTTATTACTGTTTGCTTAGAGAAACAACAAACCAATGGTTAACTTGTGAAAAAAAGAATAATGTTTTTTCCTTTAATAAAAGTAGCCACATTTTACAAGGATTTTCTGTCATAAAACGCTGAGACAAATGTCTCTCTTGTGCAACAGTTTCCGCTTCAGTTTTGTCAGTTATTAGTCCAACCCACCCTATGTACTGTGAAGACAGCTGTTCTCATTTACAATACCACAACAGGTTACCTACGTAAACACCAGTCTTTTTGACCTCTTTATAAAATCAGCCTCTACTGTTGTTTTCTCTTGCGAGGTCAATCTGCAATTTTTGTGTTTTTACCCTTACCCTGACCCTGGAAAGGATAACCGGAAGCAAATGGATGGATGGATGTTTTTCACAGTAGAAAACAAATTGAATATTTGAACTGAGACATTTTATTATTTCATGAAATATATTAGATTTGAATTTGATGGCAGCGAATTGGGACAGGGTCATGTTTACAACTGTGTAGATCCCGTCTTTAAACATCAGTCCGTAAACAATTTGTCTGACCACAGAACAGTTTTCCGCTTCGCCTCAGTGCCTTTTAAATGAGCTTTGGCCCAGAGAAGACAGTGTTTCTGGATCATGTTCACATATGGATTCTTGTTTGCGTGATAGAGCTTTAATCTGCATTTGTGGATGGCACGGTGAACTGTGTTCACAGACAGTGATTTCTGAAAGTGTTCCTGAACCCACGCAGTGACTTGCATGGCAGAATCGTGTCTGTTTTTACTGCAGAGCTGCCCAAGGGCCACAAGATCATGAGCATCCATTACTGATTTTCAGCCTTGTCACTTGTGATTTCTCCAGATTCTCTGATTCTTTTGATGATATTATGAACTGTATATGATGAGATATTCAAAGTTTTCACAATTTTACGTTGAGAAACTTTATTCTGAAATTGTTCCGCAATTTGCAGGTGCAGTTTTTTGCAGATAGGTGAACCTCTGCCCATCTTTACTTCTGAGAAAGTCTGCCTTTAGTACCACTTACTTTTCCAGCCGTTTGTTTCCGTTGTCCCAAATTTTTGTGATGTGTTGCTGCCATCAAGTTCAAAATGAGCTTATATTTTTCTTAAAATATCACAGTTTCTCATTTTAAACATTCTGTGTTCTATTGTGAATAAAATATTATTTTATGGGATTTGCAAATCATTACGTTCTGTTTTTCATTTTATGCTGCATCCCAACTTTTTCGGACTCTGGGTTACACAAAGCAGGTCATTCAAACCAGTGCATTCTATTAACCTTTAATCAGCTGTCAAATCATACTTGGCAATGTCAGGGGCCTCCCTCCCCTCTCCTTGATTAGACAATGTCACAGAGAGTGACATCATGCCATCTAACCCCAACCCCAACACTAGATCTAACCATATTTCATTTCATTGACCATGATTTGCAACATAAAAATGATTTTTTTTTTTTTTAAAAAAGGTCACAAAATTGATAAATTCTTGTAACATCCTCCAATTACACTCTAGGGTTGAAATTTTGAATTTCCAAGTATTTCAATAAGTGCCCTATAAAGGGTTAATGACTTCAGCAGGTCTGGATAAACGATTTCAGTAACTGCTTATCTACCAGTGATAAATCCTTCTGTTCCATGTAATTATAGTGCAATGTTAGAAGAAGGTACTTCTACAAACCTACATAACTTTACTATTATGCTATTATGGCTCATAGAGGTATGCAGGGATAAACAGCCTTTATAGGTTTTGCTCTTGTTGCATCTGACACTTCGGATTCTAATCCTAAATCTGTTCTCGGTCACTGTGGTAAAACAGGGAATCTTGGAGAAGAAAGAGGAGGTGCATCATGAGCTGACGCTGCAGCAGCTTCATCCAGAGGGAAAATCCGTCTCTGAGGAAGCAGACGATGCCACTGTCGTCAGAGGCGAGTGGGACGATGAGACTGACGAGGACGTGGAGCACGAGAGGAGTGACTCGGAAGGACACAGTGACCAGTGTTTGAGCCCCGGCGCTACAGATGAGGCGCAGAGGAGCTCCAAAGAAGGAGAAATGGCAGACCTCGAACAGGTGGACAATGAGCTCGCAATGCTGATATACAAGAACGGTTTGGTGTTTGATATGAAGACGGACTTGCCTTGAGTGGATTTAACTTAAGACTTTTTGGCATCACAGCACAAAAGTACCAAAGCACTAAGTACGAAATCTAATTTTGCTCGGGATCAAATGCTTGTTTCACTGAGTGACATGAAAATCTATTTCTAATTTTTATTTGTGTATTTTCTGGACTTCTGGTTGATATTCTGCTTCTCTCCATTAAAATGAAACTACCATAGAAATCAGACTTCATTTCTTTGTAAGTTGGCAAACTTACAAATTCAGCAGGGGATCAAAGCTATTTCCCGTACTGTAAGCAGGCCATTACACGAAAGAAGGAACACGCTCATGCTTTGTGTTTAAAAAATCTTTGTTAATACTTGCTTGAGTTTTTATATTTTCAGGTTTTCCCAAAGAAAACGTTCTTGTATTAATCAGTGTTGGCCTCAGGATCAGTTTCTGCTGAGTTTTTTTTATTATCTTGCGACAACACGAAAATTTCATACACATAAAATACAAACGACAATTCAGTCAGCGCTTTGTTTTTATTGTTTACTTTGCATTTGCAATGGAAGAAGGCAGATTTTTATTATTATTTAAAGCATAAGAAACACTTTTCACAGTATTTTTGTGCAGTGACAGCAAAAAGCAAAACTTATGCTGGTCAGTGCAGTGTGAGAGGAAAGACAGAGAAGCTGTGTTTATGATCGCTGAGCAGAGTAAATGTGAGCCTGCTGAGCGGTAATGATGTGACAGGAAGTGGTCACAAAAAAAAAAAAACCCAATGACCTTAAAAGAGGTAGCTCATGAAAGACCACATTACTCATTACTAAAGAGACTTCTGTGGTATTCAGATCGAAAGTTACATTGTTCAAAGTTACACTGTATCCTGTTTATTTCTCAAAAAGTGATGACAGACTATTAGCATTTCCCACCACGCTACACCTCACATTCCCAGAACTGGAAGAAGCAAGGTTTCCCTAGTTCATGTTTGAAGAATCAAAGACGCAAGAACTTTGTTCTCTTTTTTTCTCTCTCTGATCTCTTGTGTTTCCTTCTCACCACAGAGATTAAAATCATCCGTCTCGACCACAAGGGGTAGGCTAAAATCTGATAAACAATTCCCGTGGTTAAAATACTATCAAAGGATACCATAGTGTCTGCAAGAATAAAGTAAGGTCACATGCTGTTCATACTTCATCTTGAGTTTCAGTATTCATCAGCCGAGCTATTCTTAAAATTAAGGCTTCAGGTTCAGTTTTAACTTCAGTGAAGACATATTTGTTGTCAGCCATCCAACACAGTATTGAATTTAATCTTTACACCACACATGCAGGTTCTGAAGCAATATATACAGATTCTTTTAAATAACAACATCCAATAATGTCTACAAAATGAAGAAATGGCATCAAAAAATAAACTGAATGGCAAGAACCCAGATTATTGATTGAAAAGGTGTAGGCTGGCCACACAAAATGTAAAAAATGAAAAATAAATGGAAGACAAATTTTTGTTTGTCACCTTGTTAATGTCAGCACGAGTCAGTTGAGATTGGTTTGGGCATATGGATGGAATGCCCCCTGGGGACCTGCCCTTTGGAGGTTTTCCAGGTATGTCCAACTGGGAGGAGACCTCTCAGAAACAGTTGGATCTACCCTGGGAACACCTTGAGATCCTCCAGGAGGAACTGGAAAATGTAGCTGAGGAGAAGGACATCTGGAGTGCCCTGCTTAGCCTGGTCCACCAAGACCCAACTTTGGATAAGGGGAAGATACTGGATGGATGGATGGATGGATGGATGGATGGATGGATGGATGGATGGATGGATGGATGGATGGATGGATGGATGGATGGACGTTATTTTTGCTATTCTGTGCACTGTTAAATTGAACCAAATCATAAAGCATGCAATAATTTTATTTTAGTCATTTTAGTTGGTTCATGATAATCTGATCCATTTATAATTCTCAGCCTTCTGTATCATATAAATTGGATTAGTGTCTGTTTTGGATGTCCACATACCTCCACACAGTAGGTAATGTATGGAATTATTCAATTAGTTCATATAGTAAATGGACATATATAGTGTTTTTCCTACTCTACTGTAACAAAGCGCTTTTTACTACAAGCCTCACTTACCCAATCGCACACACACTCATACAGTACAGGTGTTTTTTTCCTCTACACTTAAGTACCTTGTCTAACATTTATGCACACACTCACACTCCAGTGGATGCATTCGGGGCAACTTGGGGTTCAGTATCTTGCCCAAGGATACAACAGGCAGACTGGAATAGCTGGGGCAAACCACTGACCTTTCGACCGGTAGAAAACCTGCTCTACCTTCTGAGCCACAGCCACCTCTATGCACTGTATTGCAAACGTTGTAGAGATTATTTGTTTTTACATTATTTAAATGAGCGTCACTGTTTTCATGGAAAGAGTTGTTTATTTCAGCTCAATGATGCCAAAGCAGATTCTCCACATATGTAGACAATCTGGTGCTAAACCGGCCTCGATGCATTAAAGACCTATCACCATTTCAAAACATTTACCGCACAGTAAAACACAAAACCTGACGAAGGAGGCCCCAAACTGTGTTGTGTTGTGTACTTCATATGTAATCGTATTACATACTCGCTTTGCAGCAGACATATTTTTATATTCACATTTGAAACAGCTATACTTAACTGATACTGTCCATGTGTATTTCCTGTTTGTTTACAATCTAATATTGTCTCAAGGACCAGCGCTTCAGTCAGGACACCTCAGCTGGAGCACCTGTGGACGGGACACCGCCGCCCCCTAGTGGCCGGTATAGAGGAGGGAGGTGCGGCAAACAGCCGGTAGGAGAGGTCACCACCGTGTTCATCGCAGGATCACAGGCAGCAGCTGTGTGTCATCCATCCTGGAACAATAGACTGTTTCCAGACTTATGAAGCCATGAACGTGCCAGTCGTGCCATTGACATCCTGTTAACACTGCTGAAAATGCCCTATGCGTGTTGCTATGTGCTAGAAGATGGCGGAGTCGGATGGTGGGGATTTTGCTCCAAAACATACGCAGAACAGGTGAGTGAGGACGTGGGGAGTCCACGGTGCTTTCCCGGGTGTTCCGTGTTTTCCTGATGGGAGTTCCCACGACTTCGGGACTCGATCCGAGTTTGCCCGAGCGAAGTGCGGCGCCGCGGCTTGAATTAAGGAAACAACGAGGCGGTGTCCGGGGCCTCCAGGCACCAAGACCGCCTTCTCTGTTTGTCGAGACAGCAAAGAAAAAAAGAAGTTACGGATTGAGACTAGGAAGCCGTAAAACAATCTGTTGTGTTGTAAATAATTTATTGGATTTTTTTTTTAATGAGATACTAATATATAGGTCACAACTTCGAAGCAATGCTAGTTCGCCTTGACTGTCGCCAGAAAACAAGTGAGGGCATCCGAGGAAAATCTGTTTTTTTTTTCTTGTTGACTTAAATAACTTCTTTAAAATTAGACTTGCTTTTTAAATACTGATGCTGACGTAAAAATAATGCAGACGTAAACATTTAATGAATTTTAATGTGGAGGTTTTCCCGGGAGAAATACACCATACTAGAAAGCGCAGGTATGTAATAAAGTCAGTGAAGTCAGGACACGCTGCCATGAGAATGAACAAAAATACTCGTTGTCTTCCTATTTTGGGAAAATCAAAACTTACCGTGACACGGGTAGTTACAGAGATAACATTTTATTTTATACATTCATAAGAGAAGACTCCCCCACCCACCCTCTTTTTTCCCCATAACCTGTTGTTAGAAAAATAAGTTTGAATTTGCTCATTTCTTTTCCTTCTGAGCTCTTCATTTTGGCATGCAGTGCCACTGATAATTATTGCCTCCTTGACAGACACCCTGGCCCTTGTGCCTTTCTGCAAAGGGGAAGGAAATTTGACAGGAATTTATTTATTTCACGAACATACACAACTACCACAGGCGTCCTTGCACTCTTAAACTTTTTTGTGAGTCATTGTAAAGTCATTTATTCCACAGCTGCACCTCTTTGTCTGTTGTCTTCCTTCAAACACCAGCCTGCATTGTTTACATACTGAGAATTAATTAGCTGGATATTGTGCAGTGAGCTAATGCAACCTCAAGAGCAGGTCTTGATTAGGAAAGGAAACTATTTAGGCTACATTTTTATTTTTGAACTTCCCACAAAAAAAAAGTGAGATTCAAAGGAACGAATCTTTTTGATCTCATCAACATGACTTGATACTCAAGATCAGTACCCGAAAGTATGAGTTATTGTGGATTATTTTTATACACACAGGTCGCATTACTTCATTCTTTAGGGCTGAAAATATTTTATTTATGCCAGAGTCATCATAATTTCTCCTATTAGGTTCTTTATCATATTTGTTATTGATTCCTGAACAGTTGTGTGTGTGTGTGTGTGTGTGAAGGGATTTTAATTTTTTAATATTCACGATCTGAATAGGATAATTGTTAGATTTGAACAATGTGATAATTCACTTTTAGCCTCATCTGGTGTGTAGATGCATTTTTGGTCATTTTTAACCTTCCTGCTGTGATTGGATGCAATTTCTGAATCTAAATGAAACGTATCAGAAAAGGAAGTGCAAACAAAAAGTTTTGCAGGAGCTGTTTATTTGTATATTTGTCGTTCGTTGGAGGTTATTTCTACTTTGGGTAAATGTGTTTGCGGTGATTTCAGAGAGACCTTACTTGAGGATTGACATGATGTCATTTCTCCTTCAAAGTGATGACTTTTCATGCACCTATGATAGCAATGTGTCCACCAGCTATAATTGTGCTTACTTGCTTCTCGGTTACCCACTGTAATTGTGGCGGATAGATTTCAGTTTTCTATATATAGCAGTAAAGTGTCTACTCAGAGCAATATCTTTTCCCCTCATAATGCCTTCAGTGTACAGACACATTCTCACTAAGGCAAAGACACTGAGCAGTGCAGAGTGTGTGTTCCCGTGGCTGACTCTAACAGATTAGATTACATTTTCATCACAGTGATACTTTCACCAGACACAACATATTGATCTCTTCAACTATGCAGGATGTTTGAAAAGCCTATAATAGCTTTTAGCAACTGAAAAATTAAGCTGAGTATAGAAATTGAGATCAGGAGAGATCTGAAAAAAAGGAACAATCACTTGAGTGACTTGAGGCCTTTTTCTCTTTACAGTATGGCAAACAAGAATAGCACCCTGCGCTGTACTTTCTCAGCCCCGAGCCACAGTTCCACCCTCCTTCAGGGCTTGTCTGTTTTGCGGGCTCAGGGCCAGCTACTTGACGTCGTGCTGGCCATCAACGAGGAGCGCTTCCAGGTCCATAAAGCAGTGCTGGCCGCCTGTAGTGATTACTTCAGGTTAGTCTGGCGCATGAGACTTGACACGAGACCCAGTTTGTATTCAGAACTGGAAGCTCTTAGCTGGAATGGGGGAAAACATGCTAAAAAGTATACACTGCTCAAAAAAGATTTTAAGGAACACTTTGAAAACACATCAGATCTCAATGGGGGGAAAAAATCATGCTGGATATTGATACTGATATGGACTGGGTCATGTGTTAGGAATGCCACATAATTTGATGGAAATGAAAAATGATCATCCTACAGAGGGCTGAATTTAAAGACACCCCAAAAATCAAATTAAAAAAATTATGCGGCAGGCTAGTCCATTTTGCCGGAATTTCATTGTAGCCACTCCACGTGCTTGTATGCATGGCAGACAACGTCAGGGCATGCTCCCTTTCATGTCTGTCACATGTGTTCAGGGTGAATCTGCTCTCACCTGTGAAAAGCACAGGGCACCTGCCAATTCTGGTATTCTATGGCAAATGCCAGTCGAGCTTTACGGTGCTGGGGAGTGAGCACAGGGTCTACTAGAGGACATCGGGCCCTCAGGCCACCCTCATAATGTCTGTTTCTGATTGTTCAGAGACATTCACATCAGTCTCCTGGAATCTCCTCCATGCTATTGAGACTGTGCTGTGACACAGAAAACCTTCTGGCAACAGCACGTATTGATGTTCCATCTTGGAGGAGTTGGACTACCTGTGCAACCTCTGTAAGGTCCAGGTATCACCTCATGCTACCAGTAGTGACACTGACCCTAGCTGAATGCAAAACTAGTGAAAAGATGAGGAGGGGGGAAAATGTCAGTGGCCTTCACCTGTAAAACCATTCTTGGGTTATCTTATCGTTGCCCCTCCAGTGCACCTAAGCAGCTGAAACAACCTCCTCTGCTACTTAACTGACCAGATCAGTATCCCAGATGTGTGACTTGATGCTATACTCCAATTAAAAAGTGTTCCTTTAATTTTTTTTGAGCAGTGTATTTGTAAAAGTAAAAATCCTGAGTGTAGACTGATGTGCATAAGTGACAGTTGTTTTAAAACGATAATTAAAAACACTGTTTAAATAATTGTACAAGAGAGCAAAATAAAAATACAGCCAAAAGAAACCTCATTGTTTTGCACAATAGCTTTCGGTTCATCTGCCATGGACACCAGACTCTAAACAATGACTCAGAAAGAAGAAGGCTTTTCTTTTCTTTTTTTTTAACGTAGAATTGCTCTGACTGTCATAGAACAACAAACAAAATTCATGCAGTTTTGAAATCTGTCCTTTCAGAAGAGACGGAAATGTAAAATATCACATTGTTTACTGACATGTTCTTGTGTTTCAGAGCAATGTTTACGGGAGGCATGAGGGAGTCAAACCAAGATACCATTGAGCTGAAGGGTTTGTCTGCCCGTGGGCTGAAACATATTATCGACTTTGCCTACAGTGCAGAAGTCACTTTAGACTTGGACTGCATTCAGGATGTCCTCGGAGCTGCTGTCTTCCTCCAGATGGTTCCCGTCGTGGAGCTCTGTGAGGAGTTCCTCAAGTCAGCGATGAGCGTTGAGACATGCCTGCACATCGGCCAGATGGCCACCACATTCAGCTTGTCTTCCCTGAAGGAGTCGGTGGACGCCTTCACCTTTCGCCACTTCCTCCAGATAGCAGAGGAGGAGGATTTCCTGCACATTCCCATGGAGCGCCTCATCTTCTTCCTTCAAAGCAACAAACTGAAGAACTGTAGTGAGATCGACCTCTTCCACACCGCCATCAGGTGGCTCCAGTATGACGAGTCACGTCGGGCTCAGGCCAGCAGCGTCCTCTGCCATGTGCGCTTCCCCCTCATGCGCTCCTCAGAGTTGGTGGACAGTGTTCAGAGAGTGAACATCATGGTGGAGGATGTTCAGTGTCGCCAGTATCTCCTTGAGGCCTTCAATTACCAGATCCTTCCCTTCCGACAGCATGAAATGCAGTCCTCGCGGACACTCATTCGCTCTGACGTCATGTCACTCATCACCTTTGGTGGAACGCCCTACACTGACAACGATCGCACAGTCAGCACCAAGGTGTACTATCTTCCAGATGTTGCATCCCGCCAGTTCAAAGAGCTTACAGAGATGGACACGGGGTGCAGCCACGCTTGTGTTGCCGTACTCGATAACTTTGTGTACCTCGTCGGTGGACAGCACTTACAGTACCGCAGTGGTGAGGGGGCGGTAGACAGCTGTTTCCGCTATGATCCACATCTGAACCAATGGCTGCGCATCCCATCCATGCAGGAGGCTCGTATCCAGTTTCAGCTTAATGTGCTGAACGGACAGCTGTACGCCACGGGAGGGCGCAATCGATCCGGCAGTCTGTCATCTGTAGAGTGTTATTGCCCAAAGAAGAATGAGTGGTCTTATGTGGAACCGTTAAAACGCAGGATTTGGGGTCATGCGGGTACTCCCTGTGGAGAGAAGCTGTATATCTCAGGAGGTTACGGTGTCTCATTAGATGACAAGAAAACTCTTCACTGCTACGATCCAGTGACAGATCAGTGGGACTTTAGAGCTCCCATGAATGAACCCAGAGTGCTGCATGCCATGATCAGCACCAGGGATCGGGTTTATGCCCTGGGCGGTCGCATGGACCATGTAGACCGTTGTTTTGATGTGCTGGCAGTCGAGTATTACATTCCAGAGAACGACCAGTGGACCACAGCCAATCCCATGAGAGCCGGGCAGTCTGAAGCGGGCTGCTGTTTTCTGGACGGAAAAATTTACATCGTCGGAGGTTACAACTGGCACCTGAACAATGTCACAAGTATCGTTCAGGTGTACAACACGGAGACAGATGAGTGGGAGAGGGATTTGCATTTCCCAGAATCCTTCGCTGGGATTGCTTGCACACCAATTATACTTCCACAAAACACCACACAGCGTTGAGCAGCAGACCTACGACTGTGAAGATTTTATTCCATGTGCTCTTTCTGCCGACTGTTGCGTCAACACAAGGTGTGATCATTGCGTAAGTCTGCGTGTGCGTTTATATGAGGAAATAACCTGAGAAGCCACAGTACTGTTAATTGTGTATTACTTTCTATCTTTTGGGGGGAGTAAGGTGTTTATTCAACATTAACATCCGTTCATATTTATTCCATATGAAGGGGTGTTCATTTTAAGTTATTTGGAGCTTTTGAATTAAAGTTGTGATCGTTGATCAATATAAGCTGAAGTGTTGAATTATACATATGTGTAATTTGTAATCCTTAGGATTTTTTTTTTTTTTTTTTTTTTACTTTTGCCCATTTGGAAAATACAAGATAGTAGCATTTCCTACCTTTTTTCTTTCTTTTCTTTTTTTTTAAAGATTCAGTCACTAATTTTTATTGATCAAGGGCTTCAGTTACACACAGCACAAATGTCTCTTTTGATTTTTACCATATCATTTAATCGGAGTATTCTCCAAATTTTCCACTGGAAACATATAAACTCAACCTTTATAATGTTGGACAGCTTGATTGTACAGTTATTTTTATTATTATTATTTTAGCTACAATTGAATTATTCCAAACTAAAGTGTATTAAATAATCAATAAACCTCGTATCAATGATTGCACAAAAACAAGTATTGGATGTGTTTAAACTGTGAATTTTTATTAGTTATTCCACATTATAGTGTTGATGACTTTTTAAAACAACTATTGCCCTTGTGTTTCTTGAGTTAAAATCCCCACTAAAGTACTAACGACTGTTCTCTCAGTCGACATAACAAACCAGTGTGGACCTCTTACGGCAGCTACATCAATACTTAATGTGTGTGTGTCTGTTTGTTGCTACAATATGTTGCTGCTCTCTTTATGTAGAACAGGCATTACAGCTTGTATACCATACATGGTTTGTCCCTGAACTACAGTAACATTTTAGTTTGCTGAGGATAATTGTCTTTTTAAATGTGAAGAGCAAAGTTTTTGCACAAATCCTCAAAAGTTTATACAGAAAGCGTACTCACACTGTTGACTTTTTATTCTTGCTACTTTTCTGCACTTTATATCCACAAATGCATATTTAGGTGATTGTAGACCATTGTAGGTAAAAAAAAAAAAGAAAAAATATGGATGTGGAGTTGGAGGAGGATCACTTTCATCATTTTCTGTGTTAAAGTCAGAAATTTTCAAGGAAAAAAACCCAATTAAAAAATCTTTTTTGGGGGGCAAGTAACCATTTTGTTTTGCTTTTTTAGTGAGGGGTTCAACAGGGTGAATGAGCATCTGTCAGTTCTTATAGTTCCTGATCTTCAAAACATATCACCTCCACCAGACATTTATTAGAACATGGTCATTGTCGGGTAAGGGTTTTTTTTCCTTGTAAATATCTGATTTTAGCCTCAGTGAATTTTTCACTCTTTCTGGCAATTGTATGACTGTGTAATCTCAGATTATATACATTTTTTTTTCTTATAAATTCACAACTTCAGTCTTAAATTATGGTGTTTTTTTCTGAAATATTACTCAACTCCCTTGCCTCTGTATTGCAGTGATTTGATTGAACCTACAATGGTGCTAAGATGATGTCGTAGTACTCATGTTTTTTTTTGGTTTTTTTCTTTGAACCATCCATGTGATGGTGAGGAGTCTCCATTTTAAAACTATCTCCTGTCTGCCTTAGTATGTCTTTGTCTTGTTCTTATCTGTACCAGTAAAAAGCACATTACACTGTCAAAGTGCAATATACAGGAAATTGCTGTAGTCAAAGGGGAATGTACACGTGTAGCTTTATGTGCATTCTTTATTAAAGGTGTATCATGCTTTAAAAATAGCTGTTGGGTGCTTTTTTAAAAAAAGTTATTTTGGTAGGATGCTTTATTTGCATAAGAAGCACTACCTTCTATTATAAAAGGTTTATCCACACATTCCCACATACATTTACACATGCAGGGAAATTGACAATTCAACTAGTATCATTTGTTTCTCTTCTTTGTGGCTACAAGTAGCAACTGTTTCTATTATTTCTTCAATTAATAAATGCATGGCTTAAATGACAAATCAGTAATTTTTCTGCAGTTTCATCAATCAATCAACTCTTTTTTTTTTTCCTTCTCTATTTTCTCGTGCCAGTTGTGTTGCCAACCCAGGGATCTTCTGTGTACTGCTATTGCCAACAAGATCTCAGCATTCCAGATGAACCCGTAATAAACCGGGCTGATAGAATGATTTAAAAATAACATTTTAAAGTTACATAACAGCATATAGTTGTCTACCCTTAATTAATGTGTGTGTTACTTCATATTGGACTACAGGAGTGTTTCAGGCTCTGCAGTCAATAATTTGATCAGTGCATCCGGTTTTCAGAAGAGATTATTAAATATTTAAGGGCGTGTGATACTTTTCAAGTGATTACTTCTGTTTACCAGTGTTACAGTAATGTTTCAAAAGCAAGAAAAGCTACTGTTGCTGTAGAAACTAAAATAATTTTATAGAAAACCCTATGTATAAATCATGGAATTTGGTGCATATAAATGCATGATGTATAATCAGTTGAAATTTGATTCTCAGTTGAGGTGTAGGGAGAGAAAGATGGCTCAAACCCTTTAATGCTTTCTGGATGAATGCTTAACATGGTTTACACCAAGAAGGTGCATAGCTGATAGTTGCAGGAAAATCTTACACCAGCTGACACTGCCATAAAAAAAAGGCTAAATCCAGTGTTTGTATCCCTGCTGATTTCTACTTGCTCTGTGATCACCCCTTCATGCCGTTTATCTACATTTGTAGCACAGATATGCCATTCTGCAGTTCATGCATTGCTTTTCATGCAGTTTATCAACATTTTTATGCTTTGCTTTGTAATATTGTATCCATTACACATTCATTAATGCTTCACGTGCCTATCATTTCATTCTGTTTTTATTCCGTTCGATAATTCTTTCCTCTTTTATGCGAACTTATTTATTTATTTAACTATTTATATCATGCATCTGGGGCACACGATTTCCCTTGTGGCGGTGCTTATTTTATCTGCTACTCACCCTGCCGCAAACTCAGGCAACAGTTGAAGCAAGGAGGGAAAAAAAACATCAACACACACGTTGACCGTGCGTGATGACGACCGGGAAGGCCAGGAGTGGTGCGTAGCGTAACATTCCATTGAGAAGAAGAGGGGAAAGATGGCGTCCTCTAACAATCCTCGCAAATTTAGCGAAAAAATCGCTTTGCATAATCAGAAGCAGGCAGAAGAGACCGCCGCGTTTGAAGAAGTGATGAAAGACCTGAACATCACCAGAGCTGCGCGGGTAAGACCTCCCTCCACAGAGCGGCTGTTTACGTTTCGTTGCATCGCTGTTTGGCAGCTAACGAACACTGCGGAGATCTATCTGAAAGGTTGGGATGCTAAGTAAGCTAAAGTTCGTATCCACGTCCTTTTGCTGCATCAGTGCGACTCCGCCGAGCGATGTTTCCCCGCGCCCGTTAAAACACGCCGGCGTTATTTCAACCACAGCAGCAGCACTAACCAGCTTAGCCTCGCCTGCTGGAGCTGTGAATAATGTGCACCTGTTCTCCCTGCCCGTGGCTGGCTGGAGCAGCCTTTGCTGACATTTCGCTAGCTAATAGACAAATCCGCTGGCGCGGTAGTGACTGCATTATAACGCATTAGGAAAAGTTAGCTGCAATTTAGAAACGAAATGGGAAGCGATGTTGGTTGCCAGTGAGATTAACCAGCTGTGTTTTGTTGTTTTGTCTCATCTGTTAACGGGATAGGAGGTAACCCTAACATCACGCGTTATATTATTTTCATAGCATGCGTGCACTTACGGAAAGTTGTCAGCTCTCACTAAATGATCCACATGTCTTTAGCAATAAGTGAATGGAAGCTCTCTCACAACAGTGGCAACGTTCACTAGTTGCCTCCACCACTAGAACTGAAGCAGATGTTTTCATTAGTCTCCTGTTTATTGTGCCAGTTCAGTTGTTTAGTCTTTAACTGAAGTTGTAAGTCCACTGGTGATGAATAAAAATACTTGTCCTTAGATGAACCAAACACAATTTTCAGACATCACTGTAGCCTGTGAGACATTCTGATGTACATTTTCCTGTCTGTCTGTCTGTGTGCCTGTGTTTGTGTGTTTTGTTTTGACATTTTATAGACTGAATATAATTGTACACTCACAGACACTTGACGAAAAGATCTGGTTTAGATATTACATGTAAAAACAGTAAAGTGGAGCTGAAATGGGATTTTTTTTTTTTAGTTTTAAAACAACTTGCAGATAAACTTGTCGTAATTGTTGGCGACTGCTCACAGTTTTTGATGATCGACTAATTGTTTCGGGGCTGTTCACCTCAAAATGTATAAATCGTCTTGTTGCCAGGAAACGTTGAGGCTAATTGTTGGTCCAGTTGCTGGAAATGATGCCCACTTACCACACTGCGTCAGTGTAAACCTGAGCTGTACTGTTATTTACTGCAAAAGGGGAAGAAAAATTTAATTTACTGCTCAGTTTTATGGTCTCTGCCTGATTTCTTTGTGTTGCCATCCAAACATCCATCCATTGCATTGGTTCTGATCATTTTATCTTCCTGCATTTCATTATTCATGTACAAGGCCTTCCTTCACAGTGTTTTTAATAACATACATGACTTTTGTGACTGATGTCGTGTGGTTAATGTAGTAGCCAGGTGTGTTACATGGAAAGTCTGACTGTAATCACACCAGCTGTCAGTCAGGTGTCATTCACATCAGGCGATGTGATTTATTTATTTTTTCTTCCTATTTTTTTAAATTTGCTATGAAAGATGTTGTCTGCCTCTTGATTATCCATGGTACCGCCACATTTGCCTGGCTCATCACGTTTCATCTGTCAGTAAATGAATCCATCAGTCTTTCATATCACCACTGTGGTGGCATGCACCATTCATTTTTAGCACCTCTTTTTTGTGTATCGGATCAGTCATTCACTCATGCTTTCATGCAATTTTACTTTGCACAGTTGCAGTTACAGAAGACCCAGTATTTGCAACTAGGGCAGAATCGTGGACAGTACTATGGAGGCTCACTGCCCAATGTCAATCAGATTGGAAATGGCAACATTGACCTGCCTTTTCAGGTGAGCCCTTGGCCTCTCTCAGCTGGTAAATCAATGGTTTGTTCTAGACCAGTGTGCCCTTCTGAGCTGTTGGTGATAATATTGGACATAAAAAGGTTGCAGGTGTCTGTTGTGTTGGTGAAAGATTGGTTCAAAACCGAGAAAAGCCATTAAAGAAAGTCTGCTGGCTTATTTAAGGCTGTGCTGACAGTAAAGTGTTTAGAAATGACCTTGTGGTCAAAGCTGCATAATGCATCAGGTTTTATCAGGGTTCAAGAGTGAAAGGAGAAGACGTGCACTGCAGCAGTTTTTACCCTGGTGCGTAATTTGGTTCCTAAATTTTAAAGTAGACCATTGCTTGTCATGGCTTTCCATTTTTAATACATTTGCCAACTCAAGCATCAGTATGGGGGGCCCATGGCTTGACTCATTTTGAAATGAACACATTTGCACCATTAATCCTCAGACATTATCCTAAGATGTAGTTGTATAGTGTAAATAAGCTTTTTGCGGGGGGGCCTCATTCACCTGGTGTGTTCACTCTAGAACTCGGTGCTGGATACCAGTCGGACAACCAGACACCACGGGCTGGTGGAGCGTGTTTACCGTGACCGGAACCGCATCACATCCCCTCACCGCCGGCCACTGACAGTCGACAAACATGGACGCCAGATATCCTTTCATTTGAAACTCATGGTGATGAGGGATTTGTTATTGTTTTGGTCTGATTTTTAACTCAAAATCCTGTTTTGTGTCTGATTCCAAGCTGCTTCAAAGCAATGGACCACACCTGCATTGTAGTCTGTTTTTAGTCTGTCACTAGTTTTAATTTTAAGCATTTAGTTGTTTAATTTATCAGCTTTCAGAAAACTCTCATTTGTTATGTGTTTGTGTTATACATTATATATAGTATATTTGAAATAAGCAATGCAGCAATTGTGAAATTCAGCAACTATAGCAGGAGTTTTTTGTTTTTGTTGTTTGTTACAACAGTTTTTGTTGTTTTATGGCAGTCTTCATTATGAACACTATCTGAACTGTTTTAAATTATTTTAGCTTCTCATCACTTTATTTCTAAACATCTAGCCAGTAAAATGGGACCAATAAACATCAACCTCAGTCACACAGGCCTAGAAACACTCATAAGGAGGTTTTTGGTGCAGTACCAAAAACCTTTGCAACAACCTCCAGCAACCGCTTGCCAACTGGTCATGGAATACACACTTTTCCCCTAGCAGCTGGTGGTTACCAAGGGTTCAGTGCCGGGTCTCTAGGCCTGTGTGACTGGGACTTTAGCAATCAGTTTCACAGTGATTGCCAGCAACCACTCGCAACCAGTAAAGAGATAGGCATTTTTTCCTCATGGTTATCAGATGTTTGCCAGCCGGTCCCTAGGCCTGTGAGACCACGGCCTAAGCAATTTAATCTCTTACTGGCTATCTGGGTTACTGAACAAAATCAGCTGAAAACTCATTAAACTTTTGACTTAAAAAAAAAATCTTATTCTGTTGTTTGGAGGTCATCTGTGTTTTTTTTATTTTTAGGTTGTCACATTCACCAGAGATTGCTACCGTGCTAATTAACAATGATTGCTGTTTGAAAAAAGTAATCACTAGTCACTAAATGCACCAATTGGGGGGACCCCACCCCTCATATTAGATGTATTAAGATATCGTCTGACAGTAATGCTGCTGAGCGGATTTTAAGTGAGCGAGTGTTTGTTCCACTGCATGTACTGACAGCCTGACATTAAACAATGTAATGCGATACATTGTAGACAGTTGACAGGACTGTCAAATATATTCTTCTATTAGATAACAAGACATCAAAGTAAATGTATCCCCATAACACTTGTGTGTCCAATCTATATTTTTATTGCCTATAAATTTATTACCCTTGACTAAATTCACATTGACAGCTGTCCTTACAGCTCAGTTTACCTCTCCCCACCGCCAGACACTAGCTGGAGAAGGTAAGCCACCTCCTTTTGTCCATGTGCCGAAGTGAGAACTAGGACACACAGCCAGATACAGTGCACTTCCAAAGATTAAATGACATTACCCTGTGCAGCCTAGTTAATACAATACTTCAAAACTAAACAAGCTGCATAGAAGGCCGCCTGCTGGGCTGTATGATGGTAAATTAAGGTCTGGAACGATTCCTGATGGATGTGATGCTGTAGATCTTGAATTCTCCAGTATTCAAGAATTGGCAGTGGTTTTGCTCAAATCTCATCTTTATATCACATACAGGACAAATTCAGACTCTGCCTTACACCAGAGCGCCATGAATCCGAAGCCCCAGGAGGTCTTTGCCGGGGGATCACAGGAGCTGCAGCCGAAACGAGGTAGAGGAAGATCTAGTTACAAAGACACAGAGCTGCTTTTATTTATTAATGTGCAATGTTCTAATGCAGGCAGAAAACCTCAAAAGACATAAAGAGGTTGGCGTCTCACAGTAGTAGATCTGGACTCTTAGTGAAATTTTTATAAAGTAAATGGATACTGAAGAAGTGTTTCAGCACGTTGGTTCAGCCCTCAGCCGGATGTAGAGGAGTAGCAATCTCTGAATGAGGCTGATTCAGGAGGATCTAGAGAGGAAAATCAATAATTAACTGATTATCCATTGATTATGTCTTTTTATGTGTGAAGCTCTGATAAAGTGAAGCCAAATTTAGCTGGCATCCATTCAGTCTGTCTGGTGGTCACCTTCTATTTTTAGACTCTTGAATCTGGTGCACAGCACTACATTCTGCATGACTGGCTCAGATATTGATGACTCATTTCTTGCACTGATTTGGTTTGTTATGTATTTTGTCATAGCAAGCAACTGTGTCTTGCTGTTTCACTAATTAGTACTGCTGCTAACAGTGCCTGGGACGGAGAATTCAGAGTCAAGTGCAGACAAGGATGCACAGAAACAGTTGTGGGATGACAAGAAGGTACCGATGGGACAGGGAGGGGCTGCAGAGTGTACGCTGATGACGCAAGACTCGTGTCTCACGATTGCATTTTCTTCTCAGGACGATTCATCAAAGCCCAACACATGTGATGTCCCAGGAATCAAGTGAGTGGTTTATGTTCATTGTTTTAGTATTCTTTAAAGGGAAACGCAGTTGAGTATCGAGGTCTCTCATGTGACGTCATGCGCACATTGTTTATGAGTTGTCTGCCATATTGGATGTGATACAGCTAAGTTGCTAGGGAAAAATGTGTATTCCCTGACCGTTTGGCAGTGGTTCCTGAAGGTTGCTGTTGCTGGCTCTCGCTGAGTGAAAAGAGTTGCAAAGAAGGTGCTGCGTTGCTAGCAGATTGCCATGGTTGCCTGCAGTTTTTCATGTTTGCCTACAAATACTCATTAACTGCTAGTCCAACAGTAGTAAAACTGGAAAAAGTGAAAGGCTGAGAAACAGCTTTTAGTTTGAAGGCAGACCTTCTCCATTTCTAGTTTGCATCACACTTTTTCAGTTTCACTACAGCTCAGAAAGTAGCTGGACAGTGTTTATGGACAAGTCTGTCTCTTCCATTCAGTTTTTCCCATACAGTTGGCGAATACACATTTTTCCCTACCGACATATGATTGCCGGGGGGGTCTCTAACTGGAGACCGTAGGCCTGCGTAAATGGGAGTTTAGCAGTCAATTTCTCAGCAACTGCCATCAATCTCCAGCAACCACGCACAACTGGTTGGAGAATATCAGTTTTCCGTCACATTCAGTGGCTGACAGATGGTCACAGCCTGGTGTGTAGGCCTGTGTGACTGGGGCCGTATTCACCTGATCCTGCATTGTAACTATGATTGCCACACATCCAAAATAGTGGACAAGTTAAAGTTACGTGGTTAGTGGTCACCTCAGTAGAAGTCAGTTTGTCACTATTGTGGTACCGTATATCAAGTCTCAGTTGGGCCACGGCCCACCAGGGGGCCCCGAAGGTACTGCAGGGGTGCTGCAGTAATAACAGAAATTCTTCATACCTTTATTTTAACGGGTGAAATGTTCGAGAACCAGTTCTCATTTACAAACATTAAATTACTCACAAGTATGCATAGTTACATATTTGTATAAATGTATTTATTTATATAAAAAGTGAATTAAAACTGGTAACAGGAGGCGGTTAGTTTGTGATATTACTCATTACTCTGACCTACATTTACTGCTCTTGTATTGAAGTTTGTGTCCCAGTGGGTCACATATTGACATTAGCACTTAGCAATTTATAGCTAACTGCTTGTGTTTGTTTTTTGAATCAAATTTTCAAGGAAATCCATCACTTTCTCTTGTATTTTGATGAGAGTGAAGACGGGCTTGTTGCCAGGAAAATTTCACAGACCGGCGCTAACGGACGACCAGGATTTGGGTTTTTTAAGTGGGCCGCTGCACTCTGGACTTTGGGAACCGCTGAAGCAGACTAATCAATGGATTAGTCTACAGGACCATAGGATTGATTTCTTTGGCCTGTTTTTGGCTAAACTCAAATGTCTCAAAGTGCACAAAAGTCAGGAGTTTTTAACGCAATAGCTGAAATAATGTGATGACAGAGGATGTCCAAGTGCTGTGGTCTTTGTCATCAGCTGTTCACAAGATCACCCAGTTAGTTTGTTTTCACACTGTAATAACTTCATTTCAAAATCAATTAAGAAATACTCATTTAAGATAATGTGCAACTTTCAGAAGACTTGATGGTTTAAGTTTGGAAAACAAAGGTCTGCACACTGTACAACATTATTAACCCTCCTTTACAGATTTTTTTAGATTTAGTCATTTTGCAGTGTAACACTTCTGCTTGGCTTAAGTGTGATCAACATATAGAATGAAAATGGTTAATTTCACATATTTACCCCAACTGCGTCTTTATATTACATAGATACTGCTCGGGTCAGTTTGAGCCTGCAGTCACAGTGGAGGTAAAAGGGGTCAGAAATGCTAAATACTATTTGTTTCTTTGTAGCTGTATGACATGCACTATACTGCCAGAAGTATTCGTTCATCTGCCTTCACACACACATGAACCTGAGAGGCTTTAATATGATGTGGGCCCTCTGCAGCTATAACAGCTTCAGCTCTTCTGGGAAGGCTTTCTACAGGTTTAGGAGTGTTTATGGGAATTTCTGACCATTCTTCCAGAAGCACATCTGTGAGGTCAGACACTGATGTTGGAGAGAAGGCCTGGCTCACAGTCTCCACTTTAATTCATCCCAAAGGTGTTGTATTGCTGGAATTCACTGAGCTCCTGAGAGCGACCCATTGTTGCACAAAGGTTTGTTAAAGCAGTCTACATGGGTGCTTGGTTTTATACCCCTGTGGCCATGGCAGTGGTTGGAATACCTGAATTCAATGGTTTGGATGGGTGAGTAAATACAAAAGTGTATGTCAGGCAAAAGTGTCTGCAGAAACATAATAAAGACAGTGCCAGGGTCCGCTGGGATGGCAGCAACTCATGGGACATGGGACTAGTCAGCTTTTGAGCGGATTATGCCCAAATCAAGACAGAAAATAATTTTTGAAAATCAGGATGCAAGGTG
>JAVDPK010001131.1:312838-324245 GCA_034780415.1 Cichlasoma orientale
AGATAGATAGATAGATAGATAGATAGATAGATAGATAGATAGATAGATAGATAGATAGATAGATAGATAGATAGGTGTAACCTTATGTAACCAGATATTCATGCTCTCTGATCTTTACTGCTGTGAGGAATGTTAAGGTTAACCTCCTGCAAACTTCATTAGTGATGGTTTACTGCTTGTGCTACAGCAGATTGTGAACACAGCAGGGGGCTTCTCGGTTTTTGAGGACATGACTCTGCTTCACCTCTGCCCTTTTCTTTCTTCTTCTTCGTGTTTCTTTTTCTTTTTCTTTTAAACTTCCCAGCAACTTCAGAGTTACATAATATCAAGTGATTCCCAGAACAGCATGTAATTTCTTGGATACAAGTTATACTAATGTTCCAAATGTTCACATATACAGTGGGGGAAATAATTACTTGATTCCCTGCTGAATTTGTAAGTTTGCTCACTTACAAAGAAATGAACAGTCTCAAATTTTTATGGTAGCTTCATTTTAATGGACGGAGGCAGAATATCAAGCAAAAATGCAGAAAAAACAAGTTACATAAAAGTTATCAATTGATTTTGCATGTCATTACGTGAAATATTTGTATTTGATTCCAAGCAAAACGTGACTTAGTGCTTGGTGGAGAAACCCTTGTTGGCGAGCACAGCGGTAGGATGATTCTTATAGTTGGTCACCAGGTTTGCTCACATCTCAGGAGGGATTTTGGTCCACTTGTTTTTACAGAAACTCTCTAAATCCTTCAGGTTTCCTGGCTGCTGCATGGAACCTTGAAGCTTCAGCTCCCTCCACAGATTTTTCTATAGGATTGAGGTCTTGAGACTGGCTAAGCCACTCCATGATCTTGATGTGCTTCTTCTTTAGCCATTCCTTTGTTGCCTTGCTGGTATGTTTTGGGTTACTTTCATGCTGGAAGACCCATCTTCAGTATTCAGGCTGAGGGAACGAGGTTCTCATCCAAGATTTTACAGTACATGGCTCCATCCATTGGCCCCTCATTGCAGTGAAATCATCCTTGTACCCTTGGCAGAAAAACAGCCTCGAAGCATAATGTTTCCACCTCTGTGCTTGGCTGTGGGGATGGTGTTCTTTAGGCCATACTAAGCATTTCTCTTTCTCCAAACACTGTGGGTTGAGTTGATACCAATGCACTTTCTGTTCACAGGCCAACTTAAGGCAGACCTGTACATGTGCCTTCTTGAGCTGGGGGACCTTGCAGATGCTGCAAGATTTCAATCCGCATAGTGTGTTGCCAGTGGTGTTCTTGGTGACTGTGGTCCCAACTGCCTTCAGATCATTAACGAGCTCCTTCTGTGTAGTTTTGGGCTGATCCACCACCTTTCTCAGGATCATCCTCACCCCATTAGGAAAGACCTTACATCGAGCTCCAGACCGAGGTGATGGTTATTTTGTATTTCTTCAATTCCCAAATAATCACACCAGCAGATGTCACCTTCGAGGGAGTGAAAAGTGTTTTTTCTGGATTTTTGTTTGTTATTCATTTCTTTGTAAGTGAGCAAACTTACAAATTCAGCAGGTAATCAAATAATTATTTTCCCCACCTCAGTAAACACTTCCTTAAAGTCATTATGGGCTCAATCACTGTTTCAGGTCACTTTAAATAAACCGTGAAGTTCATTTTGTCCCAAGAGCCAACCTCAACACCCGGGGATTTAACCGCCAGGTGATTTAATTGCCAGGGTCTTTGCCCACGACTGCTGCCTGACACACATTGTACCCAACCCCTAGGGCACCTCCTGTGGATGTTGAACCCACAGAAAGGCACGGCCATGTCACCTCTTCAGGTTGCTCCTGGCCAGGCCATGGGCTAAGGCACCTTATGGCAAGGCCTTTGCCTTGCCATAAGGTGCTTTCCCTTGAGCTCCCTCCCCAGCCCTAGCTCCAGGGTGGGGGCCTGGTAACCCTATCCTGGGCAGGGTGAACTGGTCCCGTGGTTTTCTTTCTTTTAAAAGGGTCATGACTAGGATGCTTCCTGGGAGCCTCCTGTGTTAACATGGCATGCTGGCAAGTCCTACCAGGAGGTTTGGCGGCTCACCCTGCCACCCAGACCAGGATAAGATGGATGGATGGATGGATGGATGGATGGATGGATGGATGGATGGATGGATGGATGGATGGATGGATGGATGGATGTTTGATTCTTGAATAGACAACATATAAATAGCACAGACACCACACAGACACTATGTTTCTCCTGATTTTATTTAAAGATATTGATTTGTTCTTTTCTCAGTGTAAAAATCATCAATGTTCTTTCACATAATACTTCATTCACATTAGAATTTCTGATTGATAGTCGATTTTAATTTACATTTACTGCTGCTTCTTTAACGTAAATGAGGTTTGGTGAACTAAAAGAAAACCACTTACTCCTCGTAACACAACTACTGATGAGGAACGAAAGCTGTCCTAAGGGCACCCTGCTGCCCCTGAGTGTGGATCGCCACAGAGTGTTGCACAGATGCAGATGTTCACAGACACATAAATAAATAGGTTTCAGAAGTCCGGGTTGGGTGTCAAGCATTAGCTGTGGCATTCACAGAGTCCTCGGGTGATGTCAAATGTCGAAAGCACCATGTTTCTCTAATAGAAAGGGTCTCACTTGGCAAAACATCAAACTGCCCCTCGTCTTAGAAAGGAATGGGAAGTCCGATCGTGCGGTGGCCATGAGGGCGAATCAGACGCAGTTTTGATAGTACAGCACGGCACCCTACTCCGCCTTCTTCACCTTCCTCTTGCGAGCACCTTCACTCAGCTCCTCCTTGGTTTTGAGGGGTGAAGATGGAGCAACTGCAGCAGGAGGGTGATGGTGGTCCTCCTCACCAACACCCAGAGGAGAGCCGAACAGCAGATGGCAGATCCAGGACTCAATGAGAGCGAAGGGGGAGCCGTGAGAGTGCCGGGCGGTCATCACCACCTGGGAGGACAGAACAGGGATATTTTATTGGGCACTGTACTTTATCCATTTATAAAACATCATGATTAAATATTCAGGCTGTCACAAGACTGGAAAATGTCTTCTGTGGCTTTGGAGAAATTTTCTAAAGATTGATAAGGTAACCCTCATGGCCTGGAATTAAGATTTTGTTGTGTGCCCTAGGATTAGTCATGCTTTGAGTTAACATTTTTGAGTCTTTTATCTTTGGTGTTCTAATATTTGAAGACGTTTTGAACCTTAGTTGTGGTATTATTGAGGCCTGGTTTCTGTTTTTGCTTTATTCTAGTGAATTTTAGTTTTGTGTGAACTTGTGTTTGGGTTCATGAGTATTGTTATTATCAGTAGTTGTTGTAGTATTCAATTCATTTATGTATAAAGTTCCAAATGACAACAAAGAGTTAGCAAGAAATCCCCAACAATCAGATGATCCTCTATGCAATAATCTCCTGAACAATAGGTGTCACTACTATGACAGTTCCTCCACCTCAGCACTGATACAGGACGAGTTAAAACAGAACTTGCTGAGTTTTTTTTTTTTTCTTTTCAGTTTTGTACAAATATTCTTATCTTTTCAAACTGTTGCAACATCCTCCTCTGTTTCACCTCTTGTTTATTACTTTCACCTGCGTCTTTTCCCCCTCGTTTCTAATTATTTTCCACAGTATGTACTGTATACTCCTGTCTATGGAAGTTTGTTTCTGCCACTGAAAACAGCTCTTTTTGCCATCCTTAAGTCAGAATTTCTGCTTATTGTCTCAAATTTTCAGCTTAATAATTCAAAGTTTCAAGTTATTTTCTCCTCAGTTTTGGGCTACTAACTCGAAATTTTGGGATGATAACCGCAAATTTTGACTTTTGTATGGCAAAAAAATAAAGTTTTTTTCTACAGTGGCAGAAAAAAACCTTCCATATGTCTTCATTAGTTTGTCTCTGCTAGCTTCATGTTGTGCTGCCCTGTTTGTGCCACTGTGTGGCTGCTTTTGATACCTTATTTGTGTCGTGCTATTCTTCTGATTTTCAGATTCTGCTTCACTGAAATGAAAGACTTGTTTGTTTTATTCCTGTCTGCCTGTGTCCTGTTTGGGTTCTTTCTACTCCATACCATTAGTTCCAGCTGACCTCTGACCTTTGACCTCTAAACTTCAATTAATCAGCACCGATCGTACCTTGCTTGTGGCCATGAAGAGGGTGAAGACGAGGATGAGGATGCTCTTGGACACTGGCAGCCAGTGAGCCTCCTGCATGGTGAAGAGGATGGCTCCGTAGAGGCTGGCTTTGGTCGGGCTGTCGAAAGAAAACAAACTTTCGGTAAAACATGAAAATGCTGGCAGCAAACACAAACAGCTGGAGCGCAGGCTCGAACATATAGGGCACATAAGGTCCGCTAATTTAAAGTGTGAAAACCTAAAGAAAACTCTTTCAGGGCTCTTAAAATTAATTTCATAATATTTAAAAAAAAACGTTATCTGACACTGTGTAGATAGATCATTTCAGCTGCTCTGTTATATCCCGAGGGGCTGCCACAGCAGATGGAAGCACGTTTTTGATTTGGCACAGATTTTATGCTGGATGCCCTCACTGCAACCCACAACACACAACCCTCCCATTTCATCTAGGCTTGGCACCGGCACTAGGACTACATCAGCCTGTGACCCCCTGAGGCTGAGTTTGTGTCTCCTCCAGGTCTCAAACGAGGGAATCTTTCACATGTAAATCAAACAAGTTAACCACTGCACCAGTGGTGACACCCACACTGTGTATAAAGAGTGAATTATGATCTGTAAAGCATCCTTTTAGATGCTACCACTGGAGGGCATCAGAAGTCGAAACACACACACAGATCTCCACATGAGTGACTTTAACAAACTCTTTGTGTTTGGAAAAGTTTTATGTCCGATTCAACTTTAAGTTTTGTGAATGAAAGTTTTTCCTCACGCGGCGTCTGAAGCGTCTCCTCGAGCTTCAGGAGACGGCGATCACTATATTTTCCTCGCACTTACAATGACATGCTGAGGATCTCGTTGGTCTCGGGTCTCCACACACCACGCAGCAGCTGCTCAAAATTGGACATGAGAGCCACTCCAGATCCTGTGAGGATAAAAATAGACACGAGGATTAAAAAAAAAAAAAAAAAAGGTCTATGTTACGAGTCATTGCTCTTATCTGACTGCAGCTTCTTACACCTATTTTCAGCAAGGATGCTTGAAGGGCCTCATTATTGTAACTGGGACAAAATAGGAGGCCATACCAGGAGAAACTTTTTAATTTCCATTTAGTTTCATGATAAAGAGCTACCGCAGAAATATGGTTTACAGTATTCATACAACCTCATCTAACAGGCTTTGTTCCATTTTTACTTAAATGTCAGCTTTTCTTTCTTTCTTTGGCAAGTTCATGCATGCAAAAGGAATTTAAACCAGCATATTATCAGATGGCTATTATCAGTATCAAAAATGAGCTGCTGGAGCCTCTGCTTCAGATTGTGCACAGTTTATCCACTGAAATAGTTTCTGGACCGTTTTTAAACGCATAATGAAGAACTCTGTTTCCACACAGGGCCCCAAAGTTGGATCGTAAAGCAGCGCCCACATTATGGCTTACCGCAAAATCCAACCCATCATGTTACACTGGGCTTTTATTACCAAGTGAACTATTTATCAGATTAGTGCACACCACTCGAGGCTGGAGCTTTCAAGGTGCAGCTATCGCAGGCAAGCGCGTGTGCAACTAATGCATGTTTAAATCTTGCTCTTCTGCTGTGGCTGATGGTCTGAGAGCAACAGCAACAAAGGCTGCAGATACATCGAGTGTTGAGTTGACGTATCTGTGTTCGAGTTGATTGTTGTGGAAATTTCAGGATTATTCATTATCTGCGCCAAAAGTCCTGTCACACCGACCTTTGACATATCCAACGATCACCATGATGAAGAAGCCGTGGTGGTAGGCATGGTGGGCGTGGTGAACCCCTGCGGCGATCTTACGAGTGCGCACAACTTCTTTCAGGGCGACCAACACCAGCTTGATGGGCAGGAAAGTCACACATTTATAGAAGAGGTTCAGTGGGCAGTAAAAGATGAGGTACCTGCGATTGAGAGTGACACAGAGACAGGATGAGAGTGAGGTCAGGTGAGGTCACACTGAGTATTATGAAGAGTTTATTAACATTTTTTTTTTATTCATATTGCATATAAAGCCAAACAAACAAACAGATAAATCCATTGATGGTGTTTGGTTTTCTGACTAACTTGCAGCTTTAAATCATGATGCTAAATGTCTAATGGAACTTTTTTTTATCACAAATGTCATCTTGAAAGTCTGATAAAAGCAGCCTCGGCCACATGAGTGCTGTGATGAGCGAACTCGTTCGGGGGGTTTTCTCACCAGACAGCTGAGGCCAGCAGGATGTGGCTGTTGTGCTGGAAATAGTCGATGGGGCTGCTTCCAAGCATGATGTCTGCCAGGATGTAACTACCAAAACAGTAGAGCATGGCGCAGAGCCAGGAGGCCACGGGACTCCTGCGAGAAACCTCCACCGAGCCTGCAACACAGAGGACGAGCCGTCAGAGGCCGTGCTGGAAAAGGTGCGATGATGAAAACATCACAGCGGGTGGTCAATGGGTGGTCTCAAATGAGCTTATGAGGCTGATGAAGGTGGTCTGCTGCGTCTCTCTCTGTGTGTTTTGGGGCTTTTATTACATTTCCTCCAAGAATATAGACAAAAATCTTAAGAAACTCACTGGACTAATTAGAAGGGGCTTTTTTTTAATCATTCAGTTGATTTATTTACAAAACAGTACTGACATTTTTTTGATTGGCGGCAACTAATTCTCCAAAGAAAGAGGAAAATCATCCAATTCTGGCGACCCCTAGTGGCAGTAACAAAAAATAACTTGTTTTATCTGTTTGGAAATGTAACATTTTGATGCTGATTTAATACTTGATTCATTTAAGACTACTTTGCAAAATTAATACCAGTTATAATTATCCACTTAGAATTATTTTTTCGGCTATTTTGTAACAGCCTCTGTTCTTTTAAAGGTTTTTCCACTCGGACTCAGAGAAAACTCTGCAGTAATCTTTGATATTTTTGTTGGGGGGGGGGGGGCATAAAGGTTTGATTTTTTTTTTTTTTTTAAATGGCCAAAAATATAAACTTTAGACCCAACTGTTTCCAGCAGCCTGCAAATGTCATTATCAGTGGATCCCTCGTGTGTCTGTGCCCTGTATCTTTGTGTACACACAGTTTATCGTTTCAGGTCACACCCTGATAGTACACATCTTTATCATAAGCCAATGTTGACTCAAGAAGTTGACGGCTGATTCGTTAAAGGATACAGACTAGAGCGGCTCTTTGAAATATATTGAGTACATATTACACAAGATGTTATAAAGAAAGCCTGCGTGGCAAGCATTCACATCATGGACACAGGAGTCACATTTATGCGACTGGCAGGCAGGCGCCAATTAAACTTTAAAGCTCTAAGTTTTCCACATTTTCCATATCAGTATGCGGTGTTCAGTACGCTGCAGCTAAAAATGTTTCTGCCTCATGCTGTGCTACAGCTGACTGTCACTGGTGAAGCAAAAGAAAACCGGGTGCCAGACTGACTCCAAAGAAGAAAAGCCCGTTAGGCATGGTGTGCATGCGGAAACAGTTCAGTCTGAGGTGCAGCAGAAAACAGATGCGGTTATAAATAGGCAGAGTAAGAAATGCAAAAAGTTCTGCATTCAAGTAGAAGCAAAATCTATCAGAAGTGCATTTCTAGGAGCATTTAATTTAATTTTCCTTTAATTGTCCTAGTCGTTAGGGTTCAACAGATTCATTTATTTAGTGGCTGCTTTAATCTATGAGTCACGCTTTATAGACTGATCACATGTGCTATAAAAGTATGTAATGTAATAGAAGTGCATTGCGTAAAAGAAGTACAGTCGCTCAGAAATGTGCAGCTTCAGTAAACAGCTGCTCTCCTCTGCTGCTGAGAGGAGGACAAATTTCCTTTAATGCGGACCGAAGCCTGTATAGGTGCGACAGCGATCGCGTAACCACACAAAAGTCTCATTTTGAGACTGTGCGCTCATTTCCTGCGGGCAGAGCCTCGCCGGTGTTACAGCATTGTTACAGTAAGTCGAGATGTGAGCGCAAATCTCCACCAACAGGTGGGTGAGGGTGTCGCCGTTCAGCCGGTGCCCAATTTGAAGGCAACCCGATGCTGAGAAATACCACCCTATAAATACATTCTGCTCGCCGGCTCCTCCTGTGTGCAACTTGACAAGCCAGTCGTGACCTTTGACCCTACACTTGTCTCTCCTTTCTCCTGTCATGTCATCCAACTCATTCTAACTTGCGGCATGAATTTAAGAATTGTGACTGTCGTGTGATGTTCTGGATGTCATTTGACTGTAAAATTGCACATATGAAAATAAGGCGAGCTTTACAGTTGTATTCATGGAGTCAGCCTCATGTTTTGGCCAGCCTGACTTCTGCTGGTTGGTGCATTCTAACTTTAAAATACACACAAATATCTTTAAAACAGGCACTCTCTCTGTTTCGGGTGCCTTTTCTCTGATGAAGAAAAAAAAAAGGATGAATTTGTCGATGGAAAGTTCGGCAACTATCATGAGAAATGCAAGCACCAGCACAAAAGCCATATAAAAACTCAGCCTCTGATAGTTTGGAGATTCCCTGAGCTGCTAGCCTCAACTAGCTCCATTTATTTTTTAATTTACACTTTCACAAACTTCTACCATTCAACCCCAGCCAGGGTGGACACAAGTGACATCTCTTCAGGGAGTTTAAATACACAAATATCAAACCTTGTTCCCTCAACAACAGACTTCACAACAGTTCCAATTTTAACCAAATCCTGACTTCATAGTTAAACCTGGCAAACAAAATGCAGCAGATATATTCAAGATTAAAGCCTTTATATCCTTATATTGTCTGTCTCCAAGTAGATGGTATAAAACAGGCTTCCAAGAGGCCCTGAAACTTTGCTTATGAGACAGGGACTCCTACAGCTGAGGAAAATGTGAGAGCTGAAGCATTTGTTCTAATCAGGCTGCACAAACTCGATGGACATCTCAGGCTCCTCTCTATATTTATCATGAGGGTGATGGTGCTCTTATCACTTAGGCTGAAGGCTGAAGTGCCAAGAAAGCGAGCAATGTCATTGACCTAATGACCTTCCTATCAATATCACACTGACTGTTTCAGTCTGAGGAGAGGCAAATACATACATGCACACCCACACAGTCCCAGGGACAAGTAATGCCTAAGTGTGCAGCAGAGGGGGCTCTGGAGGTCCCACTGTGTCTATTTCAGGCCCTTCTATTTATTGCTTAAGTCACTGGTATGCACAGGCCTCAGGTTTCCTCCTCCTCAGGCTCCTTTACTCAAAGGAGTTAAATCTTAGTGGAAAAATATCAGGCTTTACCCAAAGCTGAGGGGTTTGATCTACTCCAGTGATTTCCTACAGGGTAAAGGAGGTCAGGCTGCTGCAGCAACACACATTCCCTCTCATAAAGCAAGCAGAGCTGCAGAGCTGCTGCTGGAGTTTATGTAACAGGTCATGCTTTATAAGGACTATACAGATAACAGCAACAGAAAGTCCATGTTAGGGTGTTTAGGTAATGTATAGGCTGGTGGTAACACAAAAACGCCTTCAGTTTACAGTAAAATTACACTTATCCTGCAAATAATAGAGTTTCTCACCTCATTCATTACTTCTTGGTTAAATTCCAATCACATGTGTACAAAATATGCTATAATAAATATATTTGACTTAATGCTTTTGTCATTGACTATGTGTTTATGTCTGCGGATTGTGGAGCGTGCAGGCTGTAACACAGTAAGGAGCCTATGTATTCTAACACATTTGTGAAATTAATAATAATAATAATGCACCTGAAAGCCAGCGCTCACTGAACGCAAGCAGCAAAGTGTCAAACAAACTCACCTGGCTCGTATTTGAGGTAGAGGATGGACACGATGTAGTAAGCGAGATCAAACACGGGAAACATTCCCATTTTGGAGAAAGCTTGGGCAAGATCGCCCAAATTAAGAACTGTCAGGATGTCCATGTTGCCCGTCTGATAAGCTGCGTTTTTAAATTTTAACTGCGCAGTCTGGATCGGAAGCGCCCCCAACCCGGTCCGCCGACTCTCCACCACAGCAAGCCCCCCTGGTCTCGACAGTGAAAGCCTGTGACACTCAAGCCCTCCTATTAATACCACTCATCTCCACAGCCTCAGCACCATCATCATCATCATCATCATCTGTGCTCCCTGCCAGCTGCTCCGCTTTTTCAGGCGACCGGAGCTTTCGGCCGCTTCAGCTGGAAAATAACAAAAGGCTCGCTCAGCTGTTTTCATCCCGATCGGTACTCAACCGAGCCATGAGACGCTGTTAGAGGTTTACTGCAGCTCAGAGAGACAGAAAAAAAGTGTCTAGGCTTCATTCGGACAAATACTTATTCAGTCGTTCAGGAAAACATCCCACAATCCGGATCAGATCCCGGAGCCGTTCTGACGCACAGCCAAACGATCGGCTTTAATCCCAAAATTGTTTACAATCCTTCGAAAGGATGCAGGGATGCAGAAATGTCGAGGTGAATAACAATATATACATATATATATGTATATTTTAAATGGTTTTATTTTATTTGCTTTAAATTCTCATAATAATCAGTGCAGTGCTCGCTGTCTCCAAAAGGGGGAGCCAAAGACGCGCGATAAAACGTTCCTTTCACCAAATGTTTCAGGTTCTACCAGAGAAAAGTGGGAAACTTAATTCCTATTTATTTAATTTCCAGGAAAGAGCAGAAAAATCTCTGTCTCAGTTTAAATCATGCGCCTTTAAAAAAAATCATACCTCTTCTCATTAGCTTTTTCAGCTTCAGATTAGTTTCAGTTTATTGTGTAATTTTCCCCCAGTGCATCTCTTTTACTTTTATTATTTTCCTTTTAATCATTGTTTTTTTATTACTCTGTTTTTTAATTAAATAGTATTATTGTTTTTATCGTTTTAAAATCATTGTTATTGTTTCTCTGATCATTTTACTTGCTGTGCAGCACTTTGGTCACTGTCTGTTGTGCTTAAATGTACTAAACAAACTGATATATTCAAATAGACTTTTTTTTTTTAATTGTTTTACTGATTATTTATTAACTGGCTGGGCTTTTGGTTGTTACTATACTATATATTATATCTTGAGATTTTATTGTCAAAAGATGTAAAATTATTCTCACAACCAGTGGAGTTTTTAAAAGCAGGATCCTCAGAACAGCCGATACAAATATTCTGATTACTATATTACCTATAATATTACTACCACTACTACTAATATTACTATTACCAACATGTTGCCCTATTATTATTATTATTATTATTATTATTATTATTATTATTATTATTATTATTATTACAGCGTATTTACAGCTAAGGC
>JAVDPK010001131.1:330736-352016 GCA_034780415.1 Cichlasoma orientale
AGCAGGAAAAATAGTAAAGCACATTATTATTTCTATTAAGATACCGAATTACAGTTATTTACTTGCATTCCTGAAGAGAAAATGTGATTTTACTGATTATGTTTGATTAATCTTTGACTTCTCAGAGAAGTCCAGTGTGCCGGCTCAAATGTGGCTATAAGAGCGTGAATTCAGTTTATTATTTGTCTAATAAATAACGATATACTTTTTAGTTTCAAACACGTTTTTTAACAGATTTATAAAACATCCGTTTTGTTGTTTTTATGACGGATGGTCTAATAAATGTGTTAAACGCTGTATCAGAGACGACACCAGTGTTGCTGTTTTATTGTTTTATTGTCTTTATTGTTGAATTTACAGCTTGTCGTGAGCACGTGGAATTGACGTGCGCAGAAGCCGGTTACGTAAAAATTTCCCACAATGCTCTCCGGCTTCACAAAAAGCTCGGTGAGAAGGCCGGGAAGGAGGCGGCTACCAGGGTGGGGGGGTAGCCGATTCCCGGAGAGGGTTTTCTGTTTTCTTAGTACGCGTTACCGACCAGGTGAGGGTGGCGATCGAAAACAAAGACAGAAGCATCATAAAGCATGATGCCCACTGCCTCAGGGGAGCTTCCGTCGGACCTGTGAGTGTCGGCCGGTTTCCCACCACCGGCTCTTCGGGGGATTCTGCTGTCTGACTCCGTCCTGACCCGCGACACCGACAGGCGATGACAGCGGCTACAGCCACTCCGCAGGTGATGAGAGACCGGCTGCTACAGGCCATCGACGGCCAGAGCAATGTGAGTATGTCCGGTAGTTAAAACGGAGCGAACTGGGTGGAGAACAGCAGACAATGGGGGTCGAGCCGGCCTCGGGTCGCTACAGGGGGACTGACAAAGTGGAGGAACTCGGTGTGCGGCCAGTTGTTATTTGTGGGCTAATTAGCTGGCTAACGTCTAGTTAGCGAAAGTGACTTTGATGTCAGGCATGCCAGAGCTCGGTCAAGAGGCTGCTAGCGGTAAATGTTGATGTGGGCACTTAAAAGTATAGTTCATCTAGACTGTGGGGGACATGCTGAATGTATTGCGAGTTTCCTTTAGCGACGGAGACAGAGGAGCGCCAGAGTTTGTAATGCCTTTACCTAAGATAACCTAAGGTGACTTCTGCTGTATTAAGGTACATTGTGCAGCCTACAAAGAGTTAACGGTCTACTTTGATCCATGACCTATGCGTGCTAAGTCATAAAAACAAATAAATGATTCAGAGCTGCAGATTTTTATATTTTATAAGACCATTAAAAAACAAAGAATCCTGAAAGTATTACTATTGAGTGTCCAGCACATGCGTGATCATCCACATCAGAATCCCCTACAATGATGAGAATTGCAGCTTCTTATCTCAACATTTTGAGGCTACTCTCTGTGACATCCCCGCCAGAAAGCCTTGATATGCACAGCAGCTCACTCACCACTTGGTGGCTGGGCAGATGGAGAGAGTAGAGCAGCCTAAATGAAAATAACCTGTCATTCACTGCATCAATCAGAAGTCAGGTCTTGTGGTACACAGTGATGTAAAGCATGTTACAGAAGCACCTTCAGATATTTACAGACTGCTTATAATAAACTTTGCAGATGACTCTTCTCTCAAAGTTTTTAAATCGAGGGTTTTTAACCTGTGGATGTCTACTATAAGCTTGATCATAGACGTACTGCAGCTTCCTCAGCTAGAGTTTGGGGGGTGGGCTTTGCAAAGGAAATCCACGACTGTGATATATGTTAACCAGTAACCACCCTGTTGATCATTGCAGAACTGGTTACAGATTAAAGTCGTCAAACATCTGTATACGTAGGCTTTCTTGTATATTTGTGGCACATTTGCATACTTTCTCGGTTTGTCAAACTGAGCCTGAAACCAGTACATAATTTCTAAATGTACAGGTGCACATTTGAAAGTCTATTCAAATGATTTCTTGGCCTTTTAATAGCCCCCTCACCCGCCCCCCGCAGAACTTGTCCATGTTTCATGTACTGAATGGCAATATCTACATACAAACAACTCTACTTTTAATGCTGTTATTATGCTACAGGCAAAAATTATCTCTCAGTATTTTAGTATATAATAAAGCTTGCTTTCTTTTTCAGCAGATATGCAACATGGTGGTAGTTGTGGAGGTGATCTCCTTTTTGGAAAAATATCCTATCACCAAAGAAGCACTGGAGGTAGGTTACAATAAAATGTGGCCTCAACAAATAAAGCAGTCAAGTTGCAGCTGCTGTTAAATATCGATCTTCTCTCCTTAAAGGAAACCCGCCTGGGCAAGCTCATCAACGACGTCCGTAAGAAAACCAAAAATGAGGACCTCGCAAAGAGAGCCAAGAAGCTTCTGCGAAACTGGCAGAAGCTAATCGAACCAGGGAAGGTTGAGGTGTTGTCAAAAGGCAGCACCGGTGCATCATGGTCTTCCATTGGCGGTGCTCATCCTTGCATCTCCACTCCAGCTGCCACCTCACAGTCAGGTAAAACGGGCCCAGAGTTGAAGAACAGAAACGACTTCAACAACTGCTCCCCGAGAGTAGAAAAACCGAGCAACAGGAAACGAAAGGGTGACCAGAAGGAGGGACAGATTTTACCAGCAAAGATACCCAAAACGACTCTTAATGATAAAGTACAAAACTCAAAGCAGCTGCAAACCAATGGAATTGGTGTTGGCGCTGAAATTTTTGCAGATATTTGTACACATCAGTCTTTGGACAGGGAAATTTCAGAGCCTTTGGACAATGATAAACTAAATAAAATCCCTGTTAATGCTGTAAAGCCTCATTCAAATTTCCCAGGATGCAGCAAGCCTCCTAGTACTTCCTCTTTGCTAAAAGCGTCAGTTCTGCAGCAGCAAGGCAGACAGGAGCAAGCTGTCTCTGGGGGGAAATGTCGACCCAGAAGCCCACGCTTTTCCTTGCACAGTCCTCAGACTCTAAAACAGGAAGCTGTTGTGAAACAAACTGCACCCCAAGCACAGAATATTTCTACCCCCAGTGTGAGACCTGGGACTGCGGACAACTCTGGGCTGGGGCCGCCGCCTCAGCCTTTCAGCCCATCTGTTCTGGGTTTTCACACCGATGGTTCAGGGTCTGCTGATTTGGACACTCACCGCCTGCCTCCTAGTATATCTCGCCATAGCTCCGCTGCCTCCTCCTGCAGTGGCATGGTGAGCCTGGAAGATGAGGGTCTTTCTTTTAATATAGGGAAAACGAAAAAGCAGAAATACAGGCCTAAGGATTATGTGGTTAATTTAGATGGGCAGACTGTAGAAGACAGAAGAAAACCAGTGAGGTTAAAAGACAGGAGACTGACGTTTGATCCTGTTACCGGACAGATCAAACCCTCGTTCCATAAGGATTCTTTCCCAGAGGAGGAGGTCAGACTGGATCACAAACCTGAGACTAACTGGTCAGAACAGCTGAAACAAAATCCACCGGTTCCTCCAAGTCCTTTCCAGCAGACAGATTGGAAAGAGCTGTCAAGGAGCGAAATCATCCAGTCTTACCTTAGCCAGCAAAGCAACGTGCTGACATCGTCGGGCGCACACACCCCAGGTGCACACTTTTTCATGTCGGAGTTTTTGAAAAAAGAGGAGCACCGAAGTAAAGATGCCAAGAAAACACACACGCTGGCTTCAGACACGCCACCTAGAGAAATGCCTGGAGTTAGCAGAGAGGTGAACGGTGACGACCTGAGCCGATTACACACGCAACACTGGTCAGGGGTTAATGGTTGCTATGACACAAAGGGTAATTGGTATGACTGGACCGAGTGCATCTCCTTGGACCCGCACGGAGATGAGAGCAGACTGAACATTCTGCCCTATGTCTGCCTGGATTGAAACCGAATTCAGGTCTGTAAATCGGAAGGTGGATCTTGCCTTCACTGTGCAGCAGAGCAATTTTGGATGGTGAAGATGATTCTTCACCGTGCGTGCTGCTGTTGGAGTACATATGCTGCCTGCTCGACTGTTTGGAGCACAGGGAGTGTAATCAGTGTTTTTAAGTCTGTGAACGATACATGAGGACAGCGCGCAGAGAAAAGGCTATGCATCTTTTGACTGTTCAGTGTACAGAGTGAGTTTACAAAGCAGAAAGAAGGGCAGCTCTGATACCCACTGAGTTTATGTATGAGAGAAGACATTAACTATACAGATGCATTTTATCCATCTTAAGTTATCTTATTTTATCCACATGCCTCAAACAATGTGACTATTGCATTTCCTGCATTTATTCATATTTAGGTGACTAAATCAGCGTTTTTTGTTTTTTGTCAGCAGGCAGTAGCACTATATATAATTGGAGCATTTGTTCATGCATTTTGAACAAGGTGTTTAAGCTGTTAAAAATGAGTGCAAAGCTATCCTCATTACCAGTGTTAAAATAAATCATCATAGACAAAACCGACGGATCGGTTTTAAAACATTTGAATATTTTCCTTGTTTGCGCTTTAAGGTGACATGAAACTTCCAGATGTGACCACAGTTTGTGGTAAGAGGGGGGAGAACGCTTGCATTGGGCTTTTAATCTTACAAGCAGATAGAGAAATGTGGCTGTTATGTATGATATTTATTTACATACTGAGATTTGCATAAATGTTTAGACTGCATTAAATCATCTTTGTTTGTTTTTTTTTATTTGCTAGCCACAACAGTGTGGCTGCTATGGTTCTGTGTGTGCGGGTGTGTTACCATGAGGAAATAAGATCCTGAAGGCCCACTGTCACAGGAACTAACACAAACGTGGCTTTGACTGTTTTGACGGGTGTTTATCGATCTGTAGCCAGATGTTGTCAAAGCAGTGGCGTCACAGTAGTACAAGACTTTAAAAAAAAAAAAAAAAAAAAATGTTGATTACATCATCCTGAGAGCCAGATTCATTGATAGCTTGTGATTTGACAACACATTGCCACTGCAACTGTTGCACTGTCAACACAGCATGGTTTCTAGTGAAGAATTGGTTCATTGACATTACAGACTTTACCTGCTGATCTGTCAACATGCTGTACCATACACAGCCAAAAACCCTGCAAAATAATACACCCTGATACTGAGTACACTTCTTTTTTTTTTTCTTTTTTTGTTTGCCTTTTCCCTTTACTGTGTATTACGGTTGTAAAATATGAATCGGAACAGCAGAGCAGATTGTGCTACCAGCTTGCATCTTTGTACTGTCAGGAAGAACTGAAAAATAAATTGACATGCTGGATAATACTTAATAGCATTCCTTTAAATATTATTTGCCTTATGGAAACCTGTGTTTTCCCTAAAGACAGAGCCTTAGTGAATGTACAGGTATGATCCTTTTGTGTTCAGTTGAATGCAAAATACAGTATATTTGCTACCTAGTCCTTTTAAATGGACATGTTAATGTGTTAATAAAAAATACTGAAGGAATTGTGATTGTCATTTCTTTAAGTGTCTGTCCCTGCCCCCTTCTATCTGCAGTCACTGAAATTGCTGACAAATGAAACCACAGTGCACAATATCTAACAATTTTACCAATTTAATTTTGATATGTGATATACCCAGTTCTCCCCTTTGCCCCATCAATGATAAAGAACAAGCCCTGACCTATAACTCATTATTTTAATACCCCTACCATACCTCTATAATTTGAATAATCCTGCAAACAAATATACCATAAACCAATCCAGGTACCAATCCCTGGTGGGGGTAATCATTGAAACTAAAATAAAATCATACAGCTGGCTTCGCTCTGTGTTTCTTGATTAACAAGAACTTTGAGAAATTAAAAATGATCATTAATCTTGTGAAAATAGGAGGAAAAGCTGTTATTGATAACTATACTGATAAGCAGGTTGAAACATTTTACAATATGTTTAAAATGTCTTAACTCAATGCTACAGTATCTTCTTGGTAAAGGCATAGAGCCGTGTTTATTTTAACATGCATTTACTGATTTGAGTTATAATTTAGGCTGTAGTTTTCTGAGGTTTAAACCACGCAGCCCACGGTGAATCAACTTCGACGTCCATGGGTGATTTCTTTTATTTTGAAAGCTACGGCAGGAAGCATCGCGATTCACCCACCGCTGCGGGTTTGACGGGTGGAGCAACACTGCCTGCCTCTCTTCCCTCCCTCCGGTGCAGCCACACCACCGGTGACTCGTCACTCCGCGCTGGAAGATGGCCGCGGTGCAGCGGGCTCCGGTCAGGGAAGGGGTCCGGATAGTTTCGCTGTGTGTGTGTTGGTACACGGTCAGCTCGGGGGGCAACATTATTAACAAAATCATCCTCAATGGATTCCCGTACCCGGTCACGGTCTCTCTGTTTCACATTATCTCCATCGTCGTCTTCCTCCCCCCGTTGTTGCGGGCTTGGGGAGTCCCCAAAACAGAACTACCGAGCAGGTACTACTGGTGGTACATCCTGCCTTTAGCTTTCGGGAAATACTTCGCATCCGTGTCGGCTCACTTCAGCATATGGAAAGTGCCCGTGTCGTACGCGCACACCGGTAAGTACAGCGGCTTCGTGGTGGTTTAACGCGCCGCAGCCTGTCAGCCGGGGTAACTTGATGATGTGTCTGTACTGTGCGCTGATGTTAGCTCCGTGGCTAACACGGGGCAACTGGCATTTAACGAGGCTGTGGGCCCCGCGTAGAGTCGGCGTACCGTAGGTGGCGAACAAACACGTTTTAATGCAGCTAATTAATCTTAATCTAAACTAATTAGCTCTTGACCTTCTCGAGAATAACGAACGAGCTGCTGTTTGCTAGCTACCTAGCTAAGGGGGAGGGTCCATTAATGAACCGGCTCAGTTACACAGCGCTTCCTCATTAAACATGGGGTCACAGTTTCTGTGTATTTAATTTTCCACTTTAACAAGCAGAAGTTAAATTTGTGTGAGGCTACCTGCTGAGGAATTATTAAAAAACTGCTAAGACTAATGCAACAATCCTTTAAATAATCTCTTTATGGTTATTCAGCTGGAAGAAGCAAAAGCCACAATATAAAAGTGTAGAAATACTGCTAACTGCAACAGTACATACTGCAGTTTTATTGTCATTAGTGGATTTCTGTATGGAAGTCTGTACTGAACTTTTGCCAAAGAGAGGGTAAACCCCCCATAATTTAACAACACCACAAATTACAGCCTGCAAAACAACTGTATGGTAGAGCTGCAGTTTTAAGCAAAAAAAAGAAGACACACCAGAAACATTAATATAAGTGCCTCTCGCCATATGATAGCTGCAGCCCTTAAGCAGTGAAGAAAAAGGATGGGTGGATGATAAAAGTTGGATTGTTTGTGGCCAGGGTGGTGTTAAAGTGAAGAGGCGCTAGACTCTGTAGTATAACCCATTAATAAAACTGTCTACCTAACTTTCTAAATTGGTTTAATCTCACCGCAAAGGTAGCAGCTATTGTCCCTGCACTTTACAGCTTTACATCCTAAATGATCTGTTTTACCTTAAAACTGATGTACATAAATGTGAAAATACACTTTCCCTGTTAAACCCTCCTCTTTTCCTCTTCAAAGCCTGCCTGTGGCATTTGAAGCAGATTTAGGAACTGCACCTTTTTAAACGAATCTTACCTAAACAAACTGGCCTTGTTGAGGGTCCCACGTGTTATTGGATCAGTTTCCATTGACTCTTTAACTAATTTTGCCAGATGGACTTTCAGCGCTAGATTCTCTCCTTTGGTTGTGTTACCTGCACATTCTTCAAATTAACAATAGATGTTGAATTTGATTGAAGCTCTTTTAGAGAGTGGCGTTTCTCATTAATTGTACCTTCAAGTTTAACAGCGACATAATCGTGAAACAACCCTAAAAATCCTTTTTTTTTCCTTTCTTTTATATATTTATTTTTTGAATCTGGTTTAGCATGATCTACTTAATGGCAACTGATTTTTAGAGTGATTCTATAAATTAAATGACACCTGTATACTATCTTCATGAGCCTTGGTGGCCTCTGAACTAAGCTTTTAGCCACAGCAGCTGCATCAAGGTTGTTGAAATTCTTGTTTTTACTTTAGGAATGAGCTTCTGACCTCGTGAAATGTGTTGAGCATTCTAGGTACTTTGTGTACCACCACTGCTGAGTGCTACTCTGGCATTGTTCTTAAAAGAAAAAACATGATGATAACCCTAGTAGCACTTCAGTCAGAATTTAAATGATGCATCGCAGTCAAGGTGTGTGAATCCCTGAGTGACAGCTTGGGTGTTTGACAGAGGCGTGGGTGTGACGTACAGGTTAAATCTTTCTGTCTCTACCTTCTGCTGTTCGTGTTTGTTCAAGAAAACAACCTGACGTTGTTCCCTGTCTTATCTGTTATGTTCACAGTCAAAGCTACAATGCCAATATGGGTTGTGCTGCTATCAAGAATTATCATGAGGGAGAAGCAAACCACAAAGGTGAGTAGGTTGAGCACAGCTAACACACCACAAGGCCTGCTCTGTTTCAGTCTGAGAGTCAGTGGTGGTGATGTGGCACAGTACTCATATTACAGCCATCTTGCAGGGGCTTTTGTCCATGAAGTTGATGAAACCTTCTGAGAAATGCTGGAGGTCAGAGGAGGAGGACAGGCTTTTTACTTACACCAGCTGGCTACACTCACCTAATAAATTCCCATATTACCCCCACTTCTTATATTATTTAGACAGTTGGGTTTGTGTTCATGCCTGTGTGATTTCTTTCATGCATATTACCACAGCATGCATTCGCACTATATCAAATGGTAGTTCAAGTCAAAGTAATTAAATGTATCTCGGAGTGCATTTCACTGCAAGGTTGCATTAATATTACATCAGACAGCTGGTTCACATAAAATGTAACTTTAACTCGGCTCTTTTGTTGGATTTTAATCAATTTGGGCAATAAAAGTTTGTCATGTAGTAACATCACAGTTAAAATGATTGGATTAAATTGCACAGCAACTAAAGATTATTTCTGTTGATTATTCTCTCCATTAACTGATTGTTTCCTTTAGGAAATGTGAGACAATAGTGGCTGGTCATAGTAATTACAAATGTTCAAAATGAAGATACAGGAAGCAATTTATATTTGGTTTGTTATTCTAAAGATACAGATGATTATTTGAAGCATCAATTAAAATTTTTTCCTAAATACTTTGGTGGAGGAATCGCTCCTCTCTCATATGAATGAGTATACCCAGCCCTTAATAATAATAATAATAATAAGGAAACTATGATGGGATGTTGTACTACAGTGAGCTGTCAAACTTTAGATCAGGGGTCACCAACCTTTTTGACACTGAGAGCTACTTCAGGGGACCGAGTAATACAAGGAGCTACTTGTTTGATACAAAACTTACAGAGTAACAAAGTTACACAGTTCACCTTAATTAATGGCAATATTAATAATAAAAACATATCTGAAGAGATTGATGATGTTAGTGTTATTCATTCCTCACAATAAATATTAATAATAAATGACAAAAATGTCTTTAAAATGCAACAGTATTTATTTCTGTTATTCAATGTTAGACATCAATTTTGTCCTGCGGGCGACACATATGGTCCATGCGGGCAAACAGGTGCCCATGGGCAACATGTTGGCTACCCCTGCTTTAGATTATAATGTGGGCGTTATGCTGGTTTTCCTAATGTAATTAGTTGTTTGGTTGTTGTGTCATATGCATAGATCAATGCCCAGCTCATGTTGGAAGACACCAAAATGCCCAGCTGCACTGGTGATGCTTTGGTCAAACTTATATTAAATTAGAGTTAAATCAGAAAGCTCCCTTTCTGAAACACAGATCAAGTTTCTTTTATTTATTCATCAAATAAGATGTCTTTTTAGACTTTTTTTTTTTTTATATATACTTTTTATTCCATATCAAATGCCTCCCACCTGAATAGAATATTTGCCTGAAAGAAGTCCAGAATTCCAAAAAACGGTTATTAATAGGAATTATGCAAAGATTCCAGTCTCCTACTGTCGGTTTTCTCAAAAATTATTTCAAGGGATGAAGGTCAGTCTGTCTTTAGATGTTTTTTCTAGCATAATCCTTTTTTGAAAGGCTCTTTTAAATTCCATTATCTAGAAAACTACTTGACCTCAGTCTTTCAAGTGTTTTAGGGTAAATATTTGGCTCTGTGAATGTGGACTGTGGAGTGTAGCTCAAGCTAGCACAGAATGATGGATCCTTGAAATCCCCTAAAATATGTGGAAGTCTGATCTCTGCCAGCAGATTTGGAGGCCTGTAGAAACCAATACAACACATACTGTGTGTTGCAAAGGCACCTAGCACACATCCTCTGTTCTTGGCCAGGGGGAAAAAATAACTTCTTTGATTTTTATTTATTTATTTATTTTGATTAACTGTTGACATTTAAAAAACAAAATGCATTGTAAACAGAAAAAACAAAGTAAAAGGAAAAACCATCAAGTTGCCATGAATAACTTTAAAAAGGTTAATTTGCATTTGGGTATATGGTGTCATACCCAGGGAATATCACACTGTAGTTGGATATAATACATAAATACATTCACTGACTTTAGAGAGAGCTGTCATAACTTGTAAAAAACGAATTTACATTTACTATTAACTGTCAGTATTTGATGTCCAGATAAAACGTCACTGTGTCCATGGCAACTAAATGCTTGCGTGCCATTCTAATGGGGGCACAGTTTACTGTCAGAGTTTGCTCCATGTGAAAGACGTGTCTTCTGAGTCTAACATCAGCATGTCATGTTTATGTTCCAGTTCAGTGTTGAGACAGGAGGGAATGTAGCTCTGCGGACCTGTTACTGTGTGTGAGAACTTAAGCTGTATGAGGCATATTATAATATATCTCATAAAAAAACTTTGTCAAGAGTCCTTCGTTCACACTGCGAGATATATAATATATAAAGTCCCTACTGTAATGTCTGTCTTTATAAAGCTCAATATTCATATTCTTAATGATTAAAGCATGGAATATAATTGTTATATTTATATGTAAGATTGGTAGACTGGACTATATTGGATGTGTTTTAATGTCTTATCTAGGGATCACCTGTTAGTACAATACAGTGCAGTCCACTGCAAAACTACCCAGACACAGACTGTAATTTAACTAGCACCTTGTTCGTGGTTTTCTCTGAGTGGACAATGCTCGTCTCAAATTTCAGCTTTTCCTTCCTTCTGTGAGCAGAAGGCCCTTAGGCCCCTACAAAATAATTTGGAACACCTGACTTGGGACAGAAATCTGGGCCTTTACCAAAATAGACATCTCCTCTATGAAAGTTCAAGGTTGCCACCCACTGTATACTTTTGTGACAGCATTAAGTAGACCTGCATTTTTTTTATTTTTTTTTTAAATGCAGCTGCACTTCTGATGTGTTGTCAGAAGTTAACTTTAAATGTAAGGGTGCTGGTCAAATTGTTACCAGGAACTGCTTCCTTGTAGTGCATCCTGTTGAGAGACTATTTAATCATCAACCAATATATTGAGCTAGTTTAAATATGTTGTGCGCTATTAGTTCAATTTGGTTTACAGTAATACTAATAACAATTTTTGGAAGTTGTGTCCAGTTGCAGACTGTCTTATTCAGTTCAGTTCAATTCAATTTTATGTATATAGCACCAGGCCTAATCTTAAAAGTAGAGAAGGGTGCCTGTCTCCCGAATCCAAAATGGGAGCTGGTTCCACAGAAGAGGGACCTAAAAGCTGAAGGCTCTGCCTCCCATTCTAGTATCCTAGGAACCACAAGTAAGCCAGCAGTCTGAGAGTGAAGTGCTCTATTAGGGTGATACAGTACTATGAGGTCTTTAAGATAAGTTGGGGCCTGGTTGTTTAAGACCTTGCATGTCAGAAGAAGGATTTTAAATTCAATTTTGGATCTAACAGGGAGCCAATAAAGAGAAGCCAATATGGGAGAAATATGCTCTCTCTCTAGTGTCTTTGTCAGTACTCTAGCTGCAGCATTTTGGATCAGCTGGAGGCTTTTCAGGGAGCTTTTAGGACAGCCTGATAATAATGAATTACAGTTATCCAGCCTAGAAGTAATAAATGCATAAATTAGCTTTTCAGCATCACTCCGAGACAGGATGTTTCTAATTTTAGAGATATTGCACAAATGCAAGACAGCATTTCTACATATTTGTTTAATATGTGCATTGAAGGACATATCCTGGTCAAAAATTAATTTCTCACAGTGTTACTGGAGGCCAAGGTAATGCCATCCATAGTATCTGGTTAGACACCATGTTTTTAAGATTTGTAGGGCCGAGTACAATAACTTCAGATTTATCTGAATTTAGAAGCAAGAAATTAGAGGTCATCCAGGCCTTTATTTCTTTTAAGATGTTCCTGGAGTTTCTTATCTGGCTTCTTGTATAGATAAAGCTGGCTATCATCTGCTTAAAAATGAAAGTGTATGCTATGCTAATAATACTGCCTATAGGAAGCATGTGTAGTGTAAACAGAACTGGTTCTAACACAGAATCCTGTGGAGCTCCATAATCAACTTTAGTGTGTGAAGAAGACTCCCCATTTACGTGAACGTCTATTAGATAGATACGATTCAAACCAGTGCTGCACAGTACCTTTAATACCTATAGTATGCTCTAACCTCTGAAGTAAAATATTGTCGTCAACAGTATCGAACACTGCACTGAGGTCTAGCAGTCCACTGTCGGAGGCAATAAGAAGATCATTTGTAACCTTCACTTATGCTGTTTCTGTACTGCAGTGAATTCTGAAACCTGACTCATTTGTGTTTGGTGCATTGCTCCTGTGAAACAAAGGGGGGCTTGATAGTTTGAGAGCACTGATTTGCTGCTCAGTGCTTTTTCTTAGTTTCACAGAGTGGTTGGTTGATAGGTGAGTGGGTGAGTGTGTAGGTGCACAAGTGGGTTTCATAATAAGTGCTGGTCTCTGAATTTCTCATGATCCAGTATTTTCAGAATGCAAATAAATCTGTAGAAGAACTGTTCTCAAATGTGTGGTCGAGGAGAGAAAGGTTAACGGGTCCAGCTTCAAACTCTGAACTGCTAACTGTGCTAGAGAAGAAAAATGAAGTTTCATGTCGTGTTCATGTTAACATGAAACATTAACATGAACGCACGTTAACATGAAACTGCATTTACTAAAGTGCAGTTTAGCAAACATTTGGGGGGGGGTTCCCACTTTTATTCATCTTTTTCTTTCAGGAGGTAAAAGAGATAAAGACTTTTTTTAAATTCAGTGTTAGAAATGTCACCTCACATTTTCTCTGAAGTGCTGTCCAAAGTAACACTAATCACTGTTCTGCTGCATTTATGCACCAAAACTCTCACAGTAATGATTTTTAAAAATTCTACAAGACTGCAGTCATGAAAAAGAGTTTTCACACTATGTAGTCCTGTGAAAAACAAAGTACTTATTTACTGCTTACATAGGAATTAGAAAGGTAAGTAGCAGACAGGAGTTGCTACTTGCCCTTGATTAATTTAGCAAATGTGACTGTCTGCCTCTATAAAAGCAGAGGTTTTGGCTGTTTGCTGGTCTGGAGCTTTCAGTTGTGGTTTAACACGATGCCACAATCTTCCCAGGAGTGGACATTCCAGCAAATTCACCCCAACGTTCACAATAGTACAATTAGAAAAAGGTTGAACAAGTATGGCTTGTTTGGAAGGCTTGCCAGGAGCCTCTTCTCTCTAAAAAAGAACATGGCAGCACGGCTTAGGTTTCCAAAGTTACATCTGATCAAATCACAAGACTTCTGGAACCAAGTCATTTGGACACATCAGACCAAAGTGGAGATGTTTGGCCATAATGCACAGCGCCATATTTGGTGAAGACCAAACACAGCACATCAGCACAAACACCTCACACCAACTGTCAAGCGTGGTGATGATTTGGGCTTGTTTTACAGCCACAGGGCTCCTTGCAGTCATTGACTTGACTGTGAACTCCTATATAACAAAGTATTCTAGAATCAAATATGAGACTGTCCAACAGCTAAAGCTTGGTCCAAATTGAGTTAAGAGCAAACGATTCGAAGCACCAGCAGCAAATCTACAACAGAATGGCTGAAAGAGAAAACAATCAAGGTGCTGCAAAGGCCCAGTCAAAGTCCAGACCTCAACCTGACTGGAAGGCTGTGGCAGGACCTTAAGAGAGTTGTGCATAAATGAATACCTGCAAACCTCAATGTACTGAAGCAACATTGTAAAGAAGAGAGGGCGAAAATTCCTCCACAACCATGCGAGAGCCTGATAGTCATACAGAAAACAATTACTGAGTTACTGCTGCTAAAGGTGGTTCTACAAGCTATTGAATCATGGGACATAGAGGCTTGTGAAAAAAATTTTCAACTAACTGCATTAGAGAGCAGCAGGCTCTTTCTCATTTGGCTGCAACTACTACCCTTTTTTTTTGTCAGGTCAACTACAGAGTATATTCATTAATAGCTTTTTTTAAATATACTTTCAAGGAGCAACAACACCAGCAGTTCAGCCAGAAGCAGATATTTATATATTAACACACTTTATCTGTAGACTTTGTTCATGATAAACTACTGCCAGCAGTACATCAGCACAGTTTCTCATGGCCTATCAAAGTAAGCAGTCCACTCTATGTGTGTAGAAACACACAGTGAAGTGTCTGTTAGACCAATATAATGATTGTAAAACTATTAATTATCACGTTTGTTACATATTCTGGAAATTTCCAATAGCGGGTCCCCTATAAGCAGTCAATTGATGATAAACATAGTTGCAGATTTATTTATTTTTTTAAATCTGTCGACTGGGCTGCAGATTGCAAAATATTTACTGCAACAGGAAATTAAATTTGAGTAATAAATTACAAGTGACAACTGTGTTGTTTTTGAGAGTTTGTGCTCTGTCTGGACTTAGGTGTACGTATCACTCATCCCGATCATTGGTGGAGTGCTGCTGGCCACAGTGACCGAGCTGTCCTTTGATGTGGCGGGACTAATCAGTGCTCTGGCTGCCACGCTCTGCTTCTCTCTGCAGAACATCTTCTCCAAAAAGGTAATCCATCCTCATGTCACTGAGTGCCACGTGATCTGCCTCCCGGGCTGCTTAAGACTTTTCTCTGAAAAATGTCAAAATGAATTTGCAAACATTGTTAGAGACTTCCTCTTTTTTCATTCAAATCACACCCACAGTTTAACTGCCACTTTCTGAGGCTCCCATATCGCTTGATAATATTGGCTGATCAAGTGTGCGTTCACGTTCTTTCAGTTTTAGGTCCCATAAAAATTAGACTTCTAAAAATGCTGCCCCCATTTTAGGTTGTAAAACTCCAGAATTATGTTCCAGTGTAGACAGGCAGAAATTTAGAGTCTTAAAAATAATGATGTAGATGCCTATAGTCACAAAAATCAAGCCAAAGCATCGTGACTGCACTAAGCCACATCTCCTTTTGGAGGTTCTCCTTCCCTTTGCTTTTGCGATGGGTAGTGATTGCAGTAGACTCTAATATGTTGCTGTATTTGCTTTGTGATAGATGCTTTCCTGCTGTATACGAATGATCATGTGAAACGTTAATAGATGTGATATAAAAATATAATAAAGATGAAATATAAAGTTATAAATTGAGATTTCTGAACCTGCTAAAATGCTTACAGAGAGTGCTTTGTATCAGGCTAAGTACATGTTAATGGAGTTGTGGCCTAAGGCTTTTGGTTACCTTCACATTTTTCTTACATTTTCTTTGTTTTATTTTTTTAAAGGTGTTGCGTGACACACGGATTCACCACTTGAGGCTGCTTAACATCCTGGGCTTTAACGCTGTGATCTTCATGTTGCCCACCTGGGTTCTGGTGGACCTCTCTGTGTTTCTGATAAATGGAGACTTGGTGAGTAGCAGAAAGAGTCTGATGTCCGTTCCAGCTCTCTTGGTGACCGTGAACGATACCTGACATAACTGCTTTCCCTTCAGTCGGACGTCTCGGAATGGATGGGTACCTTTATCCTGCTGCTCATCAGTGGATTCTGCAATTTTGCTCAGAACGTCATCGCCTTCAGCGTCCTCAACCTCATCAGCCCGCTTAGCTATGCCGTCGCCAACGCCACCAAGAGGATCATGGTCATCAGCATTTCGCTTCTGATGTTGCGAAACCCGGTCACCTTAACAAACGTGCTGGGCATGATGACGGCCATAGTCGGAGTCTTCCTTTACAACAAGGTGAGTCAGGCCAAGCACTGGGTGTTAACTGGTCAGGCAGTGATGAAGGAAAAGGCACAAATGAGACAGTCAAAAAAAATTCAAGAGGCTATATCTCGTTCATGTAGATGAAACCTCTCTCGTCTCCCTTGAAGCCTGTTTTGTTGCATGAACCAGCATATGCTGGACACAGTTATGAATCTGAAGAGCTCATTGACTTTTTAACATTTCCTTACTTCTTCACGTTAAAAAGTAGTAGTGTTTAAAGGTTCATTTTAAAGATATATATTTACTCCATGAAGACACGATGCAACATGCATTTTCTTCTGCTGTTAAAACTGGATGCGATTCCACGAGAGCGGCGGTGGGGAAAAACACATCTTCACATGTTGATTTTCACCTTTCTCGCATCACGATGTAGGAGAAGCATGCAAACAGGTTTTAAAGAGTTCAGTCTGATCTGAGAGGGCTTGAACAGCACCATAGAGATATTCTTCTCCCTACTGTTTATATCTGGCAGTGGTCCTTTTCTTTACTAGCCCCTATGTCCATTTATGCTCCTGTCCTTGTTTATTCTCCCAGTCTGCAAACTGTTTTGCTGTCAGCCTAAGAGCATTTCTCCCATTAGTTTCACTGTCAGTCCAACTTGAGCTTCTTTCCTTTTTTAAATGAAAACTGTGAAGTTGCACTCATTTATCCTCTTAATGATGCATTTGACCTACACAATCAGTTCGGGTGAGTCAACATTTAAGACACCTCGTGTTTTTTTAAAATCCTTCTGCCCTTCTCCTCTGCCAACAGGCCAAGTATGATGCTAACAGGGAGAAGAAGCTGCTACCAGAGTCCAAGCAGGACCTGATGTCCTTTGACAACCCAGCGCTGGAGAAGATCCAGGCCAACGGGTCAGTGCCTTTTCCCCACAGCTCGGAGCAGCAGCACAGTTGGAACCACGTGCTGACTGACCACTTCCAGTACAGCCGGCAAACCTACACGACAAACTACAGCAGCAACCACCAGTACGTGGTGTAGAGGAGGAGTCTTCCTCACTCTGGTAGCTGTCATAGACATTACTGTGTGTAGCCCACCAGCTCAGGAGCAGCTTTTCATCACCTTCTGTAAACTGGAGACTGAGGGCAAGTGCTGTTTGTGCTGAAGAACGAGATGTCTGAGATGTCATGGGCCAGTCATGTGACCTCTCCCAGCCCCTCCCCCCTCCCTCTCCGTGTCTAAACTTCATTTTCTGTCAGCTTTGGTGTAGGTTTTTATTTATTACTTTGGTGATGACCGGATGTGATGATTAGAAAAGAATCCATTTATATCAGATATGTCGGTAACAGATGAAGCCACGGCATGCCGACGCAGTAATGTGCCGTGGCAGGCAGATACATGGAAGGTAGCTGAAAAAGGATTTCCATGTGACTGTGAAAACAAACCTCAAACATTTGCAGACAACCAGCCATAACTGGTTTTAGTTTGTTTATTTTGAGAGGAAAGGATGTCACCTGTCACCATTACTGTGAATGTTAACTTGCACCGAATCACGAGTCTGTCATGTCGCTAAGTTTCAGTCAAAAGCCTTAAAATTTTTAGGATTTGGCATTTCATGTGTAAGATTGTCCTTTTTTGTTGTTGTTCTTTACAAGGTACTTGATATGATGTGGGGAGAAACAAACTGTTCAAGGTAGTAATTGGTGAATAAATCTTTAGCCTTAAAGCTGATGGGACTTCTTGGGAATATTGTGGTTTTGTAGATTTGATTTGATATTGTGATTGGCAATGTTTTCAACCATCTTAGCAGCATGGCTCTGCACATGGCACTGATCATTCTTCTTGTCCAGATTGAAATGCATCAACAATCAAGATGGATTGCCATGAAATTCAGTGTAATTGCAGCCCCACAGAGCCTTTAGCATGGCCATAGACTGTAGATGTAGATGCAGCTGTAGATATGAATTAACTACTGTAAAACAATATTTGCACTCCCATAACAAGGTGGCTCGATACTATAAGGGCCCAATTACCAAAAATGGGCCAAATTAAAAGCAGGTTACTTCATTGATGTTTATAAATGTTTGATTCGGTGGTTTTGTCAGCAACTGCCACTCATGAAATGCACATCTTTGAATACAGAGCGAGACCATTTCTGTTATCTAGAAAGGTCAGTGACCCCTTACAGATTCCCTAATGGAACAGAAAATGTATTACCTGTTGGTATAAATGCGGCTCAGCACGGGTTTTTTATTAATTGGAAGGTCAGCATTTCGATGCCACGGCTGCTCGTCAAGAGCGTCCTTGGGCAAGATGCTGAACTCGTTCACACGCTCAGACTCTGATGCACTCTGAGTTTGTGAATGTCAGCTTGAAAACGCTTACGCATAGAAAAAAAAGCACTTGTGTGACTGCGTCTTTGAATGGGTGAATGAGGCTTGTAGTAAGAAAAGCGCTACATAAGTACCAGTCCATAAATGTAAAATAAAATAGCCTAAAATTAGAATTACCTAACATAACATAAAGCATCCTTCTGATAGCTGCATACATACAGGGATGCCCTTTGTTTCATCTGTATCTAACCACGTTAAATATAATGGAGGTATTTATGTTGTCATGGAGTTTTTAAAAAGATTTACAGCAAGACATTGTTTTTGTTTTGTTTTTTTAAATTGATTATTGGTCAGGAGATTTTTCAGCCTGAACCGAAGCTGCTCTGTCACATTTCAGTTTTTAAAAACGGTCGCCCGTGTCGAGTTTGCACATCTTGAAATGGCTAAATGTGGCATTGTGACCGCCTGTCGAGCGACTTCACTGACCGCTGTTTAATTTCATTTGCCAGCACTGGTGTCATAGAGTCGCTGAGACAGAGGTTTGGCTTGTGCAATTAAAGGTTCAGCTGTAATTTCAGGTGGGCTTCATCGTCATTATTGATTGCAGTGTCAGATCATTGCTGCTCATGGCAGGATGAGGCCCGTGGGCTTGTTTTTTAATCACTAATTACTGTCACAGTATTCAGCGATTGGTGGGCTTCCCACAGATAAACCAACATCTCCAAAACGTGTCTGTTTACTCTTTTGTGGATTTATGGGTTTATAATTTAAACTGCCAACAAATTAGTTTAGTTAAATTGTCTCATGTTCACTGATTACTAGTTAATCACAAAAGTTGCAACACCTATGTGGTCGAGAATTTTAGCAGCACTGGACTAAAATACCGTACTCATTTTTTTTAATATAGTTTGTATGTTGACTGTTGTACACTTTGAGGCTGTTATTAGTGTTGGCCTTCATTACATTTAAATCATAAAGGTGGAAATAACTAAACTAATGCAGACATTTCTCACACCACAAACTGCACCCATAAATAAAAAAAGTGTGGTGAATTAAAACCTCTGTGACATTTGATCATCTCAGCCTTTACAAAGCGGTAGTTTCAGTTTTGCATCTGATGGAAAAATGTGAACGTGCCACTCATGGCGGAGCAACAGCAGAGCTGCATGTTAGCTCCAGCAAGCAGCCATTTAAAGCAGTTTTAATGAAATCCAGATTTTAAGAAGTGGAGCTTTTAAAGAGCCCGATATTTTTGACTAGTTGGTGGAGCCCAAAACGGAGCTTAAAGATAAGGTGGAAAGAAACCTATAGTTTCTGTCACTGTTTATGGGAACATTCATTGAACCTACAGTGAGCCTCTATAACTTTGATTTTTCACGCTCTTGAGAAATTAGTTTTGCAAATGGGGAGCTCTCCATCCATGAAATGCTTTTAGAAACAGATGGTTTCAGCTGGCTAAAATAGAAAGCACTTATCTTCTCCTTGTCAGGCTGGCGCAGTGAATCACAGATCTCAGATGTGAAGTATTGTGCGCCCTTAGGCCAATTAGAGATACGTTTTAAGTGAAAAGCCAAGAAAACATCAGAAATGAGATTTGCAAAGAAAAAGAATAAAAGAAAAACTGACACGACCGCGTCACGGTGGAAGAATATTTTGCTTCCAGTTACGTGCAAAACGTTGCATGTGGCAGGTTTGCGATCACACCGTCTGCCAGTGCAGCTAATGGTTTTCAGACCCTCTCGACTTGTCTTCATGTGTCTCCTCACTTCCTTCCTCCCGTTGCCAAAAGCAGCGCGCAATCCTTTTGATGCCGACGCACCACAAGACGGACGCCTTCTGTTAATTACAATAAGATGGGAAATTCATAAACGATAACACGTAGGACACATGAACCGTTCTTCATGCATTGGCTGTTTCCATGAGAGGGAGAAGATTTAGAAAATTAAGTGTTGTCTCTCTCTGTTGTAAAGCTTTTTAATGGGATGTAAATGTTAACGAGAAGAAAGGGGAGAATACTTTGTAAAACTTGTATAATTATTTTTGTGTGTCTTCAATGGGTCTCGAGAAAGAATTTTTACTTAACTGATGTTTTTAGATTTTTATTTATGTGTCTATGTACAAAAATGTTGTACAGAGGTGCAGCGGTGCACAGTCTTGTCTGCTTATGTTTAGTAAATGCTATTTTTAAATGTTGGGGGAAGAAAAATAAATGCATAATTGAAGACAAGATGTTTGCGTCTTAACTGATGTTTGATGAAGGAAGTATAAATGCCTATAATTAGTAAAAGTAAAATACACACAAGTCAAAGCCTGAATATAAAAATCCAGCTTTAGTGAAAGTCCATGAGTGTTATCACTCAAATATACTTAAAGGAATCACCAGTAAGAGTCCTTCAGTAAAAAGGTCGTCTGTTTGAAGGGAAATGTTATTACTAGGGGTGGGACTCGATTAAAAAATGTTATTAATTAGAAGCTTTGTAATTAATCAAAAAGCCCCACCCCTAGTTATTACCCATAATGATATAGCCTTATGAGCAGTCTTTCCTACAGGTCCCTCCATTGTTGCTTTTTTTGAAACACTGGCTTATGTTCTCTCCACACCAAATTAAATTAAACCATCCAAAATATTTAAAAAAATTAAATACAGTCCCCAGTCACTTTATTAGGTACTGGGTTGGACCCCCTTTTGCCCTCAGACCTGCTTTAATTCTTCATGGCACAGATTCAACAAGGTGCTGGAAATATTCCTCAGAGAATTTGGTCCATATTAACATGATAGTGTAACGGGTACCGGGTCACAGCGCCCATGAGCAGCTTTACGGATAGCTGAAATAAAGAAAATAAAAGATGACACAG
>JAVDPK010001131.1:361507-378846 GCA_034780415.1 Cichlasoma orientale
CCCCCCCCCCCCCCCCCCCCCCCCCCCCCCCCCCCACACACAGAAAACAACTAAAGTACATGAATTTCCCTGGTTAAGAAAAATAACTTCACAACATCTAACCAAGTGAGGAACACTCTTAAGGAGGTAGCCAAGAGACAGCTTCATGAATGATAAATGGACTGGTTCTTACATAGAGCTACATACATAATACTCTACTTTGTGCAAAGTGCTTTATTCAACATGCCTCACCCATGTCTACACCTAAGTGCTTTCTATCCAACATTCACACTCCAACGGATGAATTGGAGAGCAACTTGGGGGTTCAGTATTTTGCCCAAGGATACTTTGGTATGCAGACTGGAGCAGCCAGGGATCAAACCACCAACCTTCTGATTAGTAGATGCCCTGCTCTACCTCCTAAGCTATGGAATGGAAACACAGAGGGTTTACAGCAAGGTGCAAACAACTGATTACACTCAAGCGCAGGGAGCCAAGATTAGACTTTACCAGAAAACATCTATATGAACCTGCCCAGATGTGGCAAAACATCTTTGGGCAGATGACACCATGTTTAACTTGTACCCGAATGATGGGAAGAGATAAATATGGAGCAGGAGAGAAACATCTCACTTTATCTATCAAACATGGTGGGGGCAATGTTATGACATGGGCATGTCTGGCTGCCAGTGGAACTGGGTCGTTAGTGTTTGTTGGTGATGTGACTGTTTATAGAGGCAGCAGGATGAATTGTGAAGTGTACAGGGCTGTACTGTATGCTCAGATTCAGCCAGGGCCGCTACAGTAAAGGCCTGGCAGAGCAACTTAAGGGAGGAGAAACACCATTTGGTGACGTCCGTGAGCTCCAGACTTCAGACACTCACTCACTAAAGTCAATGACTGCAAGGACTTTCATCTAAGTGTTTAAAATGATCATTATATTTAAATTTGTTAATTTGTACAATCACTTTTGAGTCTCTGAAAATGGCAGACTATGTATAAAAATGGCTGTAACCGCTAAACAGGTAATACACAATTTTCACACATTTTTATTGAAGTCAAGCCAAACTTGAGCTGTGACAGCCCCTGTGGAGCGCACGTACACGTCTTACTAATCGCACCAAAAAAGCTGCCTGTGTTCAGCAACTTTAAATAGTAAAGAGCATTAAGTGTAGTGATTTAACATTGCATGCATACAGTCACGTGAAAAATAAAGCAGTTTTTTTTCTGTATCTTGACAGATACCAGGCCACATGGCCATGACAAAAAAAGGGAGATGCACACGAATGCCAATTAAAAAACTTTTTAAATGAAAGAAATAAGGAAAGAACTTAAACTAACCGCTGTAGCTCAGGAGGTAGAGCAAATCACCTGCTAACTGGAAGGTTGGTAGTTTGATCCCTGCATACCAAAGTATCCTTGGGCAAGATACTGAAGTGCTCATGCAAAAAAAAGGCATGTTGTATAAGAGCTTTGCGTGGTCAAGTAGAATAAAAAAGCACTATATAAGAACCAGACCATCTAATGTTTAAGCTTTTCTTGTGGCATCTAATGTCATTTAGTCCCCACAGACTTTAGAAAGCTGAGAAAATCCATTTTTACACATTTCTTTGGAATTTGCTGGAGAAAACCGAACACATTATTCACACACCCTTTCATAGGTATTGGTCGTAAAAACGTGCCTGCACAAATGACCTATGAGGTTGTTTTTTAAAGTTCTCCAGGTTTCATGAAGGTCCGGGCACTGGGAACAACAGTTCATGACTGATGGTGTGTTTTTCTATCCAGGTATGCTTTTACTGCCATGGAGGTGTGTTTGGGATCATTGTCACGCTGAAAAATAAAGCTGTGGCCAATCAGCTGCTTTCCAGATGGTGTTGCGTGGTGGATCTTGTTGCTACTTTTCTGTGTTCATAATCTCATCAATTTTGACAAGATCTCCAACACCAGTGGCTGAAATGCAGCCCCAAACCATGACAAAGCCTCCACCGTGTTGGCTGTAGACATTCACTGTTGTACCTCTCTCCTGACCTCCTCTCTACATATTGATGATGACTTGAACCAAAAATGTCAAATTTGGAGTCATTACTTCATAAGACCTGTTGCCCTCTGATTTTCAGCCCAGTTGTAAGTGCCTTCATATGCTTGAATGATTCATAGGTCAGCGTTAAGAAGGCTTGACAAACAAAAAAAATTCTTCTGAAAATGGTCAGGTACAAGAACTGGACTCTAAAATGAGTGAAAAAGCACAACAAATTTCGAAAGCCCTCCTCTAATATGCGCACATGTTCAGCTGAATGACGAGCTTCCAGACCCCCCACCCGCTCACTGTTTTCCAGCAAATTTCTGAGGTTTCATGTCTCATTTACACACACAATGTGTAACACAGCGAAGAGGTCCTGGTTAGTGACTGCAGGTTGCGCACTGGTCCTACACTGAGCCTACAGACAGGTTTGCAGACCGCTGTCTAAATGCTGCAGCTGCTTGCTGTCACCAGGGGTTGCAGGATCACAAACAGCAAGTCTGTAAGTAACTCTGTTCTAGGCCCTTCAGCTAGCCAGTTTATACCATGCAAAGAGCTAAAGTGGAAGAGAGTGTTAAAATCAACAAAAATTGTCCACTGTCTGTGCTTTTCATGCTTTTTTTTTTTTAAACACATCTTTTTCTGATCTTTGTTTTGTTTTTGTTTTTTTGTCCACTTTCCATCCTACAGTATCAGCATTCCAAGCACGCACAGCATCATCCATGTTGAGCTATGTGCTGTTGTTTTTTTTGGAGGACTACATGCAAGCATGTCTGCATGGGTTGTATAACCCTCTGCACAGGATTTGCATAATGGCGCAAAAGCGCAAAGTCTATATCCTGCATAACACACAACTATTGGCATCATGCACTAGTTCACTGAAGCAGCCACTCCTCTGAAAATGTCAGCATTAGGCCTAAATACAATTTTACACATGTAATAGACTGGAACTATTTTTGCAGCACCATGCAAATATGGCTGAAGCATGGGAATCTATAGCGACTAGCTTGGAGCCAGTCTCATGTGGCCAGCTGTTTTTGGCACAACTGTGTTGTCTTCATTTTTAAGCCCCAGAGGTTGCGAGTGGGTCATAAACTAAAGTACTGAAAGGGTTACAGTTCATCCCGGTGAAGCTGCTTGATAAAAATTTAAGGGGGGTTTCTTTTTAGAGAGACTTCAATGCAGCTGCACAAAGTTTCATGACAATCCATCAAAGTTAAACAGATGCTCTGATAAATCTCAGTTATATGGCATAATTTTACTTGTTCCTTATTGTAAAATCAAAAGATTTAGAGAATCTGGAGAAATCGCTGTGCACAAGGGATAAGGGCTGAAAATCAATATTGGATGCCCGTGATCTTCACAGGAAACATGGACACCTTTGGACTAAAGAGGAAAGGGACCCCCTGGCTTGTTATAAGTGCGCAATTCAAAAGCCTACGTCTCTGATAGTATGGGGGTCCAGCAGTACCTATAGAATTGGCAGCTTGTGCATCTAGAAAGGCACCATCAATCCTGAAAGGTATACCCAGGTTTTAGAGCAACACGTGCACCCATCCAGATGTCTTTTTCAGGGAAAGCCTTGCGTATTTCAGTAAACAGCATCATGGCTTCGTTATTCGTGCTGAACAGGCCTTCCTGCAGTCACCAACTGAAAACATTTGGAGCATCATGGAACATAAAATATGTCAAAGACAATTCAGGGCTGTGGAGCATCTAGATCCAATATTGCACAAGAATGGGACATCATTGCTCTCCTCAGTTCCCAGATGTTTATGAACTGTTATTAAAAGAAGAGTGGATGCTACACAGCGGTAAACATGGCCCTGTACTAACGTCTTTGAGATGTGTTGCTGCCATCAAATTCAAATTGAGCTAATATTTTCCTTAAAATGGTACATTTTCTCATTTTATACATGTGATATGTTCTATTGTGAATAAAATGTGGGTTTATGAGATCTGAGATCTGCAAATCATTGCATTCATTTTTTTTTATTCACATTTTACACAACATCCCAACGTTTGCCGAATTGCGGTTTTAATACTTCACGTGCTTGTTTGGGTTAATGCGTCACCAACCGTCTGAGAAACTTCTACAAAAGCTTTAATCTAATTACAGAAGATTTTTTAGTTCATCCATTGAGGTTTTGAATCTGTTTCATCTACTCAAAGGGTCATAAAGTTTCCACAAGACACAGAAGAACATGTAATCCTTCAAAGTTTGAAAATGAAACATGCAACTGCAGCTGATTTATTTATTTTTTGTCAGGATTATAAGAAGTGGGATGTGGGAAACGCTTGACCGCAGTAATCGGACTAATATGACAGACTTAGTCAGATCAATATATCAAAGCTGCTAATTTATTTGTGTCATCGTTCATGGCTTGTGATGCCATTGTCCATTAACTGGAATATTATGTTCCTGCATTTGCACTGTCCATATAGTCATCATCATAGAGGACCCATTAAAATCCCAGGTGACCTGCTGAATCAGTGTGACTGCTGTTGAGTCTTGATGTACTATTAGTGCAGCACAATCAAATACAAGCAGCTCTGGCCTATATGTGCCAGGAAATTCCCAATGTTGTCAAACACTGGTCACAGTTTGCCTGAGAATCAGCTCCATTTAGCAGCACTCCGGCTACATTTTTATTCTTTAAAATTCCACTGACTCACCAGTCTGGCATCAAATCAACATCTTGGCAATTTGCTACCTTTTTCAGCCACTGAAGTCATGTCTCCTGTGTTTTATTGTGGCTATTTTATGTGAGTTTTGGCAGCCACACTGAGATCCATTTAATGAACTGCTTACAAAGTAAAATGTTTTTAGACTCATCATGTTTAAATATCGCTACTTTCAGGGTTTGCCTTCTTCTTTAAAGCATGTTACCCTGATTCGGTGACTATAAAGAGCCACATAGGAAATTAAGATCCAAATCAGTCGAGAAAAACAAAAAAAAAGTCATTCATAAATCATTGGCCCATCACAGGGTTAAGAATTAGCCAGAGCCCAGCCCAGTGTGTGTGTGTGTGTGTGTGTGTGGGTGTGGGTGTGGGGGTGAGACTGTTGGGAAATGTCAGCATGTGTTATCCCACACTTGGTCTTATTAAAAGGAAACTTGAAACCCCCTCAGTGCTTTGATGACAGGAGCCCATGTGACCTTTTCCTGTCTTTGGTGTTTTTTGCAGATCGACTCCTAAATCTGATTAAACCTGGTATTGAAATGTCCTCCAGCTACAAAAGTCTCTAACACTCTGCCAGATCTGCCATTCTGATCTGAATATTTTGGCTTTTGTTTATGATTTTGGCTTTAAATAAACCCCTCTCATTTAGAAGTGATCTTGGGAAAGCCGTGCCTAATCTGATATAAAACTCATCCTGTTTTTTGTGGTTTTCAACAAATTAGTCCCGCTCCGTGAGAAAATGCCTCTAGTTGGATAAAAACCCTCTTTTGCTAACCTAAATATAATAATATAAGCGAACTCGTAAATATTTATTTAAGAAAGTGCATTGCTTGCGTTTTAAACCCTCGTAAGAGGCGGACCTGACGGTTAACGGAAAAGCAGCATGACCTTGATTTCTCAAGCAGAAAAGCACTGACACAATGATACTGCATCATTAAATCAGTGATGTAAATGGATTACTGAAGAAATGTTTTCACTTTGAAGAAGGATCCCCACCCTTCACTGAGTACTTCCTCCTGCTTTTCAATATGAAATGAAAACTGAGGTACTCAGAACCGCTGACACACATTTACGGAAACACTTTTCAGATTATTGTTTTTTTTTTTTCTTCTTCTTTTCAAGAGAATGTGTGATCAAGCGTGTCATCAAGCGGAAGATCCTGAAAAGCTCATTCCTGAGACAATAAGCAGTCAGAGGGGCTTCAGAGGATACATGCAGTTCAGGTTACTCATCAAGAGTCATACTCAGCTTGTGACAACACTTGGGTAATGCACCCCATGACCGTGGAATCAGTCTGAGAACATAAACGTGATGACGTCATTGTGATGTCAGCTTGAATGCTCGATGAATGAGTTGTGAGGTCCCAGTATACATCATATAGTACAGTGCAAAAATCTTGAGCCACCCCAGATTTCTTTATATTTTGCTTCCAAGAAGCCAGAGTTTCTTTTCATTTTATTTTTTTTTTAGTTTGGTTTGAGCAGTAGTTCTCCGGGGCTTTCTGAAGGGCTTTCAAAGTTTTTCTTTGAACACTGGCTGCTTTTTCGCTCATTTTTAGTCCAGTCCTTGTATCTGACCATTTTTAGAGGAAGGGTTTATTTGTTGAACCACTTGACCTATGAATCATTCAAGCATAAAAAGGCACCTAACTCAAGGAATGAACTAGTATTGTGTCTACAAATACATAACAGAGAACTTAGAAAAAGGCAATTTTAAACTGTATTTTTCAGCACATTGTTACTGGCAGCCTGTCTCAACAATACAAATTTGTTCCCATTTTTTTGACAGACATAAAATAATGTTTTTGCACCAAAAAGGTGATTCACAAAGAGCTATTAGCTGAAAATATATCGCAGCATGTTGTGCAATGCATCCTAAAGAAATCAGAGGAAACTGAACAACTGGAGAAGAAAAGAAGAAGTCGCACCTAAAACCTATCTACACGGTGGAGGCTCTGTCGTGGTTTGGAGCTGCATTTCAGCCAGTGATGTTGAAGAGCTTGTCAAAATTGATAAAATTATGAACACAGAAAAGTACCATCAGATTTTCATCCACCCTGCAATACCTGGAAAGTGTCTGATTGGCCTGCCCAGAGCCCGGACCTCAGCATTATTGAAGCAGTGTGGAATCATCTTAACAGAGAACAGAACAAAATGCAGCCAACATCCAAAGAAGAGCTTTGAATGTCCTTCAAGAAGCCTGTAGAACTATTCCTGAAGACTACTTAAAGAAATGACAAGGAAGCTGTCTCAGAGAGTTCGGGCTGTGTTGAAGAATAAAGGTGTTCAAATATTGACTTTCAACTCGTTAGAATTGTACAAACTTTATTTTTTATGCTGGGACCCTGATTGTGCTGATTTTCTTCTCCTGTTACCCTCCTGTTGATTGCTCCCTAACCAGCCCTCTGTGTATAAATAGCCCTGTCTCCCTCCTTGTCCTAGTCAGATTGTTTATATACTCCTTGCAGTGCTGTTGATGGTCTGTGCTGTCCTCGAGGTTTTCAGGTTTCCTGTGTTTAACTGGATTTCTGCCGTGTATGTGTTTGTTGTTAGCTTTGATTTCTATATTGTGGATTTTGATATTTATGGATTTCTCATCAACCAATTAACAGTGTTTCCAACTTCAGCTGCATTCAGGCCCTTCATCACGAGGGCCCAAATACAAATCCCCAAATACATTTTGGGTAGATGCCCATGAAATCTAGTACACATTTCCCCCGTCAGTAAGGCTGTAATGACTTTGATTTTCACAAACCTGCAAGCATCATGCTAAATAACACTAGCTTGCTGTTGTACACAGTAAAACACAATAATTAGCATGTTAGTGCTAATATTGTGAATATTTCTATACGCTGCTTTTATTTGGCAGCAGAGTCGAGTTACAATCTGTCCCCCAAATTAATCCAAATACTCGTGGAGTGCCCCTTTAAAATTAAATGATGCATGAATAATAAGAGTTTGAGATATCTTGTATCACATTAGAGCTACATTTAAACCCCATGCTCAAAATCGTATTTTAGCATTTTTAATAACGGGATCCAGATCCTTACTAAAGTTTAATGAGCTCGTCCTTTGCCAATGCTCCAACTCTAGACAAGCTTTCATGAAGTTCCTGTGGGTATATTTTGGATAATGTTGGGTACAAACAGAAAAACAGCAGCAACAAAAATAGCGCTCAAGAGCCAAGCTGAGGAACCCTTTTTAAAACGGCATGAAGAGGGATTACATAACGTCCTCAACAAGTGTAGTTATTTCTGGAAAAATATTCCCGCCTCTGTCTGATATGCTGGTAAAATTTTGTCAGAATCCTTTCAAATCTTTTCATGTTTTTGTTTGGTTCAATTTGCTCTTTTCTGGCTTCTCTCAACCATTTTTCCTGGTTTTCAGAAAACCTCGACTGTTATTTTAAGAAAATACCACCCAAATCTGTACTTCAGGGAAAAGCATGACCTCACATCATCCCCCGAGAGGGAAATTACCATATACTATCTAACCTTCCTATTAGAGCCTCTTCAGTCTGCAAGAATTCCCATGTAATTGGGCCTCCCAGCGGATGTTAATATGTCACCAGTGAATCTGCAGCTGACCTTTGACTCTGAGATATTGCAGACAAGCTGAGCTGCAGGAAAAGAGCAGAAACACACTTCGAGCAGGTGAGGTGGATCACAAGATTTTGGCTTCTGCTTTTTAGGCAACAAAAATCTAAAATCCTATCAGGGTCTTTCTTTCAAGTGCGAGAAAAAGCTAAAAAATATTTTTTGATTTTCTGAACCTTCTTTCATATTCCCTCAGTGAGAGCCTCACTGTTTTCACAGGATCCTTTGTCCTCCTCGCCTTGATTTTCTAAACAGACGTCATCATGATGGAGACACAGCAAAAGACTGGAAGTTGTCCTGCACCAGGCCAAACTGCTGTCACAACCGGCACAACAGGTACAAATGCTTGGTCTCTATTAAAAATAAAAGGAGTTAATATGTCAGTGAAGCGAGTTTCCTCCAGAACGAAGCAAAGCCACAGGAAGGGCTAAAACAAACTCAGTTTTTCCATTTTTGTATCAGTTGCCCATCTGCTTGCTTATTTTTCCACGGGTATTGCACAGTTCATTTATAGGTGGGCTATTTTTGGGCTCAGCTGTCGACGATTCTTTTATTTTTATTAATTATCTCTTCTGAGTCTCAAAACTTTGTGAGATTTTAAAACTAAAGGCGAGGGGTAAACCTTTAAATAACAGGCTCCAATCTGTGCTTTTAAAAACCGATTCATAGTTCTGCAAAAGAGCCGCAATTTACTGTAACTTTGTGAGGATAAATGGTGCTTTCCATGCATATTATAAACAGCACTGACGATACAAAGAGTATGTGTGGCTGTTTGGTCTAGGCCAGTGAGTTTGTTGAGATTTGATGAGAAGTAAAAGCATGTTCAGGTAAGAGTTTGTTTTGTTTTTCTGTTCTGTTCTGTTCCAGCTGTATGAGAAACATACGCGGTTGCACGGTGGCACATTTCCAACTGAGAAGCTTTCATGCCGAGTGGATTAATGTCTGTTTATGAGGCATAAATTTCAGCTGTTTAAGCATTTCCATTTGTGAAAGCTGCTGTGTGGTCAGCAAAGTGATGGACTGTCAGAGAACCTTTAATCTTTGATTGCAGATGTGACATAATTCTTTTTATGGACATCTTCAACACATTAACCGCTTTAACGAGCAATGGTGATTTTATGAGAACATGATCACTGTGGTTCTCACACAGTAGTTCTCTGCCTGTTAAAAAGTGCCCCTGCAGGAGTCACACACTGCTATGATAAAATACTTACACAAGCACTGCACAATCTAATGAAACCTACACTCAATGGCCACGCCACTGGGTTCAACTGCTTGTTAACACAAATATCTAATCAGCCAATCACATGGCAGCACCTCAGTCCATTTCAGCATGTAGACATGGTGAAGACAACCAGCTGAAGTTCAAACTGAGTATCAGCATGGGAAAGAAAGGAGGTTTAAGTGACTTTAAACATGGCATGGGTGTCATTGCCAAATGGGCTGGTCTGAGTATTTCAGAAACTGCTGATCCACTGCGATACCCCCCCCCCCCCACCCCCCACACACACACACACACACGATCATAGGGTCGGGATAGGGTTAATAGAGAATGGTCTGAAAAAGTGAAAATATCCAGTGGTACACAAGGGAATGAAAAGAAAGAAACTAACAAATACAGAGGTTAGACACACACATACTAACAACAGCTTCACAGTAAGCACAGGGTAAAGCTTGGAAGCTCATACAAGACACTCATAAAAAAAACTAAGAGCATGAAAAAAACCTAACAGGAAAGCTTCTAAAAAATTATAAAATCCCAAACCTCAAATACTAAACAAAACTAACTCAAAAAACCATATGTTGCAACCAAGCTATGCAGAACAGCATCACTAGATGGGCTACAGTAGTGAAAGACATCAAAGGGTGCCACTCACGAGGGTACAATTCACTAAAATTGGACAATAGAAGATTGGAGAAATGTTGCCTGAGCTGATGACTCTCAATTTCTGCTGCAACATTCAGATGGTAGGGTCAGAACATGCTGTAAACAAGCATGGATCCGTCCTGCCTTGTATCAACAGTTCAGGCTGGCGGTGTAATGTGTGGGAGATATTTTCTTGGTGCACTTTGGGTCCCGTAGTACCAACTTGAGCATCGTTGCAACGCCACAGCCTACCTGAGTATTGTTGCTGATCATGTTCATCCCTTTATGATCACAGTGTACCCATCTTCTTATGGCTGCTTCCAGCAGGATGATGCATCATGTCACAAAGCTCAGATCATCTCAAACTGCTTTCTTGAACACGACAGTGAGTTCACTGCACTCAAATGGCCTCCACAGTCACCAGATCTCAATCTAATGGAACACCATTGGGATGTGGTGAAAGATTCACATTATGGATGTGCAGCTGACAGATCTGCAGCAGCTGTGTGATGCTATCATATCAAAAAATCTCTGAGCAATGTTTCCAGCACCTTGTTGAATCTATGCCATGACAAATTAAGGCAGTTCTGAAGGCAAAATGGGGTCCAACCCAGTACTAGCAAAGTGTACCTAATAAAGTGTCCAGTGAGTGTAGAATCTGTGGTTCTTCATTCATTCAGCTCTGCATTTTCTAGACTGTTTCTAGAAAAACTGCTTGATAGTTTTAGATAAAATGCAAAGGCACAGAAAATCTGAGGTGAAACCTCAAAAATAGGTTTGACAGCCAAAGTGAGTCGCATCTACTCTGCAACAAGTTCTGAATAAATTTGCAACAGAGGTTTTTTGAGAAATGCAATGTTCCCTTGATTATGAAAGTGGAAGTATCTGCCAAGTTGCAAAATATGAATAAAAAGTATCTGTGATGCTTTCACTCATTCAGAAAACAAGGCATGATTGGGCTCTTGGGAAAAGATTCTGGTCCACATGGTCAAATACTGCTTAAGTCAGAAGTGACTAAGAAGTGTGATCATGAAGTGAATGTGAGATTTAACTTGATGTAGAGTAAAGAATTTATAAACAGTCTGGACCACTTGTCAGCAGACATCTGTGGATTCCTATCTGAACCAAAACAAGCAAACATATTTATAACTTCTGAACTTAACCCATTCTTTTTTTTAATGCCGCTGTAACTGCTCAGCACTGATATTTTCCAATGGTATCAGACTCAGTATGCTAGTCTTTGTCAGATGGCAGCTGTTATCATAATGATTATACAGCAGCTATTCTGTGTGTTCAGGTTTCAGGCACAACTTCACCTGCTTCTAAAGTACATGGAGAAGAAGAGAAGATCTGAAGCTCCGGCAACACTTGTAGTATAAACACTGCTTGACTGATGCACTTTCCACTTGTGGCCTTCATCAGGGCCCCCGACGATGGGTTCATAAAGTGTGGCACAAATCTTAGAATAGAATAGAATAGAATAGAATAGAATAGAATGGCTTTATTGTCATTATACAGGATTTACAATGAGATTTAATTCTGCTTTAATTTGCCAGAGTAGTTGTTTATACACTGCTGTAAAAAATGTATCTGCCCGCTTCCTGATTTCATTTTTTTTTTTTTTGCATTTTTGTCACATCTACATGTTTCAGACCAAACTAATTTTAATATCAAACAAAGATAACCCAAGTTTTTAAATGATGATTTCACTTATTAAGACAAAAAAAAATCTATCCAAACCTATCAGGCTCCATGTGAAAAAGTAACTGCCCCCTAAGCCTAATACCTGGTTGTGCCACCATTGACAGCCAGAACTGTAATCAAGTGTTTGTGATAACTGGCAAAGAGTCTTTCACATCACTGTGGAGGAATTCTGAACCACTCTTCTTTGCAGAATAGTTTTAATTCAGCCACACTGGAAGATTTCAAAGCATCTCAATCAGATTTGAGTCCTGACGTTGACTGAGCCACTCCAAAACCATTCAGAGGTGGACCTGCTGGCGTATTTTGGATCACTGTCCTGTTGCATAACCCAAATATGTTTGAGCTTCAGGGCACAAACTGACACTCTCCTTCAGGGTTTTCTGGTAGAGAGCAAAATTCATGGTTCCATCAATTACAGCAAGTCGTCCAGAAGCAGCAAAGCAGCCCCAGACCGTCACACTGCCACCAGCATGTTTGATTGTTGGTGTGATGTTCTCTTTATGAAATGCTGTGTTAGTTTTATTCCAGCTGTAACGTGACTGAGACCTTCCAAAGAGTTCAGCTTTTGTCGAATCAGTTCAGACTATTTTCTCAAAAGTCTTGGGGATCATAGAGATGTTTTTTTTTTTTTTGAGACACGCCTTTGTGTTCTCAGTGGTTTTGGTCTTGGAATTCTCCCATGGATACCATTTTTCCCCAGTCTCTTTCTTATTGTTGAATCATGAACTCCGACCTTAACTGAGACAAGTGTTGTTTTGTGACCTCCTGGATGAGTCGTCAGTGCGCTCTTGGAGTACTGTTATTCCTGGGAAGGTTCAGCACTGTTCCGAGTTTTCTCAATTTGTGGATAATGACTCACACCGTGGTTCACTGGAGTCCCAAAGCCTTAGAAATGGTTTTGTAACCCTTTCTTAAATGTCAAAGACTTTGTTTCTCAACTGTTCTTTCAGATCTTTCAGCCTGCTTCACTTTGTCAGACAGGTTCTATTTAAGTGATTTCTTGCAAGTCTTAATTGATTCAGCATGTCTGGCAGTAATCAGGCCTGGGTGTGGCTGATGAAACTGAATTCAGCTTTCCAAAAAAATTTGGTTTAGCCTAGTTAATTCAGTTAATACTTCTCTTTTTTTTTACTAATACCTTTTCGCAGCACTGTAGCTGTAATATGTGTTTGGTGACTGAATGGAGATGAGACTAGAGTGAATCATGTGCTATGGCCTCACCCAATCTCAACCCAACTGAACACTTATGGCAGGTTTCTGGACTGATGTGCTTAGCTCCAAAGGAAATATTTTATATATGCAGGCACATGGCTGTTTAGCATCTTGCTATGTTGGTTTTCCTTTAATTTGTCACTAGTCTGTAGCTTGCTGCTGTACATTCCTGTGCAACACCAACTGATAACGTCTATTTGTGCTCACCTTTGAACGAAACAGTGACTAAAATCCCGTAAAACTGTTTTGTGACGCAAGTGAAGCTCTTTAAGAGTCGACCTTTGCTCCAGCTGCACATGCTGCCATTTGCATAATTGCTGAATTACCTGTTTTCACTTCAGGAAACACTGACTTGGCATCAGCAAGATGCTTGTTCTGCAATTTGCTTACACACATAGAACATCCTGTATAAACACACTCAGACATTTAGAAACATACACACAAATATTTACTCATATTAACCCACAAATACACACGTACTGTGCTCTGGGTAAACACATGATAAAAGGCGCGCAAACATATTAAAAGCACAAATACACATAGGCTTTAATGAAATTGTGGCACACAAATGTTAATAAAAGCCAATTAATTAAACAAAATATACACAAGCGCAAATTTCCATGCCCTCACACAAATTCATCCTCATAATTTGACCCTTTATCTCCTCTCTCTGCATCCCAGGAGCTTCCGGAACATCCGTGGAAACTATGTCTCGTTTCCATGGGGAAGGAGTTCGCTACAAAGCCAAGCTGATTGGCATGGACCCGGTACCTGATGCTCAGGGAGAAAAAATGTGCAGAGACTCCATGATGAAACTAAAGGTAGTCCACTGTCAAAATAAATGGACTTCTCTCAGATCTTGATTAAAACTGAGATCCATCTTCTTGTGCTCGGCATTCATGTTATCAGAACCACAGTTAAAAATAAACAGCAGACGTTTAATATTTCATGATTGCTGAGATTAAACTAAGTGGATGTTATGATTTCAAGCGACTTGTATTTCAGAGACCAATTTTTTTTTTAAGCGTCCCAGAAAAAGTATTTAAAAGTCATGTTAAGATTGTAGGCGGAAAAATATTTCTGTCCATTTTGGTGAAGACTCAAATGTCTCGACGTTTAATGGATGGCACAAAATAAAGGATAAGAAAGTCCTTGTTTTCTTGCGATGACCCTTCCCTCCAAAAAGAAAAAAAAATTCTTTGAAGTGATTATTCCCACAGCTACTTGACAATCAGCAGGAAAAAAAGTGCTATATGTCAAGATTCTAATCTTAAGTATTTATATCCAGTAATGTTGATTGTTGTAACTCAATAGAATATCAAACATGGCTTTTTTTAAACCTCTATTCAAATAAATTCTGCACTTATTTTCTTCTGTTTTAGTTTTTTTAAGGCACATTTTGCTGCATAAAAAAACCCCAGACTGTATATAAAAGAAGAACGAAGCTGCCGCAACATCACCGACTGGTTTTCTCATTTTGGCTTGACCATTTCGATGATTAACATTTTGTTTTAAAAGCAAACATCAGAAGCACAGGATGGATCTGACTGAGAAACTGAAAATACTGCACTGACATACAGTGTTATAGAGAATACCCTGCTTTAGTATCTAAAATGGAAATAAAATAAAATAAAAATCATCTTGTGTTAATTAAGGCTCACAGCTAGCAAGTAATGCAAAAAAAAAAAAAATTCAAGAAAATTTAAGAAAAAGTAATTTTCTAAAGACCTCTGTACAATCTTTTTTTTTTTGCATCCAGAGATGTCGCCCTCTTCTGGTCATTATATAGAATACAGCTTTAAGAAACGTCTCCCTTTGCTTCTCTTTTTAGACCAGGAGGATATGTCCATCTTTTATATACAGTCTATGATATGAGAAGTTCCTGATTGGCATCCCTGTTTGTTCTGGTGCAAGAGCTTGCAACAATGCCGAGCAGTCCACTGCCGGACCTGCAGTCATTATCTTGAAGTTATTCGGTGTGTTTTCAAGTTTATTTGCAAGCTATAAGTTTTAAGTGTGTACAGACTGCAGGCTGAGAGCTGTTAGAAACAATCTGTAAGTGTGATTTGATGCATCTTTGTACATTTCTGCTAATCTGAACTTTGCCAAAGTGTTAGAATTAAATATCAAATTACATAAATCACACTCATTGTCAAGCTTGGTTAAATGTATTTAAAGAAAAAAAAAATAAGACACTACCAGATGACAACTATAGCGGTTAAATGTGGCTCTTACTTTATGTAAATAAAGGCCACATCTCAACCTTAATTCGAGTATCTTTGATGAATGAATTGTTTTTTTCAGAAAGAAAAAGGAGCTGTGGGAAATTTGTGCTGTGGAAAAATGGCTCCTAATCCCTCTGACATCATGCTGACTCCTGACATGTTCTTCTAATCTCACGGGACTTTACATGATCCAGTGAGAGCTCAGAGTGCGCAACAGCTTTTTAAAAAAAAAAATCAAAAAAAGAAAAACAATAACAAATAATAGATACCATTCACAGGGAATGGACAAACAGGAGCGAGAGCACTGACACTGAAAATTGTAGTCACAGTTGTGTAAACCTTCAGCATTATCAGTGTCAGCATGTGCTCATGCATTCTGCCATTGTGCCAGATTTTAGTGCGAATAATTTTAAACATAACTGCATGAATATTCTGTATGCTGACATTAATTTAAACTGAAAAACGTTAAGATCATTCAGTCAGCGCGAGTCTTCCGCTCGACCTGTGAATTTCACAATAAAGCACGTAGAATCCTTTTTGAGTCACAAAAATGAAGAAAATGCCATTTTCATTCAACTCTTGAGTTGCACACCAAAATATCAGGAGACTATCGAATCCAAATAGAGCAAAATTCTGGAGTTTCCAGATGGTACTCTAATTATAACTCACAAAATAATTTTGTTTTAAGACTCGAGCGGTCTTATAATTCAGGTTAAAAGTTGTTGAAAGGTTAAAAGTTAGATTAAAATAGCATTTGCTTCATTTTTGTGACTGAGAATTGTTGAAGATATTCTACGATTTCTTTTGCATTTTTGTAAAATCAACTATATACCAGTCAGAAGCTGTCACCAGTTGTCTCTTGTAGTGTGAAGTCATTTTTTTTAGTGGTGTGTACTCAAACATGGAACTTTACAGGAGGTGACTCAGGGATAAAAGTCTAGTCAGGTTTATTTACTAAGTTCAGAATCAAGAATAATGCAATATCCTCCTGGGGGCTCGGGGCTTCCTGCTCCGGTCCGGACTTTGGAATCTTTGAGTGTCTCTTTCCTTCTCGGGGCTAACCGCTCCTCTCTCAGCTCCAGGAAATCTGGGCACAAGGAACAAAATGGGTTAGATGCAACCAAGTCAGCGCAGCAAGGAAAAAAAAACAGGCTAAGTACATGAGTCAGCAACACTACTTCCAAACAGTCAACAATCCAGCAAAGACTAGTGGCAGCTCGTCCACTTAAGTAGTTGTCTAGATGAGATGTTTAGGAACAGGTGTGATGCTTAGCCTCCCAATGATTGACTGCTCAGAGGGCGGAGACCAGTGCTGGGCCCAGCCCCTGAACACAGGCCAGAAGACCCCAAATGAGAGAGACAGAGAAACCAAAACCTGGCCGAGCATGCACAGGGAGCCCACAGCCATGACAGGACGGCTTGAGTTTTTTCATATTTTAATTACTTAATATTCAGACATGTTTTAATGCATCTGCCCCAAATTACAGATCCTAATTAATTTTGATGGAAACAAAGACCAGTGAAAATTTCAGGCTTTTATCTTTAATAGTTTTTGAGATATTCATGTTCAAACATGGCCTTAGATTTCAATGTGCAGAAAAACAAGGCATAAAAATCAGTTGGACGGACCTATTTTTTTTAAAAAAAAAAAAAGAAAGAAAGAAAGAAAAACAAGAAAATATCTAGAAAAGTATTTGACATATGAAGCTAAAATCTCACAACACACATAATATTTGTTCAAACTCTGGACAATAAAATTTTGATGCAAGTCAAAGATGGCTGAGCAGGAAAAATTTGCTGATTTGAGACAGAATGACCCTTTGGACTGGACGATGAACTCACTGACAGTGATTACAGACCCTGCATTTTATATAAACATTTATACCATGCATACTACCATACAACACAATTAGAAACAACGCACTACAGCAGTTGTGAGTCACTGATCATCGTCACAGGAAGGACATCACAGTAATTGTCATGTCCTGGGCCGGTGGCCCAGTGTTTTGTGTTCTTTTGCTTTTGTCTAAACTTGTATCTTTGATTTGT
>JAVDPK010001131.1:378946-394622 GCA_034780415.1 Cichlasoma orientale
GAATAAAACTCCAGTCCTGCATTTACGTCCGTGTTTGGGGTCCTCATTCCGGCCAGCGCAGCGGGGAACCGTGACAGTAATGAGTCTATAAAAAATAAAGACAGCAGCAGCTAAACCACAAACCACCCAAGGAGTACCTCAGGATGTTTGTCACAGATCTGGGTGACATAAAGGACCAATTCAGGTTTTTTGTGCCAATGTTTGAAGTCAGCTGGAACTCAGCTGTAAAACAGGAGCTTTGCGTATTAATACTGGAAGCGGGCGTGTAGAAAGCTGATCTGTGTACAGTACTGCGCAGAAGCCACCCCTCATTTCTTTAGGAAAAAGGGGGAAAAGTTGCAGCAACTTATTGAAACAACTGCGAACATAAATGGAATTACAACACAAAGGCAAAAACAGTTTGTACAGTTCTAATCAGCTTGAAAGTCAGTATTTGATATGACCGCCTTTATTCTTCAGCACAGCCTGAACTTTAAGCAAGCTTTCCTCTAATTTCTTTAAGCAGTCTTCAGGAATCGTTTCCAGGCTTCTTTAAAGGACTTTCATTGTATGGTGGATCAAAACCTGATGGTACTTTTCTGCATTCGTAATTTCATAAATTTTGGCAAGATCCCCTCCTCCACATGACACCATGTTTTTCAGAGGGCTGGAGACACTCGCTCTTGCACTTCTCTCATGACCTCCTCTGCACACATTATGTGCTTTTGCAACAGGCTGCTGGTAACAAAGTGCCTAAAGATACGGATTAAAATTGGTTCTTTGCTAAGTTATCTGTTATGTGTAGACACAACACTGGTTCACAGGTACCTTTTTAAATCAAGACAATTTCACAAAGAAGTAAACTGTCAAAGAAGGCACATGCGCTTGCTTTTTTGGAAGCTATAAAAATCAGTATATCCTGGTTTGTAAGAGGTGATTTTACTGGACCGCGTCTGGGTATGGAAACATCTTCCCTTTGGGCATCCACACCATTCAGATTGTGGCATCGACCAAGGTCGCATTTGGCCAGGGTCACAGCGTTGTGGTCTCAAAAATTCTGCTTTGTTTTTCTTCGCATCAAACACTGACACAATGACTGTGAAATATGTCTGAAATGCTTTGTGGGTAACTGAAAATCCCGTAAACAAATCAATCTTCAATAGATTATTTCACTTTTTATGTCTTCTTATTCAGTTCACCTGTGCTTTGTTGTTGTCTGTTTTTGTGTGTGTGTGTGTGTGTGTGTGTGTGTGTGTGTGTGTGTGTGTGTGTGCGTGCGCGCTGAAGGGCTTTGAGGTAGCATTAAGGAAACAGGGAGTGCACAAGAAGAGAATCTGGTTGAAAATTTCCTCCAGTGGCTTGAAAATCCTGGATGAAAGGTCCGGGGTGAGTAAACCTTAAGATGTCCCAACTTTCTCTCTCACGCGTTGTGTTGTCCTGAAGTTGTAGCGCCCCCTTCAGGTTGATAGTTAATCTTAAAACAACTGTGATTTTTCAGTGGATAGTTCATGCATGGATTACATCACTAATGCCAGAAAGCTTCTGTATTGTATTTTATTACACTGAATTTTCTCCAGAACCGGAAAATGATTCTGGACAAAATTCTTCATCTCTTCATCTCCTTAAAGCTGCTCCTTTCTTGGTGGTTACAGTATCATGTAAGATAAGTAAAAGCTCATTTCAGGTTGTTCTTCATGACCACGAGAGGAACAGGATCAGCTCTTTAACCAAAGATGAGACTGACCCCAGAGCTCTCGCCTACATCTACCAGCATCAAGACGCCTACGTCCTCTTCTACATCAAGACAGCTAACCTGGTGACAACACACATTAACCCTAACCCTTTGCCTAACTAACCCTTAAGCAGAAACAAGTGGTGTCATTCTATACCATCAAATAGACTGTATATAAAAGATGGATGTAGACGCTGTGACATCACCTGCTGGTTTGTTGAAGCCTCGATTTTAGCATTACAAGAGAAAAGTGAGTTTTTTGGAGCGATATTTGGATGAGTGGAGGACTGCACACAATCAGCTAACACTTTCGTTAACCATGTGCGTCTGTAGTATGGGTGCATCGCACAACCACAAATGCTTGCTAATTAGCGCTAATACAGTGCTGTGTTCAGTCTTGAGTCTGAACGCTTTTAGAGAAGCTTTTTTGTAGTTTCTTTGTTAGTCCAAAAATACTGTTTTATGCCTTTCAAATTGTTATCTTTGGCATTTTTCAGAGATTTAGACAAAGAAATGGGAACAAATTGCCGACAAGTGCCGAAAGATACCGTTTATAATAGTTTTTTTTTTTGTCAGGGGAAGTTTAAAAAATTACAAGAAAGTCTGCCTCCTTGGAAGCTAAATATCAAGAATGAGAAGGGACTCAAGACATTTGCACAGTACTGTATATGTATTGTATGTTTGTTGAGACTTATATTTTTTTTATATAGTGATTTACTCATGAAAGTGGCCCTTTTTCATATTTATATAAGAATTTATCATCAATCAAGTAAATATAAGGTTGAAAAAGGGTCATCTTTGTAAAAGGTGATTAAATGAGTACTATTTACAAAATGCTAAAAAAAAATGCTAATGCTCAGTGATGAAACAGAATGAAAGTAAAAACAAAGCTAACAGTTCTAAATAGAAAGTCACCACTTTCAATCAAAGCAGGGATCTTCTGAATGTGTATTTTGCTCTTGGGGCTTTTGAAATTCTACCAGCTAATTTGATGTCTAATGTTGCTTTATTTTTATTAGAATATTTTTGCATCCTCTTTGATGATGTCACTGCTTATAATTTGGCTAAAATGAAACAACTACTGTGCTCTTTGGAGAATTTTAACTAGCTTTGGATGGCAGGTAAAAACTCTGTAGATAATCAATGTGGATGGGAGAGAAGGCTCCCCAGTTGCAGTGTTTTTGTCCTTTGTGGTACTAAAATTAGCCATGCATAAATACTTTTACAGTTTGCTTACATTCCCTTCACCACAGACATGGAGAATGTAGTCAACAGTGAGCAAGGCATGCTTAGTCCAGCCACTTCATTGTGGAACTAAATGATTGTCACTGCAGCTCATTTTGGCCGCCACTGCACCGGCCTGTTAAGAGTGTGCATAGCAGAAATATGTTTTATCTGTGTCTGGCAGGCACATCCAGTGTTTCTTGACATCAAGGAAGTTTGTCAGTGCATGGACCAAGAGAGCCCGCAACAGCCTGCAGAGACACCGACACAAGTCAGAGAAAACCTTTGTCATTGTGTTTTTGGTTTGTTTTAATTGTTAGCTTGCACTCACTGTTGTTGTTCTTTTGTTGTTTGTTTCAGAGCACTTCTTTACTGGTTCTAAATGAGAGTTCAGCAGCCAAGGTTGATTCATTATTTTATATCATCTTTGCTTTTTCTAAATGAAGGTAAATCACAAATTTAAACAAAACACAGGTGTTTTTATACATTGACTTGGTGTTTTGTTTTGTTTTTTAGGAACAAGCTCTTGAGGAAGTGTTCAGCCCACGGCCAGATGTTTTATCCCAGCAATCGAACCAGGTATAAAACCACAAAACATCAACAAGTTTACATCTTAGATAACAACAGATAAGAGAGAGAAGATGACTGCAGCCACTGTGAAATAGTAGCCAAACGCAGCTGTTCCTAATAAAAGTTCTACAGGCTGGCGACCTGTACAGGGTGTACCCTGCCTCTCGCCCTATGTCAGCTGGGATAGGCTCCAGCCCACCGCCGCGACCTTGAAAAAGGATAAGCGGAAGTGAATGGATGGATGGATAAATAACGTCAGGGAAAATGAGAATATTTCGAGTTGATGAAAATTTGCAAATTTTTCAGATAAAAACTGTGATGTGATATCAGCAAAAACTCCAGAAAAACAAGAAACAAACGGCTATTTAATTTTCTCTCTTATTCCATTTCTTTCTTACTTTCCATGAACTGACAGATTTTCTCAGGCAGCTCATCGCACCTGTATGATAAGGCACGTCACCAAATTCTAAAGCTATCTCCTCCAGTAAAGACTGAAATTGCCTGTGATTTAAACCTTTGCCTCTTATGAAGTTCACTGTCTGTGTTACGGTGCTTATGGGGCATTCTAGTGATGCACTGCCAGCTCACCTGTGCAGGTCTCACCCTGCATCTCCTCCTGCAACTGTCCCAGCAATCCCCGCCAGCTTAAATGTCACCGTAAAAAGCGCTGACCGATGTTTATATCCGCTGACCACTAGTTGCTGTTTTTTGTTTGTTTGTTTTATAATAATTTGGGATTTTATGGGTTTTATCAGATTTTAGAAAGTGAGAAAAGAAAACGTAGCATATGCAGACATCCAAGTCTCTGTGTTGGAAAATTTGACTGTTTTATAAATACATAATGTTGGGCTTTTTGGTTTTCTTTTTCTAAAGTTTAGTTTTTATTCTTATTAACTAAAATGTTTTTTTCACACCTAGTTTAAGTTTTTAGTTTAGTTGTAACTCATTGCTGCAGCTTTATTGGTTCAGCTCTGTCCTAACATCTTGTAATGATCAATGCTTTTTTATTGCCCATCAAGTGGCTATTTTGTGGCTGCATTGCCGCAAGTACTTTTAGTTAAAATGTAAGTGAGAATTTAAATTTTACTCTCTTCTTGTTTCTGTCTGCAGGCCTCTTCCACTAATGAGCTGTTGGAAGTGTTCTCCGCTCCATCGGAGGAACCTTTGGCACCCACTCAGATCCCATTTAAGCCAGGTAAGTGGAAACACAGGTGTTTGTTTTTGTAATGCTTTCCTCTTTTAAAAAAAACTGCTTATTTGTAATAATAACACTTGACACATGCTCATAGTGTAGTAGTAATAAACTACTGTCTAATATTTTGGACCCATCAATATGCACTGACGCCTTTTTTTAATATTCCTTTTTCTCCTCTGTCAGAGTCTCCACAGCAACAGCAAGTGTTCTCCACTTCACAGATTCTCTCCATGTTCCCCACACATCCTGTAGGTGGCTCTCCATACTCATCTCCCACATACCCTCCAGCCACCATGCCTTGGGGCCAACAGGCGCTTCCAGGAAACCAGTTGGCGGCTCCGTGGCCCACCACGCCTGGCAGCATTTCTGCATGGGCACCACAAGGTGTCACAGTATCCCCTGCAGGAAGCCAGACTCATGCTCCCAGCATGGTGAACCCTCAGCCCAGTTTCATGGTGGGAGGAAATGCACCTCCTGCTGTTAACAGCTACTCCACACCTTTAAACTCCTTCTCTGCCCCTACAGGAACAACAGCAACACCGCTATCAGTATCCTCCCCCTTGGAGAGCCCGTCTCTCCTTTGAAGGAGGTGTGGATTTCTGAATTTATTGAGTTCTTGTTTATTTTTAGAACTTTTAGGAAAAGAAAACACTAGCACACACCTATGACGAGGCTCTAAATTATTGCACCAATATTCTATTCACACATTTTCTTAAATACTTAACCAGTTCTGGGTCAAATCAAAACCAATTTCCTCTTCTCTGAGGGTGACAGATTTCCTCCATATCTTGGCAAAGTGGTGATAAATCTGAATAATTTGTACTTATGTACAGTTGTTTGAAAAAATCTGCAGCTGTTTAGAAATGGACTTTTAAGCGTCTGAAATGGCCTTTCCAAAAACCTGACTTGAATCACATTGAAAATTTGCTCTTTTGTATTTAAAAGCCGGGTCCATGCCAGGAAACCAACCAATTTAAATTAACTCTACCAATTCTGCCAAGAAGTCTTGGAGTTCAACATGGTAACAGCAAAAAATAATAACAATAAATTCCAGACTGACATGTCTAATCATATAATTGTGCTGCTTTCAAAGGAAACTGGAAAATTTAAACAGTGAATTCTGTCAGTTTTTATACAGTTCATTCATTCATTCAGTCAGTCAGTCAGCAGTCCATAAATTGCAAAGTAGCAAAGAAGCTGAGGTTAATCATTTACTGTGTTCTATTTTCATAAGCAGGACTGTCTCAACTTTTGGTTTCTGAATTTTGTTTATATCCAATGAACTAAAGCTTTGTTTGCTTTGTTTTTTCTGGCTGGCTCGCGCAATGCTGAGTTTTTGGGGAAGTCTAATTCTACAAAATGTAAAATCTTTATAGGAAACTTGTGACCTGCTCAGATTTTGACTATGAGAAGGCAGCTGACTGCACGATGTGTACAAGATGAATAAATTACGTAACAGATGACGAAAAAAAAAAAAAAACAACCCTGTTCTTACTTCACTAACACTCACTTGTCCTTTTCAACTTTGCCTCATTTTTTCTAAATTATTATATATTAACTAGCTTTTCTTTATTTCATGCGCTCACGCACATAATAAAGCACAAAGAGTACATTAGTAAAAGCACACAGTGAGATTAACTCTTCACTTTGCTGCCTTTGTAAAGTTCACTTTTTGCCTGCGTGGATATTATCATACACATTACGAAAAAGATGACTTTTTGGGAAGAAATGAAACAAAGTGATGTACCTAATATTCCTGCTCTTATTCACATGTTGTGTCACTATCAGTCACCCTCTTGCCCACACTGAATTTCAGAGCATTTCCTCATTCACGGTAAGTTCAGTGTAGTTGTGAGTGCAGCAGCACGCACAGCTACGTCAGCCTGGATACTGAGTTACTGCTGGACATGGAACACTTTGACCATCAAAAGTAAAGTATCATTGACGGAAATCATGGTAAGACATTCCTGTTTGTGACATTATTGTTTATTATTTCTTTGAATGGAATAATTAGGAAGTCCTCAGCTGAACCTTCCACATGTCTCTTCATGCGTTGTGTTTAGCTTTGGTCATTTCCTCCAGACCACCAAGGGGTCTCTGATTAACTTGATTTTTTTTTTGTAGAAGGAACCTCAGCAGGTTTAATTGTTACACTGAAGGTCTAACCTCAGTTTCCTTCTGTCCTCTCACTATAACAGATGTAATTTTAATACATGAACCATCTTTTAAAACTTTCATCCTGGTTTGTGCGCCAACTCACATTTTGAAACGGAGCATTCACAATCACCGATCAGTACGGTCAGGTACATCTGCTCTACATTCAGTGTTTTTGCATCAGTTTCACAGGGGAAAAAGGGGAAGCTGGAGGAGGGAAAAAAGAAATATCCAAGGTCAAGTTGATGAAAGCAAGTTTTATTACATGGCCATTGGTGGTTAATGATTCACAGTGTGTCTCATTTCTATTCTGTTCTATTCTGTTTCATAAGTTATCCAAATGTTAGGTGTTTTAAGGTTTTTGTTACACAGAGAAAGGTTATCTGAACTTTTATTTTTTTTTGGAAAGGATCCTATTTTTCCTCCAGAGTTCTTGTTTGTTTTTTATTCATAAGTAGGGTCTATTAAGCTTTGAGGCTCTGATTCCACAGGTTAGTGCTTTTTGGGTGACTGACAAGCTGAACTGTGATAGATAAATAATGAGCTTCACTGAATAATGGTGTGGCCCTAAAATTGGTGGACATCATTAGAAAGCAGTATTCATTTTAAAAAAAAAATCTTTAAAACTAAGCAAGGTTATCCATAAGAATAAGATTTGCAGTCATATTTTTTTAACTCTCTGTTTGTAACTCAGCGCTGAGTTACAGTAACAATTTTTTTTATATGGCCTTCAGTGCAGCACACCTGCGCATACAGTCTGTGGTTTTAAAATGGTCTGAGTTAACTGTGTCAACGTGATGTCTCACTGTTGCTCTGCAGCAGGCGCTCGCTTACTGAAAGTGTGCGAGTGTGAGTGCGTGAGTGTTTTGGTGGTGTGGAAGTTTTTGCCTGCTTCCTTTGTTCCCTGTAATAAGAGTGCCGCTGCCACCCCCGAGCTGCGAGCAGAGCTTGCTTCTTATTGGTGCAGGGGTGACGGAAGAATGCGTTTCTATGGTAACCAGTGCAGGATGCTGGCTGAGGTACGGAGGTGTGTGGTTGCATGCATTTCCTGCTCTTCAGCTACTTTTTGACTTTGTAAAGTTCACAGCCTAGCAAGTGCCACTAAGATATGGTGTGATTTGTTTATTGTCTTTATTTTGTCAGCAGCTGAGATATTCATTCGTCATGTTTCACAGTTTCCTTTTCGATTGCATCTCCCTCACAGTTTTTTTGATGATCAGCCAACCAGGTCTCAAAAACATTTTGCTGACTCTGCCTGATAAATTTCAACTAAACCAATGACATTATTTGCAGTTCTAGTATCCAGCACTGCTCAACCTTTCTTCCTTCTCTTGATTTACTTAGCAAGACGAGGCATTCAAACCCTAAATAATGTACAAGTCTATGTGTAAAAATAGGCCTATTGATTTAGCCACACTAAACATGTTTTTAAAATAACATGACTAAATATAAGAATGCTGGTCTCTTGTGATTCTAATTTGCTTATGTGTTTGCTTAGATAATACATATTAATTTGCTATTCTGTCCATTTTCATTTGCAGTCCTTTAGAAATATGCAAATGCAGTGGATGGTTGGTTAAAAATTACATGCATTTCATGACAGCCAATAAGATAGCAACTAGCTAGCAGCTGGGGAACAACAGCAGTATGGTGGTTTACTGAGAGATCAGGAAATGACTAAAAAGGTAAGAGATCTCAATGGTGCTCAGTCACCAGCAGAAAGCAAAACACTCTGATGCACAGATGAATGCCAGTAACACATAGAAACCTGCAGGATCACAGGTGCTAACCTCTCTGTCATTAACATGCTTTCCTACAAGTCATGTGACTGTTTTTATGAGCTCTGGTTTGCCTAATATTGCCATAATTTGCTTTGAATCACCAAAATATAAAAGAAGACATCTGGATGCATAGCAACCCTTGGTTCTTCCATTCCTTGACTTAAGCCATGCTGCACCTCTACTTGGCACATGAACAGCCTACACAAAAGCCAATCAAAAGCATCAAAATGCTGAAGGCAGGCTGACTGGGTGGGATTGTTCTGTAAGGGCCAGACAGACGATTCCAAGTTTAAGACCAGGAACAGACACAAACCCAGCCTCAGGAGTTGCGAGCTAGCATCCTCCTAGTGCTGGTACCAAGCCTATAGCACTTTTCAAGATAAGAAACTAGTCATAAAGTGCTTTATATAGGTATAAATAAAAACCAGCTCATGCAGGGCCAAAATGAACCACGCTGCTCTCCGAAAACCTGTTCTTTCTATGGCTTGCAGCACAAAATAGTGGTTTCACACTGCACTGCACGGCACAAGCTCACTGCCCAGGGTGTACTTGTGTGTACTATAGTCAAAGTTCAGTCTTTACCCACAGTGTGATGGAAATGCACTGCTGCTAGCTGGATGAGGTGACCCTGAATTATCCCTTTGTTATGCTGCAATAGGTTTAGACTGCTGGGGCATCCTATGATGCACTGAGTGTTTCTTCTTCATGCACCTCTTTTTCACTCTGCTTATACACCACATACACCACTGTTGCATTAATTATTTGTAATTCATTTTAAACTCTGGCTATTCATAGTGTGTCTTTTGTCCTGTTTCCCTCCCTGAGCCTGGTTCTGTTGGAAGTTTCTGTTAAAGGGGCGTTTTTCCTTCCCACTGTCGCCAAGTGCTTGTTCATAGGGAATCATCTGATTGTCGGGGTTTCTCTCTAATATTGTAGGATCCATACCTTACAATACAAAGCATCGTGAGGTGTCCATTGTTGTGATTTGGTGCTATATAAATAAAACTGAATAGAATTGAACTGAACTGAACTGAAACTGAAACCAAATTAAAGACAACCTAAAGAAATTACATACTACAGGCAGAGCGCAGCTGCTGAAAGAAATGCACTGATCAGCTCAGCAACATTAAACAGCCTGAAAGTCCACAGAAGACAACTAAAGTGAACGATGACAGAATTATTTCCACAGTTACGAAAAACAGCTTCACACATCTAACCAAGCGTATTACTGAGTATGAAGGTATATGAATGTCAAAGTCTACAATCAAGAAATGCCTTCATGAATGTAAATTATTTTATTCTTGTTGTCTTAGCCAATTAACAACATTGATTTAATGATTAGTTCACAAAGCACACATTTAACTTGCGTGAAAAGTTAAATGTTCGTAATCCCTCAGATCTGCAAAAGAGACATTCATAGTTGTCTGTTCTGCAGATCTTGAGGCACAGTTTCTAAGTAGAAGTCAGCAGCTCCCTTCTCGACTGCCTTATTCAGTGAGGGTGGCATTCATGACATCACGTCCTGTGTTTGTAGGCCTAAATGACTGATTAATACTTGCTAGTGCGTCAGTGTAATAAGAACTGCCCAAAATAACATAAAAACAACTTCGAGGAAAAATATTCTAAAGTGTACTTTTTTAAAAAATCCATTAACATGCGTTTATGACCATTAATACAGTTAGCCACCTAGGAGTGATCAATATGTCTCGGCTTTACTCTTCATAAACGGTCTACATCCAGCTTGTCAGAGAACATGTGGAATGTGGACCACTCTGGACTTGAATGATTTGAAAGTGAGCTCACTTTTTGTTTGTGTTTACGACTTTCATCAAAGATTTTGACAAAGCAAAACTTTTAATTACACAGTTTTATTTAAAAAAAATGAAGTTTTTAACACATTTGTGGTGATCTAATTAGTTTTTTTTTAATTGACTAACATCTATTAATAATTGCTTCTCACATCTTGTGATTCTTTGGTGTTCACTGAGTTCACTGAGAAGTTTCATCTGCTGCAAAGAGAGTAATCATTTCTGTGAACATCAAAACAAACCAGGAAACGGTGTTGTTGCACGCTGCATTCTCATTTTGTAAAGATAGCGTAGGGGTTTGATGTGTGTGTGTTTGTGAGCGTGGGGGGGCATGCCTTGCTCTGCGCTGTGCTGCTAACTTCCTGCTTCACAAACAGAGCTGCCGCAGTTGAAACTCTGCTCTCATGTTGTTTTCAGGGGGACAATGTTGATGTCAGGGCTCTGAGGGCCAAATTCAACAGCAAATCCAGCACCTCGGACACCAGCAGCCGGGACAGCGGCTCACCAAAATCTCCTCGACCTGGATTTGGAAGAACCATCCTGCTAGTAACAGAGAGCGAACTGCCACAGAGACTGTCAGCCGTGGTTCCTCCTCATCTGGCTGGCCCAGGATTAGTGAGGCTCCCGAGAATAGAGCCAATGGCTGCTTCGATCCCCCCGAGACCTGGTTCTTTCCCTCGACCCTATGCTGGACTCAGACAGCCCATTCAGCCAGCAGACCCCACCAAAGTCAAGCAGACGGGGGAGATGCTACAGAACATGATGCTGAGGCATCAGAGGCCCCCGGTCCCCCAGGTACCCCGGCTAGGAGCTGGAAGCCCAGGTCCAGTTCCACCACCCGTCTCTACTCCTGTTCCACTCGGACAGCAGCCTCGACAGAGGCTAGGAGCTGGGAGCCCAGCTCCTGTTCCATCACCCGTCTCTACTCCTCTTCCACTCAGACAGCAGCCTCGACAGAGGAGTGCAGGGGAAGTGACCCCATTGAGGAGGCCTCTGCCCCCTGAAGGACCGATGCCTGTGAAACCCAAAAGACCTCCCAGTGTCAACTTGGAGCCTTTTCGGAAGCCCAGAAAAGGACCTCCTCCTCCCCAAAGGAGTGACTGTAAGTTCTGTCTGGCTTATTCTTTCAAGTCTTTTAATAAGGGAGGCTACCAAGATAAGTTGAAAAGACGCAGTAAATGAAGATCATCTGAATTTTTTGTGTCTATTGGACCTTGACAGTGGCGAGGAAGAAAGAGAGAAAATGTAAAAAAAATAATAATAATGACTAACTTCCTTTAAGCTGCTCATGCTGCCTCGCTGTCACACTCTCATGGCTGCCTGGGATGGTTGAACATAACTAACTTTATTTTTCAAAAGTCAAAATCAAATTAAAAGATCAAAGCCAAAGTATTTTCAAAGATTGAGGTTTGTTTGCAGTATTTTTCATCTTCAAACTTAAACCATCAGTAAAGAGTTGAGTCAGATTTGTTGAAAGATTTTAAAATCGGGATGCTGCCAACAGCAAATCAAATACCAGAAACAGAGTCTTTTACAAAGATTCACTCTTTAAATCTCAGAATAAGACAAATCCTAGCACTGACGGTCTTCAGTGTGCTTCATTATTGCCCCTAAATGTGCTAATTAATATATATATATTAAAAAAAACTTTATTTATTTAATCCCTTTTATAAAAGTGTTCTGGAAAAGGCAGAATACTCAAATGGTAAATTCAAACAGAGCCTCTAGTCTCTGTAAAACTGGCAATTCAAGAAAAGAAGAAGGTTTCTGCTGTTCATGTGACTGTTCTTTGTGGGATATCTGTTTCATTTTGCCATAACGTCTTCATACAAAGACTTTCTCTCTGGTTCTCCTGGTAGCCTCAGCAAACAGAAGGCTGTCTTTAACCACAGTGAGCAATCCTCCAAAACCTCCACAACGGTCTGACAAACCCAACAAACTGCAGCGACAGATTGCCTCTGCGTGAGTATTTGAGTTAACATGATAATGTTAAGCCCTGCTAGCTCTTTTTTTTTTTTATTACTTCTTATGTAAGAGGCCCAATGCTGCTGTTGCAATGGTACCACAAAGGAAAAGTGCATAACTCCAAGTTAGTGTTTTAAAAAAGCGGGATACCGTCAGAAATGTGTGATCACATCACATAACTAGAATGACGGGACACCTTAGTGTGAGCTATCAAATGACTTCATTTATGTGTAAATGGCATGAAATACAAAGTGAGCGTGCTGAAGAATCAAGAAGTAGAGGCGTCACCGCTGCTGCAGTCAGAGATTTGAAAATATTTACGAGTGAGTAAAAAGAAGAGGATTCACTTGTTGCTTTGTTTCGTGTCTCCTTATACATATCTGAATATTTTTTTAAAAGGAGAAATATCCTGACCAGATGATGGTTTTAGTAACATTTAGGAGGCAGACTTAAGCTTTTGCCTATAAAGCAATGTAATGACACATTTTAGTGTAACCAAGCTGCTGCAGGCCAATGATGAGGGAAACCTGTCTGTTTATTGATCACAGGGACCTGGACGAAGACGAACAGGATCCCTACGACGATATTGGCAAAAATGGTAAAAAATAAATAAATAAATAAACAAACTTCTCTGGCGCACTATATTTTTGAAATTTGACTAATTGCTTGTGATTTTCAATATTGCGTTTTCTATGCGAGGACATGCCCTGTTTTCACAAAAACCTGTAAATTGTGTAACTTTGCAGATAACTGCAGCGATCACAGTTCACAGTGTGTTGATGGGGTGAGTAAATGAATCAAAACTGGAAATTTAACAGCATGAATGTTACACAGGTTTGAGAAGTCAAAACCAGGTGTCTCATTTTGCAAGAACATGTTGCACATTTCCCTAAATCTGTTAATAGATGAGGTTACGCTGTTAGACAGCACGGGTAAGGCAAAAAAAAGAAAAAGAAAACAATGAAACTCTCATATTCTTTGATTTAAACTTTGGCAGTCTATAATAGGACATTAATTTAGCAGACGTAAATTCTCACACTGGGTGCCGTGCCACTTTCATCTAATAATTCCACATATGATGACTTGTCTTTGCTCTTTTCAAGTCCAAATAAAAGCTTTTCTCTTGCAGGATGATGATGAGGAGGTGTATGAGATGATTGATGAGTGAGTATAAACCTTTAAACCATCATGTCCGTATTTAAAAAGAGTGTAGCTGCAGCTGCGTGAGTAGAAGGCTGAATAATGTTTCTATTACTGCTTCTGTTATTTTTGGACATCCTAAATATTGCAGGGTGCAGTATCTATGATACAGTGCAGCAAATGGCAGTTCAAACAATACACTGAAATATCTACACCAATATTTATCATTTACGATAAATCGTAAGAATCATTTCCTGTGATTCAACATACAGAACTTCCAGTTACAGCAAAACATTTTGACAGAATTCAAGCAAGGGGTGTTGAAATGTGGGAAAACTGAAAACAACTGAAAGGCAGCAATTACGCAAAATTATTACGTAAACTTGTTATGTAAAATCCTTACATAAAATGCTTGCCTGCCAGTAAATAGACACCAAAATTAATTACATTTAAACAGAAATCTGTGAGTGGGAAATTCTATTAAAGTGTGACGGGTCTTCATTTTTAATTTGATTCTTCTCTTGTAGGGACCAGGGGGAAGCGAACGTGAGCGAAACATGGAAGCAAAATGAGAAGAAAAAAATGAATGAGCTGAGGAAGAAATTTCAGGTAAATACGCAGAGAAGAAAACATGACTTTTGGGTTATCCTGAATCAGTTTCTTTGTACGCACTGCCTCATTCCAATCCTCTTTGTGTAAACATTATGTCTGCCTCTGCAGTTGCTAGGTCAGATAGAGGTTCTTCACACAGCCAGAGTCCGCAACGACTGGAATGGGGAAGGGATACTGGACCTGAGCGTGCACCAGGGAGAGAGTGTGGAGATCCTGCGTGTGACGGATAACCCAGGAGGCAGATGGCTGGCCCGCTCTATGAATGGAAACTGTAAGTTTGCATTTCAGTCAGTCGTGTATAGAAAACCTTCCCGTAAATTCATTTGTACCGATATCAAAATAAAAGCAAAATAAACAAAGTAGAAACTTCTTTAATACAGAGACAAGTCAAAGTTTTCCACCTGAAACACTGGTTGATGTCATTGTGGTGATAATCTGAGTGGCTGTGGTTCAGGAGATAGTGTAGGGCGTCTACCAATTGACAAGCTGGTGGTTTGATCACCAGCTCCTCCAGTCTGCACAGCAAAGCATCTTGGTGCAAGATACTGAACCCGGATGCATTCACCGGAGTGTGAGTGTGTATGTGAACAGTAGACAAGATGCTTAGGCATAGAGTAAAGCGCTGCAAGAATGTGTATGTGATTGGGTGAATGAGCCTTGTAAGAAAGCACTTTCAGTGAAGAGTGAGTGGAAGGATGCTGTATATTTACCATTCTGCCTGTCTGTGAGGACTGTGCATCCCAGCCTGCTATAAATATCCAGGAGCAGCTCATCATGCCAAAGGGGCGGTTTCGCACCTAGTTCATCACTTGGTGAGGACCTCTTGACATCGTATTTTAGCACAAGATCCGCTTTGATAGAAATCTGAGTTTCTGCTTCCATGATTGCTGTGTTCTTGTACTGAAGAGAGCTGGACTTTACATTTTTGAACTTAAGATACTTTTTCTGGCAAAATGGATATTGTGATGCATCTGAGCATTTGAGACTCTTAGCCTCTGTCTAGCGTGTCATAGCAAGAATAGAGGAAAAAGTGTTCCACTGAAAACACAGCTACAATGTAGACAACAAGGCTTAATACAAAGAAGTTTCACAGAGAAGTATTTTGACTCTTGATAGTGTGACAGCACTTTAGCACATTGTTGTGCAGGCAACTTAAAAGCGATTTTTGTCATTCCCTCTGCATTGTGTTTTTTAACAGCGGTTAAACTCTCATACTGAACTGAGAAACAACTGCTTCCTGTTCTAATGTTAGAAATGCATATTGTTCCGTTCAGTTCAGTTCAATTTATTTTTGTTTCGGTCACACAAAACAAATGATCCATTGTAAATGCATCTAACAATTGGTAAGTGAGACCAAAACAGGCAGACGCAAAAGCTTATATGCCTAACTCATTCATTCATACATTCATTCATTTACAGCTTACCTTTTATTAAAGAAAAGTAAATACACACACACACACACACACACACACACACACACACACACACACACACACACACACACACACACACACAC
>JAVDPK010001131.1:402371-429105 GCA_034780415.1 Cichlasoma orientale
ATAATGCTGAAAAAATCTAATTATGACCTACTGCAAGTTGTGTACTGCAAGGTTCTTCCAAAACTGATGTAAACTTCATCCATAAAACAATGTAAGCCATCATTTTGAATCAACAATGTCTGTTTTGAAGCAGAGACACTGAAGAAAAGCTGTCCAAATACTCACAGTCTGGACATTATTTTATGTATTCAAATACTTTTACCTTTACCTTTATTTTATTTTTTTACTTCCATCACATATTTTGTGTACCTTGTAACCATAAGTGCGGATACAATTAAATGTAGAATTATTATTGTTGTTGTTGTCATTGTTGTTTGAGTCACGTAGACATACAAGCATATTCCTCCTCATGCTTCTTGCTTTGGTAAATTTGACCAAGCTGACAAAGATTTAAACTGAAACTGTTATTGTTCACCAATTATTTATATACAGTGCTTAACAAATTTATCAGACCACCTGTCATATAAAAAATAAAAAACAAATATTTTTTATATATATATATATATATATATATATATATATATATATTTAAAACGCGTTAAAAAGCCATCATATTGTTATTTATTAGGCAAATAAGTTAAATGAAATGCCCGCGTCTGGTCAGCAAGATTGTTGATGCGCCCCGTTGACTGATGAGGGCAGCAGGAAACAATGCTGCACTGAATTAGCGGGCAACGAAGAAGAGGCTCGCCAGTCTGCTTCAGCGCTTCCTGTTTCAAAGTCCAGCTGAGAGAAGAGAGGTGGTGCAAGAACAGCAGAGCGACCCGGGGATGCTGCTGACCAAGTAGACTTTATTATTAATTTACCAGCGTTGAGAGAGTGTGAGCAGACATGCAGCAGTCTCTGGAGTCTCTGGTCCAACTGCTGGAGTCCTACAGAGGTAGAGATAAAGTTGTGAGTATTCACTCGGTCATAATTACATCTGTTTAAACGGTCTTATTCAGGATAAACCATCGATGAAAACACTGGTTACACCTTATAAACCCTTAGGAATGATTAGCTTATTAGAAACTGAAATGTGAGTATTAGATATTAGTTCTACAGAAATTGCTTGTATTTGTATGAGCAGAACATGCTGTGCGTTAATTAAAATATAATTATGGGAAATGGAAAAATAAAGCAACACCCTAGAAATGTATGTCAGCCCAAAGGTTCACAGATTCACTGAATCTTTAAAGAGTAAAATATGCTTTGTGATTAAATAGTCACCCCTAAATGCTTTGAGTTTCACCAAGTCTTTCTCTGCTCGTCTCTGCAGATCAGGACGGTGTGTTATGGGTCCCAGCTGGTTGGAGGAGTCCTTTCTCGCAAGGCAGAGACGGACGTTCGGTCCCAGCAGCTCGGGAAAAGCCTGCTGCTGTTCTCGGCTCAGCTCAGCCACTGCAGGACGGTGCTGAGGCTGTTCGATGACCTCTCCATGCTGGCCTACTCCCACAGCTACGGGCTCGGAAATAGGGTGATTCACACACCGAACACACACCATCGCTCCGTAATTATCCTGTAAAAACACATGTAACACATGTTGCACGTCTTTCCAAGGAGGAGGACGGGGCCGTTCGCTGGATATCTGTGCTGAACAATGTGGCAGACCAGCTCTACTACCCCTGTGAACACATCGCCTGGGCCGCTGACGCCGAGCTCATCAAAGTGAAGTCTGATAAGTGGTGGCTGTTCAGCACAGTGCTGTGGGGAACCTCACTGCTGCTGGGAATCCTCAGGTGGGATCATCTGTTCACAACATCAAATCATAGCAAATGACAAAAACTGCAAAATATACAATTAGATGAGGATTTAAATATACATGCAACAGTATCCTTACATATACTTTAGTGATGCTGTTTTTCCGACTGTGTCCCACCTCTTGCTTGTGACAGGTGGGATTGGGTTCCAGCCCTCAGCGATCCTGAGTCTTCAGTGGGAGCTTAAGGGGCTGGGGGATGAGGGAGAAAAGTCATAAAGAGATGAGAGATGAAGTGAAGCACTCTTAATGTTTACTCTTAATGGGCGTTTTTTTATGATATTGACTGACAGTAAGAAAAATCAATAATAAAACCAGATTGATTTTATTATCTGATATTTTTTTATTCAGCTTAGAGCTTTTGTTTTCTCAGATCCTCTTTTTTTTAACCTCTTCTGTTCTTTCATGAGGTTTATAGAGAAACCTGTGAAGCATGTTAATAAGTCTGAGCACTAAAGCAGCCATCAAACCCCCTCCAGTTTGAGCTGATGTACGATGTGACTCATTTGTTCTTTAGATCACTCCGAGTTCTGCTACTGCTGAAGAAGAAGCTGAAGAAGAGGGATGAAGGAGGGAAGAGGTCTGTTAGTTAGCTTTCTTTCTATCTTCTCTTATATTTCGATGCGGTTACAGTGATGTAGAGCGGGATTGTTCTGTTACGATAGGTTAGTTAAACCACATATTTTCTCCTGCAGTCGCACTCAGCTTCGCCGGCAGATGCGAGGGGAGCTGCTGTCCATCCTCAGCAGCGTGGCTGACCTCAGTAATGCCATTCACTGGATGCCACCCGGCTTCCTGTGGGCAGGACGTTTCCCTAACTGGCTGGTAGGTCTGCTAGGCACCACGTCCTCTCTGATTGGTTTGATCCAGATAAACGCCGGCGGCGGTGAGCAATCAGACACTACTACGTCTTCACCACAGTGAAGAAGAGATGGAACGATTGATGGATATTGGCGGAAAATGCTGAGTGAGCAGATCTGATTAGACTGTGGAGATTAACTGCAGTCCTAAAATCAAAATAATCTTGGCCTATTACTGCATCGAAAGTGAATAAAGCCACTGTGCTTGTGCTTAATTAGTTGATGAAGTAGCCAGCCCGTATTCAGTTTAGTTGCTTTTGATTTACATTTGGACATTTTAGTCATCAGACAATGACATGGAAAATTATATAATCAGTCAAAAGCTCTACTGTTTACATCTTTCATTTCAGTACACTAAAGATGTTCAGTAGGATTCAGCTCCTACAGTAAATTCAAGCTCTGCTGCAAATCATTTTTGTTTTAGTTTTTTGTCTGAAGAGCAAAAGAAAAGAAAGGTCAGGCAGGTCATAGGGTGATTCTTGAAAAAAAAAAACTGACAGTAACACAGCCTTGAAGTTACTCTTTAGCAGCTGGCTTTACTCTGGAAAGCAACCCTCTGGAATATATCCACCCAGTTTATCAACTGCTTATCCAGCTCAGTGTCACAAGGAGGCTCCCAGCCAGCTGTCCTGTAACTGAAGAAACATCCCATTTGCATTAAAAAAAGGGAAAAAAAACATTACCACACAGTTACCAGTCAAATTGCAGATTTTTAAATGTGGTTTGGCCTGTTGATGATGATGATGTCTGTATGACTGGTGAGATGAAACATAATGTGTATGAAATGTATGTTGATTTAAGTGTAAAATAATTTTATATCATGTAAAAAAATGAACTAATTTTAAAATAAACTGTTGAATTGTTTGTCATCTCAGATCATTTAAACAAGGACATAGTTTCTAGTCGGGATAGTTTCCATACATCCATCTATCCATCCATTTTTTTGCCGCTTATCTAGGTTCATGTGACGAGGTGAGCAGCCTCGGCAGATAAGCCCAGACAGTCCTGTAAAATTAAAATTACAGATATCATTCACTCATTCATTTGTAAAAAACAAAAAAAAATTGTAATGCCATTTAATATTTTTTAAATATGTCTCCATAAGGAATAGCTCCTAAAATAAAATGTGAGTTCTGAATAAAATCAGCTTGAAAATATGAACTCAGATAAACGTAGATTAAATTATTTTAAGGTGGGTAAATAAGAGAATCGGTGGGGTTCAAACAATCGGCGTTTGATTGAGCAGGACTTGTAGGGGACCGGTGCGTTCACGTACTATGAAAACAATTAAGGAAATTAAGGAGTTCATGAGCGCTAATAATCTATAGCCGTTTCTCCTTCTGCCACAGAATAGATCCTACCGCTGCTATTTCATCTCAATAAACTGTAATATAACACACAGTAATATAATAGTTACAGTATTTCTACGTTGTTACGTTTTTGTATGGGCCATGCATTTAATGTAGTTAAAATACACCGTTTGTTTGTAATAAGGATTTAGAAATGACTCGAGCGCTTTGTGGCCCAGTCACAAAGTGTGCAGGCTTGCACGGATTTGCAGAAGAGGAATAGAAAGTAAGAGAGCTATGCAGATTTAGGAAGCTACGATAGCAGTGAAGGCAGCATAACTACAGAGTCCGCCGATAAATAAAAGCTGTCATTCTGCGACAGCAGCAACAATGAGCGGGGAAACTCTGTTTTACACTCGGACTGCGGCTCATCTTTGCAGTATGTGACATTATTGTATTTAACAGTGCTGGTATTATTAGTATGAAGAATAAAACGAAGCCAGAGTTTTGGAAAAGGTTCAAATTCCAAACCACGTCGACTCATCTGTCGTGGCACCCACAGGAGTCTGAGTCTGCACACAAAGACAGCGACGGAGATTTAAAATATCAGGTAAAAACTTCTGTTTTCCCCGCTTGTACTATAATACTTTGACTCCCCGCGCTTTGTTATTGCTGCTGCTGTTAACTAAACGCTAGCTTTGTCGTTAGGTTCAGGCTACTGAAGCTGCTAACTTCGGTTAGCCAAACTCAAGCCTTTCTCGCACCCTGAAAATTGTTTTCGCTTCTTTTTCTTGGTGTGCTTTACCCTGCAGTTAGTTTTATGTGTTTTGAATAAGTACTCGTAATTGTCTGATCTAGTGCTGGATGATTAACGCCGTTAAAGATGCGTCTTCAGGAACAGATCTTTGCAGTGTGCTTATCTGTGAAAGAAAAGGAAGAGATGAAGACGGCATTAAAAGCTTTTCTTTAATAAACTGCGCTGCCAGGTGGATCATGGATATGTCGAATAAACTGAAATACTTAAATATAGTAGCTGATGAGTCCCGAGTATTATTTGCTAAATCAATATTTACCAATAAGGACCGTATACTTAAATTTAACATTTCTTAAATTAAGTTTGTGTGTCTCAGGATAACCAGAGTCTAATTTATAGTACATTATAGGCTTGAGGCTGCTTTTTCTGTCTAAATATTCATGGCTCAATGAGGGCAGGAATGATGTCCTTCAGCTTTTGCTACTTTTAGCTTGTGCAGCCTACAAACTATAAACACACAATGTGAGTCTGATATTTAATAACAGTGCTTCGTAGCTAGTTGAACACCAAATCCCTGAAAATACACCTGAATTGTGACTTTACCAAGGAGTCAGGTTCAGCTTAAATTATTTGTACCTGTTGGTAGATTTAGTCTGCATGCACATTTTCAATACAGACACAACAGATAAGCATAGTACAAAATATTGAAAACAAAAACTAATAATAATTTTGAGCATCGTGTAACCCACAAAGTAACAAAGCTATAATTTGTTCATCTGAGTAATGGCTGCTGGAACAAAGCTGTTTTTAAACCTTGTTGTTCTACACTTTGGGACTACAAAGCTTCATCCAGAAGGAAGAAGCTGAAACTCGCTGTGCAAAGTCCGTGAGGAGTCAAGAAAATTTGAACCAGCCAACCGCTGTAATCGTTTGGTGTACTGGGATGCTGGGTTCAGCACCAGTTAGCCTCTTAGACTACTTAACAATTTGACTGAGTTTCTGTTCTTTACAGATAAATATCCAAACCACAACACCAAGGAAAAGGATAAAATAGGTTCAGTAAAGGCACCATAAAATAAAAACATAATGATTTTATCAATTTGGAAATGAGAGAGCCTTTTCAAACATGAGTCACTGGAGTTGCTTTTTTTTTTTGGCAACACAGCTTCACAATTTGCTTTGAATTTCTGCTTTGAGTCAATAATTGTACCAGGATATTTATAGCATTGCACACATTCCACCATCTGACCTTAATGGATATGACCTCTTTTATATGAGTACATGTTCTAAAGTCAGCGATCATAAACTATATTGCCAAAAGAATTCGCTTGTCTTCCTTTGCACACATATGACCTTGAGTAACATCCCATTTCATAGGATGTAATATGATGGGCACCCACCCTTTGCAGCTATAACAGCTTCAACTCTTCTGGAAATGCTTTCCACAAGGTTTAGGAGCGTGTTTATGGGAATTTTTGACCATTCTTCCAGAAGTAAATTTGTGAGGTCAGACACTGATGTTGAACGAGAAGGCCTGGCTCACAGTCTCCGCTCTAATTCATCCCAAAGTTGTTCTATCGGATTGAGGTCAGGGCTCTGTGCAGGCCAGTCAAGTTCTTCCACACCAAACTTGTTCATCAATGTCTTTATGGACCTTGCTTTGTGCACTGGTGCATGGTCATCTTGGAACAGGAGAGGGGCCATCCCCAAACGGTTCCCACAAAGTTGGGAGATCTTGGTATGCTGAAGCATTAAGAGTTCCTTTCACTGGAACTAAAGGGCCAAGTCCAACTTATGAAAAACAACCACAATCCATAATCCCCCCTCCACCAAACTTTACACTTGGCACAGTGCTGTCAGGCAAGTACCGTTCTCCTGGCAAATACCAAACCCAGACTCGTCCATCAGATTGCCAGATGGAGAAGCGCGATTCATCACTCCAAATAACACGTCTCCACTGCTCTAGAGTCCAGTCGCAACGTGCTTTACACCACCGCATCTGACGCTTTGCATTGTGCTTGGTGATGTAAGGCTTGGATGCAGCTGCTCGGCCATGGAAACCCATTCCATGAAGCTCTCTGTGCACTGTTGCTGAGCTAATCTGAAGGCCACATGAAGTTTGGAGGTCTGTAGCAATTGACTGCAGAAAGTTGTCGAACTCTGTGCACTATGCGTCTCAGCATCTGCTGGACCGCACTGTGATTTTTACGTGCCTTACTACATGGCTGAGTTGCTGTTGTTCCCAATTGCTTCCACTTTGTTATAATGCCACTAACAGTTGACTGTGGAATATTTAGTAGTGAGGAAATTTTACGAGTGGATTTGTTGCGCAGGTGGCATCCTATCACAGTACCATACTGGAATTCACTGAGCTCCTGAGAGCGACCCATTCTTTTGCAAATGATTGTAGAAGCAGTCTGCATGCCTAGGTGCTTGGTTTATACACCTGTGGCCATGAAAGTGAACAGCTCATTCTATTGCTGACTTCACCAGTTTTTGGTTTTTTTTTCAACACAGTAATGCCAGTTTTTGTATTTCTTACAGAATGGACTCAGACTACCTCCCTGTTGATCAGTTAACCTCTGCACCCACAGACTCCTTCCTGTTTGACCCGGTTCCTGTTAATGGAGCCTCAGGGGTCGAGGTCAGCAGTCCAACTGCAGCAGCTCTGCCAGGTTCAGAGGCAGAGGATCTGGATTCGTACAACCTGATTGAACCTCCTCCCTTAGACTGGAGGTCAGACTCCTCTAGTGAAGCTGGTTCAGAAGATGATCTGGATGACCCCAGCCTTTCCACCTCAGCTGATTGTTTGGACAAGGCAAGTTTGAGTGAGTCAGTATTGCTGTCTTTGGACAAGAGAGACATTTTGACTCCAGTCAACGTGAACCAGCTGGATCTTGTGGGAAATGTTGTTACACAGCCAGTCCAGGATTTTGAGGTGAAATCGGAAGACAATGCTAAAGCGTTTGAGGGGGAAGTGAGGGCTGAGGGCTGCAAGGGTGTAGAGGAAGATCAAGCAGTAATGCCATTTCAGGATGTTGAAAACAAGGGAGGTGAAGAGGAGGCTGAGGCTGCTAAAAGGAGATCAAATGATGAAGACCACAGGCATATCCACACCCTGCTCAGCCAGCTGCAACTAATGGGGGAAGAGCCGCGTCCCAGTCATCAGACAACATCTCATCATCACTACTCCAGGCAGTCTGATCTGGAAGCATGTGCTCCATCTCTGTTAACAGAGGACAGCACTGAAACCACAGGGCTGCTGTTTTCTGAAAGCCACCAGAGAGACTTGCTGGGGATGCTGCAGTGCACAGAGATAGGCGCTACACCCCGCCCCACTTCTCTGCCCAACAGAGGGGACGTGGACGCTGTGGTGTCAGTTTCCTACAGCCAGGAGGACGCCCAGAGGTTCTGGGGGCATTATGGGAATGGTCAACAACAACGACACAGGGATGACTCCCTCACCTCACTGCCTGATGATGAGTATCCTGAGCCTGTGTGGATGAAACTGGGAGAGCAGCCTCCAGAGGAGGAAGCTACTGCAGAGAGCGAGCAGGTTGGTGCTATTATTAAAATTAATACTTAAGGTGATGGAGTTTGACCAGTGCCATAACATCTGCCATCTGTAGTCTGTGTTAAGTTAATTAATCCAATATTTGCTTTGTAGTGTTTCATCAGTTGATTAATAAAGCTATAAAATGTCAGAAATAATAAAATCATCACTAGTTTCCTGAGCTGCTACACATCTGTGTTGACTGCAGCTGTCTCCGGGCTCTTGGCTACACTGAAATGATAATTAGAATCAAGCTTTAAAATTTCTGTGCATCAACAACCCTGTAACTGAACTAAGCAGTAACAGGCCTGTTTAAGGTTGACATACAATTGAATCTGGACTTAAATTTAATAATTTGCTGTTCATGCTTCAGGGTGCTGATGACCAACCTTCATATAAAGATGGTGAGTCACTTCACTGCACTTTGTTTTTGTTTTGTTTGTTTTTTTTTCCACTGAAAATTTAAAATATTTATTGATTAAAAATAATAAAATATAAAATGATGTGAATAAAAATAATGTGTTTCCTTTTTAGTGCCTGGTCCTTGTGACCCTGAAGACCTTTTGGATGGAGTGATTTTTGGTGCCAAATATCTGGGCTCCACTCAGCTCAAATCAGAGAGGAACCCATCTACAAACGCTCGTATGACTCAAGCTCAGGAGGCTGTGGACCGAATAAAGGTGCTTTAAAAATAAAAGGGAAAAAAAAGCACATGTTTTAGTTATGTGCTGCATTGGTTGATGGTGTTTCATTGTAGTATTGTTGCAGTAAAGGATTTTTTTGTTGTTGTTGTTTTTCTTCTTTTCTTCTAGGATGTCATTAGTAGATTATGATAGACATGTCATGTACTCAGTCCTCTGAGATTAAATATGAGATTAATTCATTCTTGTTAAAGTGCTGGATATGTGGTTCTTTTAGGCTCCAGAGGGAGAGTCCCAACCAATGACAGAAGTGGATTTGTTCATTTCTACTCAACGAATCAAAGTTCTCACTACTGACACACAGGTACTACACTCATCTGACCGCATACATTTATTTTCCTCTCCTCTTGTATCTCCTCATAGATAGCCTTAAAGACTTCATAATACCATATTATCCTAGTTGTCACTTTGTTCTCAGACTGCAGGCTTACTTGTGGTTCCTCTGAAGGTAGAATGGGAGGCAGAGCCTTCAGCTGTCAGGCCCCTCTTCTGTGGAACCAGCTCCCAGTTTGGATTTGGGAAACAGAAACCCTTTTCCTTTTTGATAAAGCCTATAGTTCAGACTGGATCAGGTGACCCTGAACCATCCCTTAGTGATTCTGCTTCAGCTTCAGGCTGCTGGGGGACTTCCCATGATGCACTGAGTATTTCTCCTCCACTCGCCTCTTGTCACCCCTGTTTTTGCATCATTACATCATGCCATTAGTTTTGTCTTCTCTCTCTTTTTCCCCTGTATTTTGTTTTGTCTTTGTCTGGCTGCCTCTTCCTGAGTCTTCTTCCTGTTAAAAGGGAGTTCTTCCTTCCCACTTTCATCAAGTGCATGCTCATAGGGGGTTGTCAGATTGTTGGGCTTTTCTCTCTAATATTGTAGGGTCTTTAACTTACAATATAAAGCACCTTGAGGTGACTGCATTTGGGAATTAGGGCTATATAAATGTACTGAATTGAACTGAATTTTGTCTACTTTTTTAAGTGTAAGATTCTTTCCCTGGTCTCACTGGTACTGGCAATGAACATGAGCTAAATGTGTGAAAAGTCATCAGTCAGAGTTAGATTTGTAAACACGTGAAACCATACAAATGTAGTTGGTGACTTTTTGCAGCATCAAAGCAGCATTGCACTATCACTGCAGGAATTCTTAATATAGAACTGGGTGGAGATTTAATATGAGGTCTCTAGTACAGGCTATTTTTTTCCTCCTGAATTGTTAGGAGAGTAAAAGTGGGTCATCTACTGTCATTGCTCTCTTTGCATGCCAGCCTGGTTCTTGCTGAAACTTTCTGCAGTGATGGATGTAAAGATAAATGGTTTTCTTATTAAGTGTTTATAACTTACAAGCGATATACATGCTTTATTGTTCAAAGTTATAATTTAGGACATCAGTGAGGCATAAAGTAAAATTAAAGTGGAAATTGCTTTTATAAATTACTTTGTTATAAAAGGAAAGACAAATATTTCTGAAAATTTCCCCTCTGTCATTTAAAGGGCCCTTCAGCCTCTTAGATTCAGTTGTCAGCGTCTTTGTCAGCAAACAAAGCTCACGACTTCCACTTTTCCAGAATTCTTGTACAAGCTAGTTTCAGTTCTGAATCAAATCTTATTTGTCTGGTTATTGGTTTGCCTTTCGTCTATATATTTGTCTGCTAGGTCAGAAGTTTGGTACGTTCACTTGCTTCAAACCATCTTTTGACTTGGAAGGCCTCGGGGAAAAAAGAGTGTTGATGAACTGAAGGTTCACAAACCATCCTGATTTGCTTGAAGACACAGGATGGGGGGCTTCCTTGATTTGTCAAACAGAGAGACAGCAGACTTTGATAAAGGCCTGTTCTTCTGTTTGGGATGTGGTCCCTCAAACACACAGTGCATCTTAATCTTTCTAGTATAATTCCTGAAGTTCTTCTGTAAAAATGTCCCTAATACGGGATTTGCTTGATGCTACTAATAAAAAAAGGGGTGGGGCAATACTCATTGTATTCACTGTATTACCTATTTATCTCCAGGAGGTTTTCAAGTCTTCACACGTTGCAAACCAGACTTTCCTGCTCTTTCTCTCGCTCTGTCTTTCTCTCTCTCTCTGTTTCATATCTTAACCCCCTTGTGTCCGTTTGCACTCAGGAAGCCATGATGGATCACGCTCTACAGATGATCTCTTACATTGCTGACATTGGCAACATTGTGGTCATGATGGCGCGAAGGAAACGTAAAGGGCAGGATGGTGACGACGCCTCAAACTCTTCATCATCCGCGAAGAAGTGCTTAATGATCTGCCATGTCTTCTCCTCTGAGGATGTGAGTCAGTCAACTTAGAGGATTTTGTGGTGTTCACATACTAGAAGTGCACAGTCAGCATGATGTTTTCCTTCTTAGCGCTCGTATTTTGAACACTGGATTCCAACCAGAGCTTTTCAAGAAGCTCGAATGCTGGCCAAACAGCCCATTGAAGTCCAGCCAGACCGCATCATTATATTTGTCTTTATTTCTAATTAAATAGTTTTGCTACATGGTTAGAGTTGGGTAGGAAAACTCAATAAACATATAGTAAATAAGTTTATTTACTATATGTAAATAAACTTATTTATTTACTAAATAAATAAGTAAATAACTAAATAAACTTATTTACTCATTCTAATGCCAAAGATCCAATGGTGGATCTTTGGCATTAGAATGTGCCTACAGTCACTAAAATTGACATTGGATTCCTCCACAGCCCCTCTGAACTCTCCCAGATGCCCTTGGTACCTACTTTGTGCCCACTGACTGGTTACCCCCTGTCCTTGTGGAACACACTGACTCAAACAGCAGTGCAACATAATGTAAAAAGCCTTAGGGTTTACAACAGTATCATGGCGTCTTTTGCCCTGCACACTCTTGCATCTCGTATTAAACTGTAATGTTGATTGCTGGACAACAGTTTCAGCTTGGCCTGGTTTCCTTCCTCCAGACAGCCAGTGAGTTCTCCTGAATGTCCAAACCGTCTGGCTGTCGTCCCAGTTTCCCACAGTTGGCAACAATGAATGGGAGGAAGAGTTTCTTTTAGAAGCTAATTAGCTCTTGGATACTGGAGGCTATAAGGTGACTGCCTCTGCTAAGAGCTTTTTCAAACAGAACTAATTTAGTTTGTTTAAGATCATTTCAAAATACTTTCATATAGTCATGTTTACAGCAGGTGCTAATGTGTGTGTGTGTATATAAGAAATTGTAGACAAAAGTCATAAAAGACAGAGAACCATTTCAGTGTATTTGTGTTGATGCTCTAGTTTCAAGCTGTATAATGCCTTGGCTGTTTGTCTTTGCAAATGAACCCATTTGCTTTGATTTGTTAGTATTTAAATGGAGGATTGAGGAAAAGTGTAGGGAGAAATTTTGTTTAACAAATGCTCCTAGTATTTAAATGTAAAGTATCCCAGCAGACATGACTGTAACAGCAGTGCCGAACCCTGATTCAGTTCTGTCTCCTTCCTCCTGTGTCTCCTCCTGTTTGCAGGCTCAGATTATAGCCCAGGCTATCGGGCAGGCGTTTGGCGTGGCTTACCAGCAGTTCCTCCAGACCAATGGCATCAAGGCCAGCGATCTAAGGCCCGGAGAGTACAGTGACTACCTGGAAAGTCAGGAGCTCTACAATGGAGACCTGGCCCACTTCTCTGACTCTCAAAACCTCAGAGAAGTAAGCAGGAGTGATTGCGGACACAGCTCCACACACACAACATACAGCCGACCTGTAATTTTTGTATATGATATGTATTAGATTCCTAATAATATAGGCTTGTGTAGTTAAAAGACTATCCAAAGCGATGGACAGTGCACAAGAGAGGTTAAGAAGAGAGTGCAGGCAGGGTCGAGTGGGTGGAGATGAGTGTCAGGGGTGAGCTGTGACACAAGGCTAGCAGCAAGAATGAAAGGGAAGGTTTGCAAGATGGTAGTGAAACCTGCTATGATGAATGGTTCGGAGATGGTGGTGCTGACAAAAAGACAGGAGGATGAGCTGGAGGTTGCAGGGCTGAAGATGGTAAGATTTTCATTGGGAGTGACCAGAATGGACAGGATTACAAATGAGTGTGTCAGGTTAAGTGGTCTGGACACGAAGTTAGAGAGGCAAGGCTGAGATGGTTTGGACATGTGCAGAGCCGGGATAGTGGATATATTGGATAAAGGATGTTGAAGATGGAGCTGTCTGCAAGAAGAAAAGGGGAAGAGCACAGAGAAATTTTATGGTTCTAGTGAAGGAGGACATGCGGATGGTTGGTGTGACAGAGGAGGATTCTAGAGCCCCTAAAGAGGAGGAGGAGAAGAAGTTGTTGTTGTTAAGGGGCAGATGGCAGGTGGAGCTGTTGAATGCAAGAACATAATAATTTATATGAATCTTAGAATAGTAACAAAATTTCTTTAAAAATTATTTACTTAAAATGTTCTTTACTAAAACTCACAATGGAGCTTCTATTCAGTCTCTAATCCAGCAGGACTTCAGCTCTGAACATGTTTGTTAGAAGAAGAATTGTGTTCTCATCTTGTGTTCCTCTTATGTGTCGTTCATGCCAAATTTGATGAAACTGCTGTCTTTACTGCAATAGTGACCATAATATAGCTTTAAATATCGAAGACTCCCCTTGAAAAGCAGCTTTAAAAAGTGTGTAGTTTACTTCTTTCAGGTTGTGGCAGATGTTATCAGTTTGTTTTTACTGTAACCTCTATGAATGGATATCTGCATGTAAATATAGATAATCTATAAGCAAGAGATTTATTTATTTATTTATTTATTTATTTTAGTGCTGGAAGATTTCTGGTTTGTATTTGGTACCTATCAATTCTGATTATAAAAAAGAAAAAAAAAATTAAAAGTTTTGCCGACTTTGCTGAGCCAGATGTTACCTGGAGGTTAGTAAGCCTGTTATTTTTTGGCTAAATTCCAAACAAAAAAGACTCCTTTTTTTCCCCCAAATGTCTGCTGGCTACACCAGAAGCCCCCCAAAAATTGTCAGTAGAGACCAAATCAGTAAATTAACCAATGGGTTGAATTTATTTCAAAGCAGACCGAGTTTTACTGCTAATTAAGTATCAAAATGCTTAAATAAGCTTCGCAAACCACTCCTGCATCATAACTTGTCCCTCCACATTGTTCATCAGTTTCCTTGTTGTGATCCTGTACCAGCCTGCATGACACAGTTTGTGTAGTTTCCACCCTGTGAGGTAGATTCTGTGTTTTTTTTTGTGTCACTAAGATGGTTTTCTCAAATTTGGCAGTTCTTTGTGTGTCTGCCTGTGTGTTTGTGGACAGATATTGTCAACACATTAGTCACAGCCCTGCAAGATGCATTCACAAAATTTTAAAGGTGTGTAGCAGAGTTTGAAAGCGAAGCCTGGGTTTGTCAGTGATTGTGGTCTTGCAGCTTAGAGGCGGTGCAGCAGGTGTGATTCTGTTGCAAGATGGTCTGCAGTTTGCTTCTGAGTTCAAATGAACAGAAACAAAAAAACAAAGTGTAAGTAAAAAATTTTTGCTTTGCATTTGCACACATTATTTAGGTTATATATATCTTATATATTACCTTGTGTAGTCCTTTTGTTTAGAATAGTGTCAGGGGCTTTACTTTAGTGCTTCTAATTATTAATAGAAAGGGTTCCAGAAGGGAAAAAAGCCACACAAAAAAAACCCACACGTGCTCAAAATAAAATTCATGCTGATACACTTGTAGTGTAGATAATTGTAGTGAAAATGTTACAAATCTCTGTGTGTCTGTGGCTCAGGTAATCATCACCAAGGCTCCTGGGGAGATCTTGGGACTGGCGGTGGTGGAGTCGGGCTGGGGCTCCATCCTTCCCACAGTGGTTGTGGCGAACCTCCTCCACGGAGGCCCAGCCGAACGCTGTGGCGAGCTCAGCATCGGTGACCGCGTCATGTCCATCAACGGCACCAGCCTGGTGGGTCTGCCCATCACCACCTGCCAGAACATCATCCGGGTAAGTAGGTACAAACTTCAAATCCAAGTGGTGATGATTTTTTTTTAAAAAAACAAAACGAAGAGAAGTATGAAGAAAAAAGTTCTACGCTCCAGTTAAAACGCCTTACTTGTGAAGGTTCTTGCTGTACTGCATATGCAGGTGAGCTTGCTCTTTCTCTGCCAGTGTGAACTTGTTAAGGTACACTAGGTGGCACTGTGGGTCCACACAGTGTTGAGTCTTAGCAACATTAGCAAAAATGAACATTTATCAGCTTAAACTGATATTCAGTTTTTCAAACATTTTCATTTTTTCACGTTCACAGATGTTTATCATATGTGACCTTAAACATCTTCCATTTTTTACCACTTGTTATTCATATCTTCTGTGTATGGATGCTGTTAGGCTGCATAATTAATTTCATTGTTGATCTCATGATTAAAAAGAGGAGAATGTAAGAAGGCGTTGCACTTCTTTGATGGCTCCTGTGGCTTCGACGTCTTCACCCTATAATTGCAACATCTTCCCTGCACTCAGTGGAAACACTGAACCTCAGGTTTTAAATTATTAGGTTTTATGTTTTGATCAATTAAATGAACCACTCCCCTGCTTTGTCCACTTTAATATAACCCCATAATTTTTTAGACTTTTACCCATGAAAACATGCTACAAAGGTGCTAAAAATCTTAACTCTATTAACAGATTCACAAACATTATAAACTGCTACAGGTAGAACATGTACAATTACTTGAACTATTTGTAAGGAATTTTTTTTTTTTATGCCTTTCCTCTGTAAAATTTTACTCCACTAAAAGCTGACGATACATGAAAGGAAAGCTGCTCTGTGGCTCGAGCGTGCTTGTTGATTTTCATCTTTTTCCCCCACTCAGGATCAGAAAAGCAAGAAGTATGTGAGGCTAAGCATCGTCCACTGTCCTCCCGTCACTATGGCAATTATCAGGAGACCAGATCCCAAATTTCAGCTGGGCTTCAGTGTGGAAGATGGCATTGTACGTCAATATTATTTTTTCCCCATCTGCCACTATGAAACTTACCTGTTCAGCGTGGCACTGAACCCTCAGTGACCAGCTATGGAACAACAGTGCTTTTACCAACTAGCTTTGCGAAAGGAATGCGTTTCAATGCTAACATTCAGTTTTCTTTCATTGGGTTGCAGATTTGCAGTCTGATGCGGGGTGGTATAGCAGAGAGAGGAGGGATCCGTGTCGGGCACCGCATCATTGAAATTAACGGGCAGAGTGTTGTTGCAACTCCGCACGACAAGATCATCCAGATTCTGACGAATGCTGTCGGCGAGGTGAGATATAATCTAATGCTTACATGTGCAAGTACATACAATGTTGGTATCAATACAGAATCAAATTATTACGTTTTTGTATGTCGTCATAACACAATATGGTTAAAGGTTGAAACGAGACTTCTTTCTTTCTTGGTAGATTCACTTGAAGACGATGCCAGCCTCAACGTATCGACTCTTAACAGGACAAGAGCAGCCAGTGTTTCTCTGAGCACTTCCTGCTTCGCAAGGACAAAAATACTTCAGTGTTCAAACTACATGAGCTTTTGCCAAACTCAGAAAATATTATGCAAGTGTGTTACATGCTGTTGTCACACCACCGAAAACCACAAACTAGACTAGCGTTGCATATTTCAGGACAAAAGCATTTAAATATGAAAGTGTGATTTTTAAAATGACAAGGATAGATGGTAGCTCTTCATTTGTATTTATCAGATATTTACATTTCAGGCAGTAGCTGAGATGTAGTAATGCATAAGTGTGATATGTTTTGACTTTGCTTACTTACGTAGTGGTGAACAGGGTCATGTATACTGCACTTCATTAATCTTCCAGCCTGTGTGCTACCAGTGTGCCTGAGGTAAATATGCTTAAAGGGAGGGCTCACTGAACCAGGAGGGTATATGTCTTTCATTGTCATGTACTTCCAGCCCCTCACATGCACAAACACTAGCTTCGCTGACTGTGTCAAACATGAAGCAGATATCATGCAAAATTAAGAAACTGCCTTATTTGATAGAGAGATGCATATATTTTTAAGAATTTACTGTTTACTGGATGTTCATTAAAATTATCTGTAAGAAAATATCTTGATGGTATTTATTGAGTCATTGGTGGTACAGTTGTGGTCAGAAGTTTAGATCCACTCATTATGGGTGTGAATATTATGGTTATTTTGGACTTTTAATTGTTTCTTTGAACTTCTTTTTCCAGAGTGGAATGATTGTACAGCATACATCTCTAATGACTTTAAAAAGACAAGAATTGGGTGCACAGGTTTCAGTTATTTTGGATTTTCTCTAATCCACACAGAGTCAAAAGTATGCATACAGTGGTGCCTGGGTAGCTCAGTGGTGGAGTAGGCAACCACATATATATGCCTCCCCCGCAGTGCGGGTGGCATGGGTTCAAGTCCCAGCCTGTTGCCAATTTGCACCTGTGTGTCTTCCCTGTATCTTTTCCCTGTTTCCTGTCTACGCTGCAAATAAAGCTGCTGTGGCCAAAAAAAAGTATACATACAAGCTCAAATAACAAATATACATAGACTCACTTGAATATTTTAATAAGTGGTGCTGAAGGTTCTACAGTGTCTTTAACTTGACAGGCCCAAGGTCTATTCTCATTAGTGGTGATAAACTGGTAGTTTGTCTTAATGTATGTTTGACAGCACTCATTGGACCTACTCAGAACAATGGGAATGTTTAAGGAAGTCCCTGAAGCTCTAAGGAGAATTGTAAATTTACATAAATTGGGAAAGTCTCTTAGAGCCATCTCTAAACAGCTGCAGGTTCCAAGATCATCAAACAACTCTACACAAGTACAAGTTATTCAGATGTGTCACCACTTTGCCATGGTCTGGAGAGAGGCCCAAATTGTCACCCTCATATGATAGGAAATTGGTTAGGATGTTTGCAAACAACCCAGGAATCACAGACTCAAGCCTGCCCTGAACTGGAAACTGCTGGAACATCAGCATGGACTGAGAGGATGCCGACCAAGAAAGAAGCCCCTGCTCTAAAATTAACACCTTCAAGCTTGACAGAAATTTGCAGCTGCCTACATTGACAAGCCAAATGCCTTCTGGAGAAAATTTTTTATGGTCACACGAGGCAAAGATTGAGCTGTTTGGCCACAATGACATGAGGTATGATTGTAAAGGGGAGTCTTTTAAGCCTAAGAGTACTGTACCAACTATGAAGCATGGAGATGATAGCATTATGCTCTGGGGCTGTTTTGCTGCCAGTGGTACTGATACACTGCACAAAGTGAATGGAATGGACTACATCCAAATTCTTTAACTTCGACTCAAATCAGCAGCTTGATGGTGGGCAGAGTTAGGCGTTCCAACAGGACAACGATCCCAAATACTCATCAAAACTGATTTTGGAATGAATAAAGCAGGCTAGCATTAAGCTTCTGGAATGGCCTTCCTAAAGCCCCGAACTCAACTGTACTGAAAATTCATGGACAATGCTTAAAAGCCGGCTCTGTGCCAGGAATCCAACCAATTTAAATGAACTCTACCAATTCTGCCAAGAGGAGTGGTCAAATATCCAGCCAGAGTTATACCAGAAGCTTATTGATGCCTACCAAAAGCATCTGGTTGAGGTGCAACTTAATAAGGGACATTTAACCAAATATTAGTGGGGGTATATATATATATATTCCTGCAATGGTACAACAGGGATTTATTGTAAACAGTCGTATGCATATAGTGAATTTTCCAGTCCAAGATACACAGCAGGATCATTGTGTACGTGTGTCAGTCCACATGTCAGATGTGGCAGTTCACAAGTCAAGTCTAATGGCCTGTGCAAAAGAAACTGTTCCTCATTCTGATATAATGATGTTAATTGTATTGATAAAAGTATCTTAAGAGATGGCATTACTTCTTGAATATAAGACAAGAAGTTCATATTACCTGAAGCACCTGTCAGTTATGTCACCTCTTTTTTTTTTTTTTCTTTTTTTTTTTTTGAGCCCGTCCACTTTTCATCAGTTACAAAATATAACCCTAGCCAACCAGATTCTTAACCGGCTTCCACAGCCACGCCCCCTTTAAAGTACTTTGTCCAATCCGCTTTAGGTGTGGGCGGGCCTTTACGCAGCTTTCAGCCGCTGTCATAAACACAGGGAAGTCAATGTCAAGCTGTCGGCCGCTGGTGTGTTGGAAACGCGGAGAAGAGCTTTTATATCAGCTTCATTACACAGAGGTAAGAATTAACATCTGTTTTACGATTAGTTGCTGAGTTTGTTCATTTACAGTTTTCGGAATGACCCGGTGTACTCAACAGCACAATACAAAAGATGCTATGAAAAGGAAGCTAATGTTACTTCCAGCCCTTAAGCTATTTCTTTTTTTAGTTTACTCTTATTGTTGTTAATAAACGTGTAGTTGCAGTATACAGTATACTTTTTTACTTTGTTTTTTTTAATATTTCTTTTTTTTAATAATATATGCTGAAATTTTATTCAAGCAGTACAAAGTTGTAACTTATTTAAATGCGTAATTTCTGAGTTATGAGAGGATGAATCATTATAACTTCAGCTTATGTTACTTGACATTGCATTAGCTACCTGCTAATGTTTTCCTGCTCTGAAATAGGAAATAACCCTGTGGGAAACGTGGTGGTTGAAATATAGAAAAATATTAAAATCTGAAACGTTAGCACACGCTTCAGTGGTTATAAAAACTGCATTCCACACCTACACGGACATGCGCAGCCAGACAGTGCAGGCTTGAATGCAGACTCTTTTGTAAGGTTTGCAAAGGAAATTAGTCAGAGCATTTCCAGCTTTACTTCTACAGCCTTATTATTTTCTAAAACTAGAAGAGACCGTATTCTCGAGGAATGGCAGAGCAAAAGTGAATGTCTTAGAGTGAAACAGGTAAGCTGTTTGGATCAGGAGGATTTCAGGATAAAGCAGGGGATTGTCTGGCTTGAGCAGATCACTGTGGTCAGAAAAGAAAACCTTTACTCAAAACACACACACACAGACACACACACACACACACACAGCCTGTTGGACCTAACTCTTTTCAACATATGTTTGTAAAAGAAAAAGCAGTGGAGTATAAAAGTTTATTAGAGATGTTTTCTGCAAGGATTAAGGGGCATGTGCAGTTCCTACCTACTGTCTTCACTAATAACATTTATCACAGTCAACATTAAAAATAACAGTTCTTTTGCACAGTTAGCTGGGTCTGTCTTTTCCCCTTTGTTTGAGAGACATTATGGAGGCAGAGATGATAAATTGTAATTGAAGAGAGGGCTCAGCCATCTGGGACGCCCTGCTGAACTTGTCTTTTTCTCAGCACTGTTTTTCCAGGATTGTATCATGTTCAGGTAGCTGGTGGAAGCAATGGGGCTTTTTACACCACTTTTCCTCCTGCTCTGGAAGAACGTCACATACCGCAGGAGGAACAAGGTGATCGCATGTTCACTACCCAGAAAGAAAAGCAAGAGTTTTTTGATTCTAAGAAAGACTATGAATGAGACACAGATTGGACAATAAATGAGATCATTCTTTTTAGTTTTTACTGTAAATACACCACCATCTGAAGGATCATAGCACTTATTTGTCATTTTCTTTCCTGTTCTCCACTTGTGCAGATCCAGCTGATTATCGAGCTCCTCTGGCCACTCTTCCTCTTCGTCATCCTCATCTCTGTTCGTCATTCGCACCCTCCTTACAAGCAGAGCCAATGTGAGTGATATTGTGATATTTGTATTGCTTCACAAACATGCTTACAGGTCTTAAAATGGCCTTTTGCCAACTGGTTAAAGAGGATTAACTCACTCGGAGTGAGTCTTGTGCCACACACGCACATTTGTGTTCCTAACCTGCTGTGTTCTTGACCTTCTTTGAGAAGTTCTGCATTAACATGGGGTGACATAACTGTTAAGGTCAGGTCATGTGCCAATTAGTCTGTGCGTAATAAAGTTACATCTTGCTAACTTTGTTTTTGCAGAAGATATAAACATTCTAAAGACAAGAAAACAGTGTGGAATAAGCTTGCAGATTACCAAATTTAATTTTTCAGGAGAATCAAAGGGGCTAATTTTTACACAAAATGCATCTAAGGGTCTCCACTGAACCGCAGTCAATAGGAATCAGATTGAACATTTAAGTGGGGGGAATAATTATTTGATCCCCTTGTAAGTTTGCTCACTTCCAAAGAAATGAACAGTCTCTTATTTTTATGGTAGTTTCATTTTAATGGAGAAAGACAGAATATCAACTAAAAATCCAGAAAAAAACCCAAAAGTTTTAAATTGATTTGTGACAGACATTTTTGTTCCCCAAGCAAAATATGACTTGGTGGAGAAACCTTTATTGGCAAGCACAGTAGTGATGTTTCTTGTAGTTGGTCACAAGGTTTGCACATCCACAACCCATCTTCAGTGTTCTGGTTAAGGGAAGGAGGTTCTCATCCAAAGTTTTACGGTACTGTCTGTAACATTTTTAAGGCCCTGAGCTGAGCAGGCCTCAGTCCTTTCCACCCACCTAAAGCATGCAGTGTTCCCGTGTGTGTGTGTGTGTGTGTGTGTGTGTGTGTGTGTGTGTGTGTGTGTGTGTGTGTCAATATAAGTGACAAACAATATAAAATGTGACAATTAATCCAGTGTTTGTGATTAATATAGGTACTAATACATGATATAGAATAATGATAGTAAATAATGATGTCAAAGTGATAAAAATACACCACAGTACATGGCCCCGTCCATTGGCCCCTCAATGTGGTGAAGCTGTACTGTACTCTTAGCAGAAAAACGGCCCCAAAGTGTTTCCACCTTCATGCTTGATTGTGGGGATAAAGGACATTGTTCCACAAGTCTTGTGGTTTGTGCCATGTTCTTTATAGAGAGAAAAGCTTTTCCAAACAAATCATACTTGTTCAGTCTTTTTCTAATTGTACTCGTGAACTTTAACATTGAAGATACTAATTGAGGTCTTTAGACTCAGAGATGTAGCTCTTTGTTTTTTTTTGCAGTTTCTCTGAGTATTTCATGGTCTGATCTGGGGTTGAATCTACAAACTGCCAAAACGTCTGCTTTTATAAAGTTGTTAAAATTAGTATTGCATGCTAAGACTGCTCATATCAAATACAAGCTAAAAAGCTTGGGTTAGGATTATTGCTCAATCTAATACCTATAGATTGTATTTCAGGTCACTTCCACAGTATTTTCATTGTTTTGTGACTCAGGTTGATCTCCTTTACTTTCCTTGTAGGTCACTTTCCAAACAAAGCCTTGCCATCAGCAGGGACATTGCCCTGGATTCAGGGAATTATCTGCAACATCAACAACCCTTGCTTCCACAGCCTGACACCAGGGGAGATACCCGGCCAAATTGGCAACTTTAACAACTCCATGTAAGTAGACCGGAGATTAAAAACATGGCCAGCCATCTAGAGTGGTGTAGTCTAGAGTAGGATCATTGCTTAAAGGGTGCAGTAGTAGCATTCTGATTAAAAGAAAAACAGTAAATAAGAGTATATTTTGGAATTGAAGCAGAAATCAGTAGATGGAAAGACCATACCTGTGTTCCTGCATCTTTCAGCTCATTTGGGGAAATTGCAGACATTGCATGAGTTTACATAAACACATCTTATAAGAATAGTTTGTTGTTTTAAAAATACCATAATTTCTGAATTAAATCAGAAGACCAACAGCAGTCGGTATGAAGGTACAGCTCGCAGTTTTAAACAATTTCTTGAGATTTCACAGTTATGTACTGGACTGTTCCTTGGCTTTACTCTGTCTGCAAACATGAAGTTGGTGTTTACTGTCATTAAATATCACATTCCCCTTCTCACTGTCCTTTTCCTCTAGACTGTCTCGTCTTCTCATTGATGTCCAGACTGTTCTGTCCTACAGTGGAAATCGGAGCTTTGTTGGCTTTCAGAACTTGATGGAGAGTGTCCGGAAGCTGGGAGAAAGTAGAGCTTTGCCAAGTAATGCAGCTTATTTGAATCTGTGCTAGCACTGATCCAAAGGAATATATTCAACTGGGGGCAAACTTTGAAGAGTGACACTTGAGAATTTTTTTAATGTGGGCACTGAGAGTCAGAAAGAGTAATGAATACGTTCAGTCATTGTAGCAGAACAGGCAGCTTTACATAAAGTCAATGTTCAGCTGGCTTTTTAAAAATAGACATAAATTATGTACATAAAAGAAACCCAATACAGACCTGCCTCTTGCGGTGTGTTTTAAACAAGCTGATTGTGTGGTGAGGAACAGAAAAGCAAGATGCTACAAAGTTTGATTGCGTGTCACTGATGGCACAGTTTTGTTGCCAAGTAGCTTAATTCCTGTTTTTCACAGAACTGCAAAACCTCCTCTATTTTTAAAAGAAATTTTAAAAGCAAGCATTTACACAAAGAAATATCACATTCAATTTGATGAAACCATGCATACAGCAGGCGATCTGTATGCATGGTTTAAGCAGATGTTGAAGGACCTGCTGATTGTTTGTTACTGCTATTGCGAAAGCAGCACATAGTGAATGCTTAGCTTCGCCTCACCCTGGTCATATTGAGTTACACGGACTTCCTCTGTTGAAGAAGAGACTGAGTGAAAGCAGGTTTCCAGTGTTTTGTTTTTCTGCAACAAGGCAAATATTACCATCAGCTGACTAAAAATCCTCATCCATCGATACTTTAAAGAACCTGATACACTGTTTCATTTAAGTAACTTTTTTCTGCAGGATGTCTGTTTGGAAGAAAGAAAGTAATATTTAGTTAAACCTCACAGAAGATGAGTGAAAGAAAAAGTTATTTTTGGTAAACCGGTTTTAGTTCTCTATTTAAAAAACTTAAAGATAAGAGAGAAGGAAGTAAAATGATGAAACCCGTGTCTCTGGCTTACGTGAACAGTCTACCTAAGCAAGCTTTTGTGTTTAACTCTTTAACGGTGCATCATATTTGATACATGAGTTTTTGTGAGTTTTTGAGACTTCTATGTCATCAGTTTAACTTTTTCCCCAAAGAAACTAAATAAATTGCACATCTTTAAACAATAAATTGCAAAAAGATGTAGCAAATAAGACACAATTTAAAACTCATATATGCAAATTAATATTTCTTCTGTTATTCATCGGAAGGTTCAAAAACACCCCCTTTTCAAATTATTTTATTTTCTGACAATTATTTCATGGGTCAGGTTTTACAGGGTTAATGCACTTCAGCTGCTGCACTGGCCCACTAGATGAAAGTCAAGAGTCATTAATAATGAACAATGCAGTTATCAGTTACTGGAACCAGACTGATTCTGCCTCTTTGTAGCTGCACGCAATTCAGCTTTATGAATTTGTAATCGTGCGTATTCTCACAAGAAGGAAAAAGCTTTTCACAATGATAAAGCTGATCAAATATAAAATGTAACTAAAATCAATTGCTTTCATGTCAGTATGAAAAGGCAGAAACTATTGGATGTCATGCATTACCTGAAAAGCTTCAAAATAACTGTATTAACTTTATACTGTATTAACTTTATACTTTGGACTAACCTGCAAAATGTTTTGTTTTGCATGATCCGTTGTAGTTAAGTAGCAAGTCTAGCTTGGACTTTGATTTGTCATGCAATGTGGTGGGTGCGCTGAGCTTAACCTTAATCAGTCTGTGTATTTCCGCTGCAGATCTCCCAGTAAAAGAATACCTGAGACCCAATGAGACATTCTCCACCTTCCTCCTGACCAATGGCAGCATGAAGCCTGTGACTGTGGACACGCTACTAAATGCTAAACTTAATTTTCAGGTTGGGCACCAGCTTTAGTCCCAAATATAACCATTATCTGCTATGTAGAAAAACAACCTGAATATTTGGCTTAAGTGGTTAATCTCTTCTTAAGATACAAACCAATTCAATTTGAAATTTTAAACAGAATAAATTTGTTATGGTGAATCAGGGGAAACAAATCAGATTTACTGTCTTGATTCACAAATGACAGGAAAAAAAAATGAATGAATGATTCTCAGTTATTTTACTCAGTGGTTCAGTAAAACTCACTTTGAATGAGATAACTATAAAACAGAAATGAGCAGCATAGAAAAAGCAGAAGATAATCAGAGTCAAGAAGATTATAATTAACAAAAGAAGTTTCATTTTTAGCCAACAGTCAAACATGAAAACAAGATTTCTGTCATCTAAAACTGCCAAAGTTAGATTTTTTGCTGAAAGCAGTGACTATCACTTGTTACAGGAAAGTCTGGCAATTTGTGATCATATTTTAATCTAGCAAGCCTATTTCCTTCATATTATTTTTGTCTCATAGCCAAACATTCATAAAACTAAATATGTCTAATTGATTTTGTCCATTTCAGACTACACTGGCTGTAACTCAGATGCAGATTAAGGACCTGGTGTGTAATGTGAGCATCCTAGAACAGGTGCTGACAGTGGATGGTGGAGAAGCCGCCATGACTGATCTTCAGACCCAGCTGTGTGACTTACCAGCAGATGTGCTGCAGGAGACTGAGCGCCTTTTCCTCTCTCAGCTCGACTTGAGCAAGTTCTTCACGGTAGGCATCAGTTGATGGACAAACCAGTGCGAAAGTCAGTGAATTCAAAATACCATCAGTATAACTGTCCTTCTCTTGTCCCTGTCAGAGAGACCGTTTAATGGCCAGTGCTGGAGACCTCAGGGTCATCAGTCAGGCTGTCACCTCAGTTTCCCGGGAGCTTGCGGCCGTCATGGATGATGTAAGAGTGCACCAGATTCAGTCTGTGTCTGTATTTTAATCAGATGAGACACCAGACATAACAGGTTTTTGCCTTTTTCTGTTTCCTCGCTCTTCCTTGATGTCGTTCAGATCTCCTCCCTCTCCAGTTTTGCAGAGATGAGCGCAGCTCTTCGTCTTCTGTCTCCAGAAAATCGCACGGCGATGCCCAGAGAAAGTTTCAGAGCTTTTTCGAAGATCATGTGCGGTCACCCTGAGCTTGGAGGCGAACGGATCCCGTCCCTTAACTGGTATGAAGACAATGACATCAAGTCTTTTTTGGGCAAAAATGGCACAGAGGATGTCGATCTGGAACACAACAATACAAGTAAGACACTGTACAGATTCTGTGTGCCTTGACCCTTCTGTACCTTCAATAAAATAAATCTTGTACCATTGTAAATCAGTACAACCCCACTGAGAAGCAGCTCTGTTGTGCAGTTCTGTGAACTATTTTAGGATTGTTTAACATTTGTCCTGTTTGGCGGATTCTTTGCTCCCTGCAGCTCCGTTCTGTAAAAATTTGATCCAGACTCTGGAGTCGAACCCTCTGTCTCGCATTGTGTGGCGAGGAATCAAACCTCTGTTCATTGGAAAACTGCTGTACACACCCAACACTCCCCCAGTGCAGCAAGTTATGAAAGAGGTACACCTACCTAAAACTCGCAAGTGATCTGTCTCTTGTTTTATAAACACAAAAATGTAGTCAAACAAGGAAATTATAGTACCCACCAAAGAATCTAGATGTTACTGGGACTGTTTCCTTGATTAACGTCACCACCACATACTTTAAAACTTGTAAAGCAAAAGACATATTTCTGTATTTTTTCTTGTAGGACCGCTTAAACTAACTTTAAGTTTGGTCTGCTTAAGGTGAACCAAACATTCGAAGACCTGCAGATTCTCCAGGAGCTAAATTTAGCCTGGGTTGAGGTGGGTCCACAAATCAAGAATTACATGGAGACCAGTGTGGAGGTTCAGATGCTGCAGGTCAGACTCTCACTACAACAGGGAGAAGTGTAATATGCAGTGTTTGATGCTGCAAATGCTTTTTCAGTTGTAGAATAATGTCTGTGCGTGTGTGTGTGTGTGTGTGTGTGTGTGTGTGTGTGTGTGTGTGTGTGTGTGTGTGTGTGTGTGTGTGTGT
>JAVDPK010001131.1:429205-454296 GCA_034780415.1 Cichlasoma orientale
GTGTGTGTGTGTGTGTGTGTGTGTGTGTGTGTGTGTGTGTGTGTGTGTGTGTGTGTGTGTGTGTGTTTGAGACAGAATTTGTTGAGGCAGCCAGAGATTGCAATACTGGTCAACTTGCGTTTGGATAACACACCCTGGACAGCTTCAAGCATTGCACGTTTCCTGTCGACTCCCTCGCCAGATATTCCACGGAGGCCTGGAGCACCACCAACCTGGCTGGACATCTACAATGACATCAACCAAACTATCTCCACTCTTGCGCAAGTCACAGAGGTTGTCTTCTTTTGCCCTCATTTTTAATTCATTACTGTTTTAGAGACATGTAAGAAAGTTGTAATACGTGCAACAAAATGGGTTATGTGTTTTCTGACTGCTTTTGTTGTAGTTTTGCAGAGTGGTGGAGTGATAATGTAGGGAAATCCTTAAGCCATATTCAGTTTGCTTGTCGAATTCCAGGTCATCTTCCTTTTATTTGTCTATTCATATTTTCTAAAAGTTTTCCATTGGCTCCTGCAGTGCTTCTCTCTGAACAAACTGGAGGGACTGGAAACTGAGGGTCAGCTGATTGAAAGAGCACTGGAGCTCCTGGAGGACAGGCAGTTCTGGGCGGGTGTGGTTTTCCTGTTGCCCAACACCTCCTCATCTGAGCTGCCCCCACATGTCACCTACAAGATCCGAATGGACATTGATGATGTGACCAGAACCAACAAGATCAAGGACCGGTGCTGAGAATTACTGTTACTATTATAGCTCATTACTATCACTAATAGCATAGTCTTTTTAACCGTCTGCTCTTTACAGCAGTTAAACACAGGGCTGCTCCTGCTGTTACTCCTGCTGTTGATAATGCTTAACTTTCTTTTATAAATGGAGGGTAATTGAACATTTTTGGGGTAATTGAACTAATCATATTGAGAAGCAACCTAATCAGAAAAACAAAACAATAGCAAGGACATTTTGGGTTTCTCTAGCACTTGAATTCGAGAGACAAAACCTCTGATTTCTTCTAAACCATTTGTTTTAACTTTAGGTTTTGGGATCCGGGTCCAGCTGCTGACCCCTTCAGTGACATGCGCTATATTTGGGGTGGTTTCGTGTATGTTCAGGACCTGGTGGAGAGAGCGGTGAGCCGACTGCTTACTGGAGTTCGACAGACTACCGGCATCTACATCCAACAGATGCCCTACCCCTGCTATGTGGACGATGTGTGAGTGACATTTAAACACAAATGGATATTGGTGTAAACTTTCCACACAGCCTTGATCTGTTGTCGAGCATTTCATGTAGATCAGCTGTAGGTGAGGAAAACGTTACTCTGAATCTGAGCAGAACTGAGAGATCTCTGTTTAATCTCTCAGCCCCTGGCCCTGTGGTTCTGGGATAACTGAATCTGCTCTCCTCCATTGAGCCATCATGAAAATGAGGAAAATCTCTTTTTAAATCAATTTACTGCAAATTTTAGCAGTAGCTGTTGCACCCTCTGCAATTATTAGGGGAGAATGTCAAAAATTGTTAAACAGCTCAGCTAATCAGTTTAAAAGATTTGGATATGAAAAGCATACACATAATTATTCATTTGTACATTGTATACAAGAAAAATAAAAATGCATATATAGAATTATGAATTCATGTAAGGGCTGGTCTTTAGTAGATCCTGTGATGATGAAAGCTTTCACAGGACTCCATGTGGTCCTGTGAAAAAGTAAGTACACATAATTCAGTGGCTTCTAGAATCACTTTTAGCACCCATAACTTAAAGTAACTTGAAGTAGTTGTTTTCTGTGTGACTTTATCAGCCTCTCTGAGGAATTTTAGTCCACTCTTCTTCACAGCGTTGTTTCGGTTCATTGAGGTTTGCAGACATTTGTTGTGCACAGCTCTTTTAAGGTGCTATAAGAATTTTTGCATGATCTAATTTGGGCCAAGCTTTAGCCTCACATTTCACAAGGACCCCACATCATATGGCTGCAAAACAAGCCCAAATCATCACTCCTCCACCACTGTGCTTGACAGTTGCTATTACGTGTTTGTGCTGCTATGTTCTGTTTGGTTTTTGCCAATCATAGTGCTGTGCATTATGGCCAAACATCTCCACTTTGGTCTGGTCTGTCCAAAGGACATTACTCCAGAAGTCTTGTGGTTTGTTCAGGCTGCAAAGCCTAAGCTGTACTACCATGTTCTTTTTAGATAGCTGAGGCTCTCTCCTGGTAATACTTCGAGACAAGCCATGAATGCTCCAGACCTGCAAACTGCCAAAACCTCAGCTTTTATAGAGGTGCTCACACTTGTTGATAATAAGTCAATCAAATCCATTTGATTAGCAGCACCTGGCTGCTGTTTACCCTCTTATATCCTATGGAAGCAGTAAGCATGAACTTCGTTTTTCACAGCACTACATATGGTCATGTGAAAATGTTCTTTTTCACATGAGTACAGTCCCTTTTACTTTATGGTGTTACAACCTGAGTGATTTAGATCAACCTTCTGCAGTTAGTATGTTAGCAAAGAATGTAAAATCTATCACTAACAGTATTAGGAAAAAGTGTTAAAAATGTCCAGACCTTGCAGTAGTACTTTAGTAGTAATACTAGCAGTAGTTGATAATAAACATGTCCCTTTTGGAGCAGTTATGTATGAGCATTATATCAGAGTTATTTTTCTAATAATGCAGTTAAACATTACACAGTTTAAAGGAATGTATTTGTCAAAGACGTAAGTGTCGTGGAGTGCTTGAGTTCATGTGACAGGATTGTGAGAGTGCAGTTTAGAAAAAACTTCATAATTATCTTGTTTTATGTTTAAAACTTGCTGCTATAACCTTTCTTGTATCACTGGTTTAACATCAACACATGTATTTCTTCTTTGATTACCTTACTAACAGTTTTCTTCGAGTGCTGAACCGCTCCCTGCCGCTTTTCATGACACTGGCGTGGATCTACTCTGTGGCCATGATTATCAAAGGTGTGGTGTACGAGAAGGAGGCAAGGCTGAAGGAAACCATGAGGATCATGGGTCTGGGAACTGGAACACTTTGGCTCAGCTGGTTCATCAGCAGCATCGTGCCATTCCTGTTTTCTGCAGCACTTCTCATTGCTCTGCTCAAGGCAAGACGATGACCCATCATCTGCACAATTATATTATAGGACGAACACACACTAGATTGCAACCCTGTAGGCTGAGCATGAACAGGAAAATGTGAACATCAAAAAGACTGTAGTCATATATTTTTTTTAATGTAATGAGAGAATGCGTGCAGAAATTATTTATGTATTCAAGTGTTTTATAGTTTGTTGTGATAGCAGCTTTAACTGATCACTGATGGTGCTCCTCTTTTTTTTTCTTTTTTTTTTTGCAGTGGGGGGACATCTTGCCATACAGCAACCCAGCTGTTATTTTTTTCTTCCTCACAGCTTTTGCCACCGCCACTATCATGCAGTGTTTCCTCATCAGTACCTTCTTTTCAAAGGCCAACCTGTCAGCTGCCTGCGGGGGACTCATCTACTTCGGGCTCTACCTGCCCTACGTACTCTGCGTTGCCTGGAGAGACCACCTCAACACCACACATAGAGTCTTAGCTGTAAGTAAAAAAAAAAAAAAGGATGCAATCACAAGGGAAATGTCCAACCATTATACAGTACCAGTCAAGTTTGGACAGTGTGTCCAAACTTGACTGTGAGAGTAATACATTTTTAATGTAAATGTTATTTATGAATGTCAGTAAAATATTTAACAGGATGTAATGTGATTGTTGGTTTCTCTCAGAGCTTCCTTTCTCCTGTGGCCTTTGGCTTTGGCTGTGAGTATTTCTCTCAGTATGAGGAGCAAGGTGTGGGCATTCAGTGGTACAACCTGAACTCCAGTGCTGTGGAAGGAGATGGATACAGCTTCACTATCTCCATAGTTATGCTTTATGTGGATGCCTTCATCTACGCCGTTGCAGCCTGGTACATCGAAGCAGTGTTTCCTGGTAGGATGAGTCTAGCTTTATCTTAGCTATACTGTGAATATTGTGTATCTATCTGTGAAGAGTTGTAAGATGATCACAGTCTTCTGTCTGTGTTGCAAACTAGAAATTTTTCGTTTGAATTTTCCTGTATATGGAAGACTTAGTTTTAGTTCAGAGTCAAACTTAAGTGGTTCAGTGGGAAGGCAGTTAATTTATGTAGAAATGTGATTGCACCCTTAATTATGCGTTTTTACACCTCATTAAAATGGTCAAATTAAACCTTGCTTTTGAGTTGCTATTGCTTTTTAAATGTTCTCAAAATTTTACCAGTTTCAAGAGAGATGCTACTTTGTCTTAATTTTTGTCTGTAGGGTAGCAGAACATTGTAGCCACTACTGGCGTTTCTGTGGCAGCTATTTTTAATGCTGCAATGTTTTCCTTCAGATAAATGTGTGCATAAGTTTGTGTTTTATGCACCAGGTGAGTATGGGATCCCCAGGCCATGGTACTTCATTTTTCAGCTCAACTACTGGGGAGGTATTCCTCTTGAAGCAGGCATGCCAATCCCCCCTGCACCTACAGAGGAGAATGAAGGTACAGTTTCTCTTTTGAGTTATAATATTTTTGACTGCAGGTTTCTAGAGGAAGGCTCATTACTATAACTTATAATTTATTTAAGTTGTTTGTTTATTGGACAGACTTTTAGTCATCTGTCATCCTGCTCAGTGATGATTTTTGGAGGTTGCCTGAAACATCTTCAGCTCTTCATAGCATTTTAAAGACAGTCCTGGCAAATTTGTAGTCTTAAGCCCATTAAGTACAAATCAAGGTAATGAGCTGAGACTATAAGCCAGTTAATTACAAGGTTTGAGAAAATGAGGAGACTGAAATTCAGCCTAGACTTCACATTGTTCTGTTGACTAGGGGATTGTTTTCCTCTAGCATATTCATAGATTTACAGTTGTCTCTTTATGTCTGTAATTAGATCACATTGAACCAGAACCCAGTAATATGATCCTGGGCGTGAGCATCAGAAATCTGGTGAAAATCTACAAGAAGGGGGGAAAACTGGCTGTAAACCATCTGAACCTGAAGTTCTATGAGGGGCAGATCACCTCTTTTCTGGGCCACAATGGAGCTGGCAAAACCACCACCATGTAAGAGCATCATGAAAGTTATCAGCACCGATCACTGTATCGGTGCAGTTTTAAGTTTACAGATGATAATAATAATCTCACTGGTTGAATGAAATATACTGTCACTATTTGTGGGATCATAAACATAATTTACATGTAGGATTTTTGGAGCTTCATTTACTAAAAAGTAGTTTTACAAAAAAAATTCATACAGTTACACTGTTGCTGTATGATTTCTAATTTTAATAAATAGGAATTAGGTTGTGATTATAATTTAATGTAGAGGGTGTGTTGGATCAGTATGTTTCTATGTGTCTGATGTTGGTTAGATCTGTCCTGACCGGTCTGTTCCCACCCACCTCTGGGACTGTGTACATCAAAGGGATGGACATCCGCCATGAAATGTACATCATCAGAAGGACACTGGGAGTTTGTCCACAGCACAATATCCTGTTTGACATGTGAGGCCTGCTCACAAGCTCTGATTGCACATTGTTTTTATAACTTATTAATACCTTCTGAAGTATTAATACCTTCTGAAGCAAAGACATATAAAGGAACAGATTTCTATTAAATTTTTTTTTTCTTTTTTCTTTTTTTTTTTCAGACTAACAGTGGAGGAGCATGTGTGGTTTTATGGGCGTATGAAGGGTTTGTCTGAAGCGGAGGTGAAGGCTGAGGTGGACACTTTGCTGGAGGATGTCGGCCTCCTGCACAAACGTCATGAACAGATCAAAAACCTCTCAGGTAAAGTTACTCATTTCATTTCAATGTGTGAAACTTTGTGCATACAAAAGCATCAGGTCTGTTTTTAAATCAGTTTTGTTTTCAAACTTGAAACTTTCTGCTCGTCAGGCGGCATGCAGAGAAAGCTGTCTGTGGCGATAGCGTTTGTTGGAGGCTCGAAGGTAGTTGTCCTGGATGAACCTACAGCCGGCGTTGACCCTTACTCCCGCAGAGGGATCTGGGACCTGCTGCTCAAATACCGCAAAGGTGCCGTGAAGCAGTGTTTTCTGAGTGGGTGATTAAGGGTGAGAAGAAAGCACATTTTAGAGGGCCAGCAGCCTAAACTTGTTTGTTAGTTTCCCATCTAGGGATGACAAGCTTGTAAGTTAAGCTTTACTTGAACTAAAAGATTACATACTTACACAAAGTGGGGCCTACATAAGGTATTACAAAATACACTAGTTTCCTTCATCTACATTGCTGTAAAACCTGGATATGCTTTTCTTTTCAGAGATGCTTATATTCAGAATAATAGGGGGAAAAGTCCTACTAACATCTGAAACAAATGACAAACATGAGATCCAATGACAGGGAAAATTAAGATTCATTTGTGTGTTTCCATGCTTTCTTTCCTCATCAGACCGGACCATCATCCTGTCCACCCACTACATGGATGAGGCAGAGTTGTTGGGTGATCGAATCGCCATCATTTCTCAGGGGAAGCTGTGCTGCTGCGGCTCACCACTCTTCCTTAAATCCCAGCTGGGATCTGGCTTCTACCTCACTGTGGTGAAGAGGGAAGGACTGGACACCAGCACTCCCAGTACTTCCAGTATCTGCACTGGCACCAGCATTAGCACCAACAAGCTGCCTCCTCTTGTCAAGGTTTGCTTACACTCACTTTCATTATAGAAATTAAAGCTTTTGGTTTGCTTCTTCTTTTGTTGAATTGTTAGTTGTTTTTATTAATTACCTTGTTCTTATATATTTTTTTTTATTATTGGCACATAAATTTAAAGAAAGCACAGAAATCCAGAGTCCTGAAAGGACGGTTTACTTGCTGGCATTTTGGCCTCCATATATGTTTAATTGCAGATGTAGCAACCTCTGCTTTGTGTTTCAGGACAGCGACTCATCTCTGAGTGAAGACACCGGGCTGGGAAGTGAGGATAGCAGTTCATGTGAGTGTTTAACTACTGTATGAGTTCCCCAGTGTGTTGATGTGGTTCAGTGTTAAGTCAATTTTTACTCATTAATGTCAGAATCAATATGGGTTCTCCCCACATATGACATTAATTGATCATTGATAAGCGCGAGGCCAAAGTTGAGAGTGTCACGTTTGGTGATTATCAAACACAGCATATCAGCAAAAACACCTCATACCAACTGTCAACACAGTAGTGAAGGGTTGATGATTTGGGCTTGTTTTGCAGCCATAGGATATGGGGTCCTTGCAGTCACTGAGTCAACCATGAACTCCTCTGTATACCAAATATCCATCCATCCATTTTATTCTGCTTATCTGGGACCTGGTAACAGGGGCAGCAGCCTAAGCAGAGAAGCCCAGACCTCCATCTCCCCAGCCGCCTTCTCCAGTTCATCCGAGTGACACAGAGGCGTTCCCAAGCCAGCCGAGAGATATAATCTCTCCAGTGTGTCCTGGACCTGCCCCGGGGCCTCCCTCCGGTAGGACATGCCCAGAACACCTCACCCAATAAGCGCCCAGGAGGCATCCTAGTCAGATGCCCAAACCACCTCATCTGGTTCCTTGTGATATGGAGGAGCAGTGGCTCTACTTGGAGCCCCTCCCAAATGGCTGCACTCCTCACCCTCCTTCCCCATCAGAGAGGTGACACTCCATGTCCCAATAGCCAGCCTCGATAGCCAGGGATCAGTTTGCCAGGTCCTCCACCCTTGGCCACTGCCAAACACACATTGCACTCAACCCCTACAACGCCTCCTGTGGGTGGTAGGCCTACAGGAGGGCAGGCCCATGTCTCCTCTTTGGACTGCACTCAGCCAGGCACCATGGGCTAATACCCAGCCACAAGACGCTCTCCCTCGAGCTCCCTCCCCAGGCCTGTGGCGGGGCCCCGGTAACCCTATCCCAGGCAGGGTGAACTGTTCCCTTTATGTGTTTTCATATGGGTCATTGAAATCTGCCTTTGTTTGGACCCTCTCCCAGGACCAATTTGCCATGGGAGGCCCTACCAGGGGGCAAAGCCCCTGGACAACATAGCTCCTAGGATTACTGGGACGCACAAACCCCTCCACCACAATAAGGTGTCAGTTCACAGAGGAGTATACCAAATATTCAAATGTGGGGTCATCTGTCTGACAGCTAAAGCGTGGCTGGTCACGCAACTGGACAATGAACCCAAGCACAGCAGTATATCTACAGCAGAATGGCTGAAAAAAAGAATCAAGGTGTTGCAGTGGTCCAGTCAATATCCAGACTGCAATCTGGCTGAAATGCTGTTGCAAGACCCTAACAAAGCAGTGCATAAATGAATGCTGTAAACCTCAATGAACTGAAACAACATTATAAAGAAGAGTGGGCCAAAATTTCTCCAAAATGATGTGAGAGATTGATAAAATCACACAGAAAATGATTATTTCAAGTTATTGCTGCTAAAGGTGGTTCTGCAAGCTATTCAATCATAGGATGTACTTTGTTTTTCATAGGACTGCATGGAGTTTTATGAAAACTTTCTTTTTCACATGACTCCATGTGAAAAACAAAACATGAAAATTTTCTTTTTCACACATTCACATATTGATTGTCTTTAGTTACATGTCTGAAGTTGTCCTTTGTCAGGTATATATGTAGTTTTGCATATGTAGCTTACAACAGAAGAGGGTCCACATCATATCTATTTTCACTGATGAAAATACTTTGTCCCTGCTTGCAGTGAATTATCAGGACAGTTACCTGTTATAATCTTACACTGGTTTGTGGTAAGGAGCTTGGAGCTTCAAAGATCGTTTAGGATTCCATCCAAGTGAACTAAAACTTGTGTTCTCGTGTATAGGTCCACCTGGAAATGTAGAGAAAAGGTTGCAGTACATGTTTGAAAACATCTTTAGTAAATTGGTACATTATTGTTGCAAGAAACAATTTAAGTCAGATTCATCATCATCTCCATGGCAGACTTGGCAGCTTTGCTGTCACTTGTGCAACACCACATCCCTGCTGCGAGGCTGGTGCAGGAGTCTAGACGCGAGGCAGTGATCAACCTGCCACAGACAGCCGCCAAAGACAGCAGCCTGGCCATCTTACTATCCGCAATGGATCAGAGATTGACTGAACTGGGATACAGCAGCTACGGCCTGTCAGACAGCACACTCGAGGAGGTGAGACAAAGTTAGAGTTACATGTAAATGCTGTACAACGAAACAGGAGTAAACATAACATCACTGGAAAATATGAGACTCAATCAGTGGGTGCTTGGTTGTGACTAAAACTGGTATAAAAATGTCATATGGGTTTATATGCCACCATCATAGAAAGAGCAGCATTAAGTCCTGTAAAAAACACAACACTGTATTTGATTTAGTAAATACACAGTCCACAAGCATGTAGGTAACAGTAAACAGCTTGTTAGAATCTCGTATTATTCGTGTCTTTAGGAGGGCCGTGCCCATAATGGGCTTAACATTAGCATTCAATTACCACTGATAGCAGACTTGTGCTGCGTGATAACTCACCTTTGGATGAAGTGGCCTCTCACTCTGCTGGCACGATATCCTGCAAGCTTTCTGCATGCTCCCTTCACTGCCTTCTGTCTGCAGCTTAAGCTGTTAAGAAAACGCCTCGGTTTGAATTTAAAGTTGCTTTGTGTCGAGAAATTCCTCCATCTTGGTCCTGCAACACAGTATAAGTATCAACTTTCCATTAAGACATTGTAGATTTACACTTTTTCCAGTGAAATGTTGTGTTTTTTCATTTTTACACTCCTTCAAAGCGCGCCTTGTTGTGCGTGTACAGATTATTTACGTTTAAAGTAATTTCTAGATCTTTCTGCGTGTGGCGGAGGAGACTGCTGTGGACACTGGACCAGAGCTGCAGTCTAAATCACCCCACAGCCAGCAGCCGTCAGAGCAGGGAGCTGATGGGCATCCTCCTGAAGAACCAGAGGCAGGTGTGTGTACACACACTCAAATACATAGATTTGTGTGGATACCTCATATCATGCACAACCAGTATTCTGGTTTGTATCCCGTTGTGACTGTTTGTTTCCATAATGCCGCCAGGAAGGAAAAAGCTTCGTAAACAAGGTATCCTCAGCTCACAACCGGCTAAAAATAATTATTAGATTAGATTATTTGTCCCTAAGATGGTGAAAAGTTTGTATACTTAACTTAATTTTTGAATTATTATTTTTAAGTGTTTCTCTATGATTTTCAAGTTTTAGTCACGTTTTAAACCACCACACACCACACCTATTCACAGAAAGTGGGGAAAAATGCAAACAAAATGGACGTAAAATATAATAAACATGACATAACAGCTGTTATGTCAGGTTTTAACTTTGGATACAGAGACAAAATAAACTATAGTCGTGTCTAGATATAAGTATTTATCAGTTAAGTGTACATTAGCAGTCCAGTTCTAACGCTGTTCTTCTTGCTAGCAGAACCTCAGGAGACAGACCTGCTGAATGGAGATGGCCACGGTGGGCTGCCTGTGACTGGCTGGTGGCTGACATGGCAGCAGCTGAGAGCGCTCTTCATCAAACGTTGGCTTTATGCTCGGAGGAGCCGCCGGGGAATCTTTGCTCAGGTTAGACAATCTGTCAGCATCTATTTAAAATGTCCACTCAGCTCTATTGCTACTTCTTTTTCTTTTAAATTAGCTGTTTGTCATCAGATATGTGTTGAAGAATGATAGATAATGTCTTTAAGTAGATCTTGATTTTTGCCTCAGATTGTTCTGCCTGCTCTGTTCGTGCTGATCGCCCTGCTCTTCAGCCTCATTGTTCCTCCTTTTGGGAGGTACCCCGCCCTGCAGTTGCAGCCCTGGATGTATGGCGAACAATACACCTTCTTCAGGTAAGACTGCACCCCATTATTTTCCTTTCTCCACCCATTTGATTTAATCCATATCTGAAATAAGTCCAGTCAGTCACTCAATGAGTGGTAACCACCTACAAACTTCCTTTTGTTTTCCTCACTTGATGTCTTGTTAATGTGAATGCTGTTGAGTATTCACATTATTGTTTTTACGAATTTTATTTTTGACATTTGAAATGAAAAGAGAAAGTTTGAAATCCTCTTCAAACCCACCCTATTTGACAGTTAACTAGTTCAGCATATATTGAGCTAGAAAAAAAATTCAAACTTTAAACGGGTCCCAAGACCTTGAACTATTCAGGTATTACTCGGTTTGTTGATATCTTTTACTGTTTTTAAACAGTGACAGTTTAAGTTTGAAATGTTCTGAATTTTCAATGGTTTTCTATGGAGGGCCTTTAGAGTGGTGACATCATCACCTACTGCAGACCCAGTAACCTGTTGTTTATGGGTAGGTCAGCAGGGTTTTGAAGGATTTTTGAAGGGAAGAGACACAGATTGAAGCAGCTTGTTTCTGATTGGTGGATTCAAATTCAGATGCATGAGGCAGATGTTCAAATATAGGCAGTTAGTGCTAATGTTAATTATCTTTTTCTGCAATTAAGCTGATTCATCAAATTAAGTTTATTTTAAGCATTTCTAGGCATTACAGCTCAAATCTTTCAGCTTTCCACATTCATGTTGCATTTTCGCTAGGAAATGCTTTTTTCCCAGTTATTGTTGTTGTTCATATTGTTGAGGAATTCCTTCATTTCTGGATTAATATTCACAGCAACGATGACCCTGGAAACCCAGCCACGGAAAATCTGCTTGAAGCTCTCCTGGACCAGCCTGGATTCGGTACCAAGTGCATGGAAAAGGAGGACAGCAAGATGTAAGACCATCTCATTAAACGTGTCTTAGTGGTATTTGTGAAGAGAGTAGTAAAGGTAGAGGAATTCATACTGCTGAGACATAATAATGTTAAATACAGTGTGAAGTGAAAATCATTAGGCACCCAGAAAATATTTGTTTTCCTTACAGATATTTCTGCTGTGGCTAAAATGTATGCACCTTTTTTTGAGTTCTTCAGAAAGTGCCAGTTTTTGTTTGGTTACAAAGTGGTTATACAACAATACAATATACAGCCTTCAGCGGCATTCAGCAGAAATTGCATTTGCTATAAATAAATGTATAGATTTGAGGAAATCTGCAACATTTTAAAATATTTGTATTGGTTTAATGCACGTTAGCATGATACTGGGCATGCAGGCAAGTGTTTGATAACTACTACACCAGAACTGTCTTCTCCCTGCAGGGATCCTCTGTGTGAAGGTGGGCGGGCTGGCTTGTTCATGAGGCCACAGTTATCGTACTCCACCTGGCAGATGTTCAGCAAAGGCAACTTGAGCGGAGACAGATCATCACCTGAATGTCAGTGCAGCACAGAGGACGTCTACCGAATGCTCCCTGAGTGTCCTGTTGGTGCTGGGGGGCTTCCACCTCCACAGGTCAGCGCGGTGTCCCATCAGGACTGATTTACTGTAACTCAGTGACGGGTGATCTGATTTCTGCAACAGCAGTTGGACTGAAAGTATCAGTATCAGTCAACTTTCAGTTATCTGATAACAGATATAAAAAGAAAACAAAGCCAACATTATCTGAAAGCTTGTAACATTTTCATGAAATGTTTTTTTCTTAAATAATAGCATATTGTTAAATACTGTAAATACCTTTACCTGAACCATTAAAATTTGTTATTTTTTTTAGATAAAGAGGGCGACTGGAGACATCTTGCAAAATCTGACAAGTTACAATATCTCAGATTACCTGGTGAAGACCTACTCTCCAATTCTGAAGAAAAGGTACCTCATTAACTCAATATGATAATAATTTACATAGAGCTATCATTTATTTCGATCCCAGTTGACAAAATGCTTCATAGCATTCATAAATGTCTACGTGTGTTTCATTTGACTGTGAAAACTTTTACATTTTTCCATCGTGATTGGAAGCCTTTAGATTTTAAATCTCTTGTCTCTCTGTGCCATTACCAGCCTAAAAACCAAGAAGTGGGTGAATGAATTCAGGTAAGCTATTAAATTAGATTTAGAGGCAAAATATATACCTTAATTTAGTGTGATATCTCTTTAAATCTTTTGTACTTGTTTAACATTTACTCCAAAATTTACCATTATATTATTTCTAAAATGCATCACAGATATGGCGGCTTCTCCTTCGGGGGCAGAACTGTATCTCAGACCCAATATCTCCAAGACTCGGTCATGACCATCAGGACTCGTTTCCAAGTCCCACAGGTACAGTGAGCGTTCAAGGTTATTTAATAACACTAATGTCTTTTTTTATGTCTCTTCGGTGTTTACCATTACATTGACCCATGGACCCTCAAAGAAGGACTGACCAGAGCACCAGCTAATAAATAGCCACCACACACACACACACACACACACACACACACACACACACCCACACACCATCCACCAATAAAGCAGTCGACATTTCTGTGCCTAAATATTCTCTGGTTAATCACAGAACAGTTCGCTGGATCATCTGCTGCACAGACTGCCAGGGGTCTTAGGACGGCTGAGCAGTGAAAACAATGTGAAGGTAAATGAGTGTCTTATTTATCTGTCTTCTGTTTTCCTCAAACTTTAAAGAAAGGCCCTCTTTCAAGGGATGCAGGTGATGGGTCCAGATATTTGCAGCAGCTTAAATGTTCTTTCTTTGCTGTATTCAGGTGTGGTACAACAACAAAGGCTGGCACGCTATGGTGTCATTTGTCAACGTGATGAACAACGGCCTGCTAAGAGCGAGTCTGCCACCAGGTCCAGAGCGGAGAAAGCACGGCATCACTGCCTACAATCACCCACTCAACCTCACCAAGGAGCAGCTCACTGAAGTAGCCATGTCAGTTCACTGCTGTGGAGATTTGAAGTTGAAGCTGGTGGATTTTGTTTTTTGTGCTTATGTCAAGAGGACTATAAGAGTGAATTTAAACTCTGTGCACTGTTGTTTATACCAATATGGGTGTAAAAAAAACTTTACAGTTTGCAGTTTTTCAAATAAATGAAATAGGTCCACAATGTGCTGATGTGCTTTTCTCTGCTTTCTCTTCCTCCTCAGGATGACTACATCAGTGGATGTTCTGGTTTCCATCTGTGTGATTTTTGCCATGTCCTTTGTGCCGGCCAGTTTCGTCCTTTTTCTGATTGAGGAGCGAGTCAGCAAAGCCAAACACCTGCAGTTTGTCAGCGGGGTCAAACCGATTCTCTACTGGCTGGCCAATTTTGCATGGGACATGGTCAGTACAGCAAGAGAAGTTAATTGTCATTATTCAGTCAGCCACTCTTGTCAGATTTCATGTGACGGAAATCTCAAGCTGAAACTAAATTAGAGGTATAAAAAATACATATGATTTGATTTTACCTCATTTACTTTGATAACGTCTATATTAAGTTTCATCATTTACTGCGCCACTAAAGACTGTGCTGGTTCTCTACTGTAAATGGTGCACACGTACTTGACTAGGTAAAATTCTGGCTTGGATAAAACAGAATCATTTTGTCTTTTTTCTCTGTTCTCAGTTAAACTACACCGTTCCGGCTATCATGGTGGTGCTGATCTTCATCAGTTTCCAGCAGCAGTCATATGTCTCTGAGACCAACCTGCCTGCTCTTGTCCTGCTCCTTCTGTTCTATGGGTCCGTTTGAGCAGACTCCACTGATCTTTGTCCATATTGTCACAAATTTGTCTGTCTTTACTTATCAAATAATCTTATTGTACTTTTTAGGTGGTCCATAACCCCTCTAATGTACCCAGCATCCTTTGTGTTCACCGTCCCAAGCACAGCTTATGTGTTCTTGACCTGCATCAACCTCTTCATTGGAATCAATGGCAGCATCGCCACCTTCGTCCTGGAGCTATTTGTAGATGAGGTACAGATTTTACACAGGCATAAAATTTGATTATTTCTTCACCTGAGTTATAGGAATAAATAAGACGTGAGGCATAAATATGTGTAACAGTTATACATAACAGAAACACCAACCTTATCAGTCAGTGCTTCAATTCAGCGCTTTTAAGCCTCAAGTTTTGCTTTTTTTTCTTTTTATTAAGAAAATGTTACAAAATCCTTGAATTCTTTTCTACCATAATAATTATTTAGTTTAATACTCCTTTAACTAATTTGTCATATGTTGATGATTTTGTCTTTCCAGCATCTGAACGAGGTGAACAGAATCCTGAAGAAGGTGTTTTTAATCTTCCCTCATTTCTGCTTGGGACGAGGGCTTATTGACATGGCCAAAAACCAGGCCATGGTGGACGCCTTCCAGAGACTGGGTACCTATTCATCAGCCTCAAAACAGATGCTGTTAAGAAGATTACTGCATGCTAGACTGTGGCAAACACACATACACAAATGTATATAAATATATATGCATGTAATGAATGCCTCTCCTGCAGGTACCAAACAGGCCCTGGACCCACTTCAGTGGGACTTTGTAGGGAAGAACCTTTTTGCAATGGCAGTTGAAGGTGTTGTCTTCTTCATCTTTACCATACTCCTTCAGTACAAATTCTTCATTCGCTTCAGGTAAAAATATCTCTGTCTTTAACCGTCTGTACTCTCTGGCTTCCTTTTCCTCTCTTGGATGTCCTGTAGAAGTTTAAGCTTTGAGTACTGTTATTTTTGCTACTGTTATTGCCTGTGTGTCAGATTAATGGATAAAAATTCTAAAAGCAAATAAAAATGTGTCCTTGTAGAAATGTGACAAAGGTAATAGTTTGTGATGTTGTCTCTCTGTTTAGGCCGTGGTGGGTGAAACCTGAGTTGCCTCCTCTTGGTCCAGAGGATGAGGATGTTGCCAGGGAGAGAGAGAGGGTCAAAAGTGGCAAAGCTCATTCAGACATCCTCACCATGATAGACCTGAGCAAGGTACAACCTGTATGCAAAATGTAGACTTGAATTTAAAAAAAAGTACACAACATTGTCACAACACATCTTCCTTGTCCTTCACAATCAGAGTTTCCCTTTTCCCTGTGCGAAACACACAGAGGGAAAAGTTTGTGCAACTGAAAGTAGCAAAGAGGTGTACAAGTACAAGAAAGTTTATTTTAATGTAAACTTAACATATTCTCACATACACTTAGTCACATTGATGAGCTGTCCTCCTCCTACTGATCCTACGCTGACTGCGTGCTGCGACTGCATCATTGTGAATTTCATGTTGATAGTGTAACAAATGAGCTTTTTGTCATTCAGGTTTATAAAGCCGGCAGAAAGCCAGCGGTAGATCGTCTTTGCCTCGGAATTCCTCGCAGTGAGGTGAGAGATCTACATGCACCAGTGACTGTGACAATAGACCCGTAACTTTTTCTAATCAGCTCTGTTTGTCATTCATGTAGTTACACAGTCACAGTATCACAGTGACTATTTTATGATACAAATCCTATTATTGTTGCACCTTCTGGTGCTGCTTTTTGGGTAGTTTTTAAAGTCACCGTCACTGCTATTAATATTTGCTACAGTTTCTAAAAATATCCTACTTACTCCTGCTGCTAATACGCTCCTACTTTTTCAACTTTAACTATAGTTGCTTCTGCTGCTAAAAGCAGCTCTTACATTGTGATTAAATAACTGGTGTTGACTCCATCTGTGTATATATAGAGATATTTGTAGCATACTGTTGTTATGTCTCTGCCGTTCAGTGTTTTGGATTGCTTGGGGTGAACGGCGCAGGGAAGACTTCTACATTTCGCATGCTGACTGGAGATACACCCATCACACATGGAGAGGCTTTCCTCAGCCAGCACAGGTACAAAGCATGTCAACTGCAGTGACTTCAGCCCCTAAAAAGGTATCAAACCACAGACACCATACCAACTGTTTATCTGTTCTCAGTGTGCAGACAGAAATGGAGCGAGTCCACCAGCTGATGGGTTACTGTCCACAGTTTGACGCCATCAGTGACCTGCTCACAGGTCGGGAGCATCTGGAGCTGTACGCACGCCTGCGGGGGGTCCCGGAGGAGTTCGTCTCCAAGGTAACTTGGTGTGAAATTCTCAAGCTAGAGTTTATCAAGAGAGATACGCTGAAGAGGTGGTGTTTTTGTTTTAGCTATTTTTTTTATTTTTTTATTAAACCTTTAATGTGTGACGTAGGAATTTGTCTGTCTTAAGGTGTCATTGTAAAGATGTCGGTTTAATCATCTGGTAAACAATCAAGATTAGCTCCACTCAGTGATTTTGTCTCAGTTGTGCAGTTTGTTTGGTGATTCTGTAGGTGGCGCAGTGGGGAGTGAAGAAGCTGGGGTTGACTCAGTATGCAGACCAGGAGGCTGGAGGATACAGCGGGGGCAACAAGAGGAAACTCTCCACAGCCATCTCCCTCATCGGGTCTCCACCTGTTATATTCCTGGTGAGGATTCAGCTTGATTCTTGATAGAAAACGTGATGCTATTATGACAAATGACTTTCCATAAAATATCACCCCCCCCCCCTTCCCTCTTTGTCAGGATGAGCCTACCACTGGCATGGACCCAAAAGCCAAAAGATTTCTGTGGAACTGCATCCTCAGTGTCACCAAAGAGGGAAGAGCTGTAGTGCTCACCTCACACAGGTACAATTCAGTTCAGTTCAGCTTTATTTCGTTCGCAGTGAGAGTTGTCTCAAAGGGGCTTTGTATTGTAAGGTAAAGACCCTGAAATTTTAGAGAGAGAACTCAGATAATCTGGTGCTTAGGGGTGCTAGTTTAGCTTCCTGTGTTGAGCAGGTGAACCATATGACATAAGGCTGTTGCAGAGTCCCTGGTTCAAATCTGCTGCAGGCTATTTGTCCTCCCAGGTTTCCTGTCAATTCTCAACTGTTCTGTCATAATAATGGCTAAAAAGCTGTAAAACATGCTTTAAAAAATATAGTAATTTAGAAGGACACTAAATTATCATTTACATTTCTGAGATGGGCTGATTGTAATAGAATACAATGCTCCTGTGGCCAAGATGAAAATACACAACTCTCTATTCCAACATCAACGCATTAAAACCATTAAAACGCAAACATTACAAACATTACTACTGCTGTATTCACACCTTAAGGTTTCTTTTATGTAAGTATTTATCATTGTACTATGTGTTTACTATGTGTTTGTATTTTCAGCATGGAGGAGTGTGAGGCGCTGTGCACCAGGATGGCCATCATGGTCAACGGAAGGTTTCGGTGTCTTGGATCTGTACAGCACCTGAAGAACAGGTAAAAATAAAAATTATAAGATAGATGCTAAAAAAAAGAAATCAGAAGTTTTGGATTAGAATGTGAAAAAATTTCAATATTTACAAAGTAAAGCATATTATGGTAGATGTCATATTACAACAATTTACATAGTATGTTTACACCTCATTAGTATTGTAGAGAGAAACCCAACCATTGCACACTTTAGGCAAGCATTTGGCAGCAGTGGGGAGGGAAAAACTTCATATTTATAGAAAAAGATTTCTCAGAGAAAGCCAGACTAAGGGTGAGCCGCCATGTGCAACTGCTGGATGAGTGAGAAGAGAGTGGAGAGACAAGGTGATGAAGGCAGATTAAAGATGATGAAAAATGATGCTGACGTTCCAGCTACAACATAAATATCATGTAGTCATTACTACATTAGTATTGTTTCACCTAGTTAGTTGGTATGGGTGTGTAGCATGGTGTGCTGTGATGTGGGGCCACTTACTTTAGTTGTAACTACACAAAGTAATTTCGAGTACTCAGGCAGGTGTGACAAAGTTAATGACATGATTGATACACACAGACACAGACACACATACATATATAGTAAATACATGGGAAGTGAAACAGAGGACAGTGGTGGGGAAGTGGTCAGTGCCATGTAACAGTTGTGAATCAGGTGTTTTGTTCCTTCCTGTCTTTCAGGTTTGGTGATGGATACACCATCATCCTGCGTCTGGCAGACACTAAATCGGACCCTGACTCGTGTCCCGTCAGCGCCTACATGAAGGAGTGTTTTCCCAGCATTGAGCTGAAGGAGCGGCACCAGAATGTGCTGCAGTACCAGCTGCCCTCACACGCCTGCTGCCTCGCTCGCATGTTCGAAGTGCTGGCAAACAACTACGAGGAGCTGGGCATCGTCGACTTCTCCGTTTCACAGACCACACTGGACCAGGTGAGGGCTGTGATGTAGCTGAGATGAAGTTTTCAAACCTCTCTTGTGTGTATTTCTGCAGAGAGGATGGTGACCTGCATTTTTAGGTTTACTACTCCTACTGATTTTCATTCAGTAGTTGCTTTTGTTTCCAAAAGCACAATAAAATAACAATTCTAAAACATACATATTTTTACTAAGCAATTTGGTCCTCCATAGTATATAAAATAATGTTTAGTTCAGTCATTTTAAATGTTGTGATATAACTGACAGTTATAACCAGGTGTTAAAGTGGGTCAGAACGCTTCCAGCTGACAGCATGGAAATGAATGACATCCCACGTCCTGCTTACACCCACAACACATCATAGTACAGATATCGGTCACAGTACTAAGGCCCCTATAGAGGAGTGAGCATAAATGAACTGGTTCTTATATAGCACACAAGCTACATGAGAACTCAGAGTGCTTTATACAGCATGTCTCATTTACCCATTCATACATGCACTTTTCTCAGTGCTTTCTATCTAACATTCACAGTACGATGAATGCATCAGTTCAGTATCTTGCCCAAGGCTACTTTGGCATGCAGACTGGAGCAGCCAGGTATCAAACCACCCACCTTCCTATTAGTACATGACCTCCTCTGCCTCCTGAGCCACAGCCACCCCAAAATTGTCCTAATACGTTTTTTAAACAGATAGTGGATCTGTACAGGATATGTTGCTGAAGTTGTTGAAAAAACAAATTGAAGTATAATAATATTGTGTTGTTTAAAAGATCCATGAAAGTACAAGACAGTTTAGTACAGATTAAACTGGTTAGTTTGCAGCACTGTGGTGAAGTTTACAGTAATGTACTGTTTTGGACTGGGCAGAGCAGACTGGTGTTCATGGTCATGTTAGGTTATGTCAAGTGTAGCAGAAATCTATTTAAATATTTAAGCTGATGAGATTCCCTCACTTAATGTCAAGGGGTGGAAAATTAGCTATAATAGTTCATGTAAGATCTGCTTACACCTTGTTGAATTCACCTGGCTAAATTCATGAAGAGCAGTGAATATCAGAGTAGCAGCCCAGATCAGCTGATCAGTCTGTACACAAAGAAAAGTCTACTGGAGTTCACAACAGAAATTATCGACTTATTTCTAAGTAATTCTTCACCCCATGTGGTGCCACTATACTTATAGAGAATAAGATTTATGAGGAAGTAAAACTTCTTGTATGGAGAAACACACACACACACACACACACACACACACACACACACACACACACACACACACACACACACACACACCTAAAGTAAAAAGATTTCTGCATAAGCTGCCTGTTACATGGCTTCAGCTGGATCAGGGTTGTAATCAGCCTTCAGCCTGAGTGCACCATTTATTGGGGGGAGTTAACCGATGCTAATATAGTCCCAAGTAATTATAAAGAGGCATTTGGAAACCAGACTTCGCCTACTGTAAAAAAAAAAAAAAAAAGAAAAGAAAAGAGCACAGCATCTGTAATTGTGTCAAAATGTGTGATTAGGGGCTGGATGAGCTGATGAGAATTATAAGCTAGTGGAGCTTATAGCAAAGCAAAAAAATGTTGATGCCATGCTCAAGAGCACCGTCATCTAAAAATAAAAGCAAAATTGTCACTGACGTAATTCCAGGTAACGTAAAGGCTTTTCTCTGCAGATATGAACACAGCTGTGTCCTGAAAATTTGTCTTGCTTTTTGGGCACAAAAAGTTTGGAAACCACTGCCTTGACCCACATTCCTTTTAAGTATTTTTTACTTGAAAATGTTACAGAAGGGTAAAATGTAGATTTTTCAGGTTTTTACTGAGGAGTTAGCAAATAATCTACTGTAACTGTTCCACTTTAGTCCTCATGTTACTTCTGAGCAATCTTTGAATTGTAGTTTGAAACTAGTTAGCTTAGTTATCCTAAAAAAACAGCTATAAGCCACCATGGATGCCATGTCCATGCTTCTACTGGATAATTAGCATGTATGCTGAGATGTGTTAAGAGTGTGAGAGACTGTCATTACCTTGATAACAGTGAAATTTATGAAAGAATAAATCGCTGTGACACTAAAGCTCCTTAACTTTTGTAGGTGTTTGTCAACTTTGCTAAGGATCAGACTGATGACGACTGTCTCACAGATGTGGTCATCGGCAACGGGGCAGCACAGCCAAACCTGCCCACCAAAGTTAATCCTCCCACCGTCAATCCACCAATCACACCTCCTCAGCCAAGCAAAACTCCACAGCTGCCTGGGAAATCATCTGACAGCAATTCAAAAGGAGGTAAGACAAAAAAAGCAAAATCTAGCAATGGCAAATCTGGCTCTGCACAGCCACAGGAAAAGGCCCAGGAGGCAGCTACAGTGAGCTGCAGAGCCAGCACTGAATCTGACAGCAGTAACGGTGGTGTTCAGCGAGGACACAGCACATCTCGCGGGTCCAAACGCAGAGCAGAGAGCTCCAGAAAAGATCCCTCTGCGCTCTTTATAGTCGGCAGCAACTCAGAGGAGAGTACACTATGAAGTGGACCGGCGCTACACGAGTGGACCATAGACAAACAAAAGCTTTTTCTTACTCCCTGTATTGTCATTTGAATGCTGCACAGTGTTCGCAGGGACATGAAGCAAACAAGCACTTTAGAGTCCGTCAGTAAGACGTGAACAGTGGGCAGATGGACTCAATCGTTACTATCTGATAAAGAGAGAGTTCTGATGTGGTAATGGCTTCGGTGCCTTGTTCAGTTCTTCTCACATCTGTAGCTCTTAACCCTTTAAGTGGGTTAATAAGTCTTACATTGTGTCTTCTCTTTTTGTACAAATGTCATCACTCAGTGATTTATTTGTCCTGAAAAAATATTATGCACAGCTCAGTGTTAAACCACAAAGCAGTGTACCTCAGGATTCAATCATTAGACCGATTACAACCTCGTCTTTATTTTACAAAAAGCACTTTGAAAAAGATAAATGAAGGTGATTTAATAGGTCAGACAGAATTTGGGGGGTTCAGGACAATATATACAGTATCTCTTTACCTCTTATTGTTTTGTAAATACAAACTTTATTATATCTTTTATCAGAATGTTTTTTTTTTTATTTATCCAACATTTTGTTTGCTTTTCCTTAAAAGATCTGGAAACCTTGTGGAAAAACGAAACCAATAAAACTATCAGAAAAGCTCCAGACACAGAGGTGTCCCTGTAACTTAGCTGCACGTTAAATTCAAGTAAAATATGCCAAAAATTCCACATTCAATCAAACAAGTAATGTTTAATGAAACTGAGCAGTCAATGAGACAAAAGCATTGCCTTTAAGCAGCTGTTTTTATTATGAACTATTTATTTGTGTCTTTCTAACAAGTGACATGCTGGCTGCTGAATGTTACCATACTATAATGCACTGTTACATATATAAAAGATTGTTACTATGGTAACTGTAGGCATGAGACAAACATGGAGTATCAGGAGGATTTCATTCCAAAATGCAGCTTTTTAATGGGTGAGTGGTTAGGACACGTACACTACATGGACAAAAGTACTGGGTCACCTACACATTACAGCTGCACAGCCATGGAAACCCATGCCATGAAGTTCCTGGCTGACAGTTTTCATGCTGATGTTAATGCCAGAGGAAGTTTGGAGCTCCACAGTTATTGAGTCAGTGGCACTCTGGGGATTTTTATGCACCTCAGAGCTCAGCAAGCCCTCTCTGTAACTTTATGTGGGTGAGTCGCTGTGGTTCCTAAACACTTCCACCTCGAAATAATACCACTTACAGCTGATTGTGGAATATCTGGGAGGGAAGAAATTTCACAAGCTGACTTGTTGCAAAGGCAGCATCCTGTTACAGTACCACAGTGAAATTCAGTGAGCGCTTTAGAACGACCCATTCTCTGTTTGTAAAAAGGCAGACTGCATGGTTACAGGTACATGGTAAGATATACACCTGTGACAATGAACTGAAAACACCTGAAATCAATGAGCTCCCAATACTTTTGTCCATATAGTGTAACTGTAATGTGCTGTAATTCTCCAGTTACCTCTCTTATATTTCGTCTGTCTGAAAAAAGGGCAAAATGCCAAAAAAAAAAAAAACACCCATTAAAAACTGTAGTGAAATGCTCTGAAATACTGCAGAACCCAAACTGTAAACCTGATCCAATGAAGCTGGATTCCTGATTTTGGAATGAAAGTCTGTACTACTGAATATACTGTTCCACTTGAACATTCATTTATCTGTGCATCAGATATGTTATATCATGAAAGTATGATAGCTTTAAAAAAAATGTCTATTGTGAATGTTTTGAAAGAAAATAAAAGTATTTGACCTGCGGTACATTTTTAACACACTGAGTTGCGCGTGGTTCTTCGGAGACTCACTGCAGCATGTCGGCGGCCAGGTGGCTTCTCTTCATCATGCTGAGGAAGATGAGCGTGGGTTTGGGTGCAGGATGAAGTGGAGGGAGACTCATCTGTTTGTTTACCCTGCAGCCACAAGGTGTTGTTTCTTTTACAGGTCGTCTGTTCAGAGGGAAAAAATGCAGAACCGGATTTTTTCTAGGTTGTTTACTTCACACTGAAGTCATCATTTCATGTAGTTATTTACATGTATAAACGTGAATGTTCAGTAAACTCACTTAAAACTCATTGGTGCTGCCACAATGTTTCTTCAGTTTGCAATTTTAACATTAAATATGTTTAAGTTTAAAAACAAGATTTTGCATGTGTATTTGCAATGTGACACTGAATGGCAGTAGCCCCTGTGGATAACTTACTGCTCATAAGCGGGTCAATCCCATTTATTTAAGAAATAATTCACACATTTTCATCATAGCAAAGTTTATGCGGATCATTTTGGTTATAGCCAAATAAATATGCAGTATTTATTGACAGTGGTGAGGCCTACCCTTCCTACACTGGATACAAGTGATTCAACTTAACGGAATTTCCAAAAAATTTCCCAGATTTTGGGGGTAAATAAACTTTACTAAAGGAAAATTAAGGGTACACAGTATAACACAAAATCTGTTAAACTTCAGGGATCACAATGTGTCCAGCTAGGAAGCAAAAACCACCGTGAATCCATGTCTCCTGCTGCGTTGCAAACAAAAGTGACTCCACGAGGGGGGCATGACGTCCTTCAGTGGGCTCCATGCAGACTGCGAGGTGCTCCCCCACACCCCTACACTTGAGTCAGTTTCCGTAGACTGCCTCTTTAATGTTTGATCCACTTTCAGCAAGGACACGACACACGTATGATTTAATGGTAGTGAATAGTTCTGAAGCTAACTCACACTCTTGGAGAACAGGGGACTCTCTATCCAGGGCCTGCTGCCTGACACCTGTGCTGGAACTGCTCCGCTGCGCCCACAGCCTTTTATTCCAAGCTTTGCAGCGCTGGTTGTTGACCGTTGATGTACAGTGATAGCAGGCAGAGGCATGAGACATCCTTTGGTCTGATCACACCACTCAGGAGATGATTCTGGTTCACTTACAGGTGGCAGCAGAAACTGAGAAGTCAGCGAGTGTTTTGTTTTTGTTGTTCTCTCTGAAGTTAATCCTAAATGAGGGTCACTTGCATTGTGCTTCTGTTCCACTAATTTGCTGCCAGATGGCTCTCTGCTGCTGTTTCCTGTTCTCTTTTGACTCATGCAGGTGTTATTTTCTCCTTTCTCCTCTTTCGCCTCCTCGGGCTCTTTAGCTAAGCTCAAAACAGGCATTAGGTTGACACAAAGCCTCATTGTGTTCCCTGATATCTCACATGTAGCCCCATCCTCATCCGTAGCGGACCTGCTGTCCGATGTGATCTTCTTAATCCTCTCCTTCAGCTTCACAGTTCTCATCCTGGGAAATGGGTTCTGTGCTTCTATAGTTAGTGGGAAAGCTGGTTCAGCTTTTTCTAGTTTTACTATCCTCAATCTCCTTCTCTTTCCCCCATCTCAACTCACAAATGTACATAAAAACACCTTTGGGACTTTTGGAGAGTTTTGGAGATATGCCGGTGTTGTGCCAAAAAGTGATCGTCTGCCAAAAAGTCCTTGGGGGGGGGGGGG
>JAVDPK010001131.1:454348-478206 GCA_034780415.1 Cichlasoma orientale
CCCCCCCAAATTATTGGTTGTATTTAAATTGCTGTAGATAAATTTTTGGCCTAAAATCTGTGAATTGTGTCAAATATATCTCTCTTTTGAATGAGAAACAACACTCTTGTCACAAGGTAGAAGCTGCAATCACTTCTTGGCAAAATGACTTATATTCTTTATTAATGAGGTTAAAAACTATCATTGGAATTAAAAATTTCTTTTATCCTGAGAGATCTGCCAAGAGGGCTGCAGAAATTGCAAAAAAAATATAACATTACAGTTCTATAAAGAGTAGCCAAAAAGGAGCTTGGCTTGATTATAATGCAGATACAATAATGCAGAGTCAGAACTTTCTTCTTTGCCTCTCCATCTTTACCTACCTGTCGCCAGATGGTAGCACGATTCAAATGAACAGTCGCGATCGAGCGCGTTCTCGAAAGCGCGCACTGGAGCGCCTTGTGTGTGTGTGTGTGTGTGTGTGTGTGTGTGTGTGTGTGTGTGTGTGTGTGTGTGTGTGTGTGTGTGGTGGTGGTAGGGGGTACGACAGGAGGAAGGGAGGTGAAGGAACAAGGGGTACCTAATCAGCGCGTTATTGATCATATCATATGCGCAGCTGTTAAATACTCTCCTCATCGCTTTGGCGCCCCCCCCCCGGTGTGGCACCCCTATGCATTGCATATAGCGCATACCCCCTTGTTGCGCCACTGTGCGACACCATCTCAGTTTTAATATGTCATAAAAAATTAAATAAAAAGCTGTACATTTGAGTTAATTATAAACACTGACTGTTGAGAGGTTTATAATTGTGAGTTCCTTGATACATACATTACAACAAATTAAAGTCGTGTGCCAGTCTTCAGGTAACTATAACATTTCTTAATGTTCCCAATAATAACCCCAGGAATTCCCAATCACCTCGATAACTGCAAAAGGGTCCCGAATGCTGACCAGAAAGATCGAGATGGAGACAACGTGGGAGATGCCTGCGACAGCTGTCCTTATGTTCCCAACCCTGACCAGGTGAAAAATCACTTCACACTATTACACTGTTTTTAAAAATTTAAAATAAAATTTCACACACATTTTACAGAATTTCTTGTTATTTTTAAATATTTTTAACAGATTTGTTTAAATTTAATCACAATATTGAATCATAAATAACATGAGAGTTTTCATAGCACATGACGTAAAAGTGACATTAGAAGAAATGGAAATAAAAGAGGGGATAGGATTTTACATTAAGCTGCCCCTGCAACACAAATCTATTTAAAGTATCTGAGTGAATTTGACTGGTAAATCTGAGCAAATATACAAATATAAATGGAAATAAAGTGCAACAAAAAAAAAACAAACTTAAACTGACTTCATTAACTATTACTAAACTTCAGTAAACTTTATGTAAAAAGTAAAGAGTTTGTGAAGAAACTGAATAATATGCAGAAAAACTTGCTTTTAATGACCTCTAGTGGTTTAACTTCTCCCCCTACTACAGTGATCTAGTGTAATGTATCTGATGTGAAACATCCTAAAATACACTGATAATGCTGCCAGTGTACATCGTATTATTCAGTCCACATTGTCTTCTTAGCTTGGATTATCATTGTCCCTGCTGGCCTTGTTGCCTTCATGCTTGTTCTGATGTGTCGATGGCATCACAGAGCTCGGAAAATTTCATGTTTGCAACTCATGTCATTTTTCTCAGATGGATGCAGACAATGATTTGATTGGCGACCCCTGTGACACTAACAAGGACAGGTATTGTGGGAGCTCCTCAGTCAAGTCACTTATATTTATTTGTATCTGTCTGCATACTCAAACGTCTGCACGTGCATCTAACATCTGTCTCTTGTCCAGTGACGGTGACGGTCACCAAGACTCTCGGGACAACTGCCCAGCTGTCATCAACAGCTCTCAGCTGGATACTGACAAAGATGGACAGGGAGATGAGTGTGATGATGATGATGACAATGATGGTATCCCAGACCTGCTGCCACCTGGTCCTGATAACTGTCGTCTGATCCCCAATCCTCTGCAGGAGGACTCGGATGGTGTGTATCACTCCTGACATATTAAAGTAGAGGTTCATGTTTTACTTAGGCCTAATATTTATCCATCCTCCCAGGTAATGGTGTGGGTAATGTATGTGAAAAGGATTTCGACAATGACACCATAGTTGACCCCATAGACGTCTGTCCAGAAAACGCTGAGGTCACCCTCACTGACTTCAGGGAGTACCAGACAGTTGTTTTAGATCCAGAAGGAGACGCACAGATCGATCCCAACTGGGTGGTGCTGAACCAGGTCAAGTGATTATGATTTTTCTTTATTTTCCTGTTGTATTTTTTGTCCGAATAATTTGTCTTGACATTAAATTTGTCTTTAATTCACTGTTCTGTTTGCGTAGGGAAGAGAGATCGTCCAGACTATGAACAGTGATCCTGGATTGGCTGTTGGTAAAAACATTTGGTATTTACAGGGATAGATTCAAGCAAATAGAAACCCCTTTAATGTGTGTGTTTTGAATATGAAGCTGCAATTAGAAACTGCCTAATTTATGTATAAAGACTAGAAACAAGTGGAAATAGCCTGGCTTTGTTTAAAGATAAAATCCACTTGGGTCATTCCATCTAAAATCAACAAATTTTTAGAATATTTTCTGCTCAATCGTCTCCAATATGCATACATTTTTTTATGGTATGGAGTTTGAATATATGTAATGATTGCTGTGAAATTTTAGCTGTCTGTCGATGCACTTTCAGGTCATTTTTCACACATTGAAATCTGAGGCAATGTTTGAACATGAATATTTCAAAAACCATTAAAGATAAAAGCCGGAATTTTAACTGGTCTTTCTTATCATCAAAATGAATGAGGAGCTGTAATTTAGGACAGATAATTAAAAAAAAAAAAGTCAGAGTATTGGGTAATTAAATTAAAATATGAAAAAAATTCAAGCCATCCTAAAGTTCCATATTTGAGCACACACTAATAAAAACCTTGAGAAAAATGAAGAAAATCCCATTTTCATTCACCTTTCATGCTGGATTGAGCAAATATGACAAGTTGCCCTCCCAAAATATCAGTAGATAGTCTAATCCAAATAGAATACAATTCTGGAATTTCCAGATGGTACGCTTAACATAACCCATATTTTTCATTTTTGAAACCTTCTCTAACTACTGTTTTGAGACCTGGGTCAGACACCTTTTAAATTTTCTGTCCCAAATGACAGAACCTGACTCACTTTGATGGTAAGAAAGACCTGTGAACATTTCACTCTTATCTTCAATAGTTTTTGAGATCCTGTTAAAATATTGCCTCAGATTTTGATGTGTGAAAAAAACAGTCTGAAAATGGGTCGACAGACCATATCATATATCTTGAAAAGTATTTCATGTATGAAGCTAAAACACTGCAGTCATTATATATGTTCAAACTTTGGACCATAAAATTTCTATGCATATCAGCGATAGTCAGCAGAAGGCCCGTGTTAATTTGAGATGGAATGACCATCAGGCCACGGGCTGTAGCTTTAATTTACTGCACATATATCCATAACTTCTGCCCTATACTTTAAAACAGAATCTGATGCATAATAATTTGTCCTGCAGGTTACACGGCTTTCAGTGGTGTGGACTTTGAAGGAACGTTTCATGTTAATACGGTAACGGACGACGACTATGCTGGTTTTATATTTGCGTACCAGGACAGCTCCAGTTTCTACGTGGTGATGTGGAAGCAGGTGGAACAGATCTACTGGCAGGCAAACCCATTCAGAGCTGTGGCAGAACCAGGCATCCAACTGAAGGTACTCCACATCTGATCGATAATTCTATTGCTTTATAGAGTCGATATGCCCAGCGGCACTTTCGGTAACAGTCTATATGAAGAAGTGTCCATAATGAAATAAAGAGCTAAAAGGAGAAGCAGTTTCATAGCTGAGGAGTATTTTCACAGCCTGACAGCTGAAAATCTGCCCTTACAGCTAACTTATAAAACCTTAATGACATTTTTGTTTGCCGCTTATAAATACTCTAGAGATAATCACAAAATGGTAGTAAAGCTGATGCTAATCTGCAGAATTAGTAGAGCTGCCACAACTCACTATTCATCTATAATTAATGGAACAAAAAGTATGTATTTTTCTCTTCTTCTTCTTCTTTTCTGTTTGAAAAAGGCAGTAAAATCAAACACGGGTCCAGGTGAAAACCTGCGCAATGCCTTGTGGCACACGGGCGATACCAATGATCAGGTGAAACTCCTGTGGAAAGATGCTCGCAACGTTGGCTGGAAAGATAAGACTTCGTACCGCTGGTTCCTCCAGCACCGGCCTGCTGATGGCTATATCAGGTACTGTGACTAAGTCAAATGACTGAGACAGTTTTACAAGCCACAAGCTGGTATTGTTTTCATCTTATGAGTGTGTGTGTGTGTGTGTGTTTGTGTGTGTGTGTGTGTGTGTGTGCGCGCGCGCGCGTGCACTTGTATAGCCATCTTAATGAGGACTAGTTTGCATTTTAGACCATTAGAGTGGGAACATTTTGGAAAAGTGAGGACCTTTGGGACGGTCACACCCCTTCAAAGGCCTGGCTGAGACTTTGCTTTAGGTTTAAAATTAGATTTTTAGTTATGATCATGCATGCAGCTGGGATTTCTAAGGTTAGGGTAAGGGGCCTCACAAAGCTAGCTATGCTTAAGTGTATTTATGTGTGCATCATAGTCAAATGTATAGAAACATCTGTGTCCGTCCATCCAACATTTTTTTTTAAATATTTCAATAAAAGTCAAAAATTTGAATCCCTCAGTAAAAAATCTACCAAAGAATAACTAAAATAAGTAATCTCGTAACTCATTTATTAATACTTTGTCATTTTTTTTTAATGTCATGCTGCTCGCTACCCTTTGTTGGTTTGCAGAGTTCGTTTCTATGAGGGCACTCAAATGGTAGCGGACACGGGCGTGATCATAGACGCGACGATGAGAGGAGGCAGACTGGGAGTCTTCTGCTTCTCCCAGGAGAACATTATCTGGGCCAACCTGCGTTATCGCTGCAACGGTGAGTCAGGTGTTCAGAAGGCTGGAGAGGCTGGACTGTGGCCACAAAGTGCTCTTCATTTATCCAGCAATGTTCCGCTGCCAAGGAAGGAGCCAGTGCCATTTGTTTCTCTGTCAGCAAGATGAAGTTAGAAATACCAAGCCAAATTTCACCAAGCAAGGAAAAAGATCCCATTAAATTTAGGTGCCGATGGTTTAGATCACTTTCCTAAATATGAAAAACATTGCGTTAACCTTGCAGAGGATTTGCTCCCCCAGTGCCCTTCTAGCTGTTGAATCCAGCAGTCTCTGGTGTTGCCTATTTTGGTCATTTGTGTATGTTTTTTTTGTCTCAGTATTTCTAGTTAGTTAACCAATTATGCGCTGACTTGGAAGTATGCTATTGTTAGTAGAAGCATGAATGCTGCCATAAGCGTGTCATTTTCCAAACTAAATAATAAATGATCTTTCTGCTGTGTCCCTTCAGACACTCTTCCAGAGGACTTTGACACCTACAGAGCCCAGCAGGTCCAGCTAGTAGCCTGATGACAACAAGCAAGCCCAAACAGAACACTTTCCAACGCACAGCTGGGCCTCAGAGGGAAAATCATCATGGCGATAAAGTCGAATTCAAAATCCGACATTAGTGTTAGAAATGTCTCCAGTGAAAACTGAGTGTGCTGCACAACAGCTGTAACAAGTCATCATAGGGAAGTGCTATTATAACACGAGATGTTTTAATTGTTTAGCTGTTACCAAATTTGATATATTTCTACAAAATTCTGTCCACTATGTATTTACATTTTAATTTCTACTACAGGAAGACAACTTGCAAAGATTTGACTGTTAGTAAATAAATATGTGAATAAATGTGAACTTTATTAACTTCTTGTCGTGGTGAATTTACTGTAGTCGTAAAGACGATTGTGCGCATTCAAACCATAGATATCAAAGATGGAAGCAGCTGTTTTGATGCACCAACTTGAAATTCATCAGCTGTCAATCACAAAGCAGTCACTCCCCAAAGCATGCCATGCTTCTCTCTCTATATTACTCTAAATGGGAACACAAATTACAAAGTGAAACTTATATTGTATTAATCAAGACTTGAAACTAGTGACTGAAACAATTAATATATAAGTAAAGTGTTTACAGTGAGCATAAATCAAGAGAGCAGTGGGGCTATTTTCTCTCGGACTTCTATAAAATTAGCCTTATTTTTGCAAAAAGAAGAGTCGCCCCCTGGTGAGCATTAGAAAGAATGCAGGTTTAAAGCATTTACGAATTGGCTTGACTTTTTTTTTTTATAGTGGAGTCTATACCAAGCTAAGATAAATGTAATTTTCAATATAGATTTTAGTAGCAAAAATATGGACTCTAATAAACCTAGATTTCCTAAACTATAAATTGTTGTAATAATCAAATTATTAAAAACAATGTCTGTAAATGACATATTTCTGTCATGAAATTTGCCAGTTTTACAAAAAGGGCTTTATAGGTATTAAATATTATTAAATAAGAATGATGCTCCTCTACTATATAATAGCTAGACTCCAAAAAAGCCCCAATGTGTGATTTTAAGCAACAGACTTGACTTTTCTTTTTTTCAAACTCAACGGCTTTTAGTGGAAATTAACATTCTGAACAAGTCACAAGCATGCACATATCCAAAATAATCTTTTAAATTTGCATTTGGAAATACAGATTACAAAATAGAAACAATAGCAAAGACAGTATACAACAGGATTGAAACATCATGCATGTCCACAGCAACACGCTGTGATGTGACACTGGAGTTTCTTTTTAATCGGCATATTCTGCAAATCAAGACTATGTGCAGAGAAAAATCTGTCTTCCACATTCAATTTAATTGACTTTTTTTTTTCATCTTATAAACAAATGGTCACGTAAAGAGAATCACATGGCAACGAATAAATAACTACAGTTCTTTTACTACAACTTACAGGACAACAGTGATATAATTCTATTCTCACTAGAAGCTTTAAGTGGAACTTAAACATTTTTTTCCAGAGCCTTTTACACGTTTTAGCGAACTGTAGAGTCATTTATAAAACCCCATATTATTAAAGGGACATTTTATTCAAACCTAAAACTCTCAGGGAACAAGCAGTACAGACTGAGCAGCAACTCTTTCCTGGTATTCTGGGACTGAGGGCATCACTCATCTACCTTTTCAGCTTGACACAGAATTTAGCTTTTATGCCTTTTTAACGCAAAAAAATAAAAAACAAAACAAAAAAAACAAACAGGGTTGTGCCGAGAAGTACCTCAAGTAAGTGGCCTCTCAGACTAAAACAAGCAGAAGTCTCAAAACTAAATAGTGTACAAGACATAAAAATACATTTTCAGATGATCTGTGCATCTCATATTTGAAAAATGAACCTCCAGCTTTCCACATTTAGTCTCAGAATTTTGTGAAATTACTTCAAATCTGATTAAGACAAATGACATTTTTAGTCTCTTTTACTGATTTTAAACTCAAGTGTATTAGCTGCCATACATGAAAGTCAAGTCTTTTACCAGTTATAATTACTTTTAGATAAACAATGAAAAAGGCATATAACACTCATTATTTTATGGATCAATTTCTACCTAGTGTGAGTTCAGTTTACGTTCTTCCCCAGTACGAGTACATGCTGTTTTACACATTTTTTTTTTTTTAAATATTAGGCCCACACAGGTAGATATTTTAGGCAGGAGAAAATATGGTAAAACGAGTAAGCTATATTTTGGAGTTTCAGCTACTGTAGTGAAGTGAGACTATGTTACAGCACTGCACAGTACTGTTAGTAGCAGCCTAAGTATTTAATGGCTCAGTCACACTAGAGTAAAAACAGAACGGCGACCTCCTTGTAACTAGGGAAAAAAAAATCAGTGGCTGGCTGGTCAATGCAATACATTTTTTTTGCTATTGGAGACCAACTGCAAGTAGTTGCATCCAAAGTTGAGCGTGCAACATCCTTAACCTAGGCGACTTCTGCACAGGTCGCCTAGTGGGAGGCAACCTGTCGTCAAACCATTGCGGTCCGACTCAGACTGACTGCAGTCGGACAGATTGTCAAAGATTTGCAAATAACCGCTAATTTTCAAATGCAGACAGATTGCCAACACTTTGCAATCAATCTGAGTCAGTCTGTGCTGCGCGTAACTCATCTGCGAGCTGCACAGGGGACTTGACTCAACTGGTTGTATTCAGGTTATATTCTCTGAGGTTCTGGTTGGACTCTGAATGTAAGTAGTTAATGTGAATTTATATGCATGTAAATGGTAAAGAGATCTGAAATTTTCAATTATTTATCACAGTTAAGTTCTGTATTATCACAAACAGACAGCATGTTACTGCCAACTTGACCCCATTCAATCACAAACTGATAGCAGCCTGACTCCATCTTACTGCCACCCGAGAGGATTTAAAGACGGTAACTGACTTTAAATGGTTGCAGACCTGGTCCCCATCTTTGAGTAACTATTTCAAACGCAATAGGTTTGCAGACAAGGTCACGCCACAGTCTCCAACCACTGTTTTCTCTAGTGTGACTTCAGCATATGATACAAACTGCTTCGTTTGAGTATTTTTGAGATTGCAGCTAAATACTAAGGCCAATCAGTCTCACTGGTTGAATGACTTGTGATTCAGGGGGGTGATGACCAACAAAGAAATACATTCGGAGTGCCTTTCCTTTCTAACACAAGCACGCAAGCTGCACCGGAGTAAGCCCTTTCTGGTTTTGCATCCCCTAGGATCTTCACAGATTAAAAAACAAGACAAGCCAAAATATAGTTTACAAAGGAAAATAGAGAATTCATCTTTTCTTTGACATGAAAATATTTCCGGAGTATACATCTGGTGTGAAACAGTCAGCATTCACGTCAGGCAGAACAGTCTCTGCTCAAAAGCCAGGAAATCACAAATAAAGTGCGAAGCAACTAGTGGTCTAAACTTTGCACACAAAAACAGAAAACAAACAAAACAAAAACACAATTGCATTTTACCCAGTCCAGGACCTGACATGATAGGCAGCAACAACAAAACACATCTGCTGTCTTAAAATGCACTCCACTTCAGCATAGCGAGATCAAAGTCCTGTACATAACATGTTACAATAATCTGCTCAATGTGTCTATCATGTCATGCAGTTGACTGCGTAACACAGAAGCTTCAGAAGATTCAAGTTCACATATGCAAACGATCAGTGCACGTGCCAATCTGCAACTTCCGCACGACAGATCCCGCATCGAGTCTCCCGACAAAGCCAAGGAGGCGCCGGAACGACTGCGGGGTCTTTCTATACAAGAATCGACCGCTTATACTCGTGCGCAGAGAGATGCTACAGTAGGAGGAGAAAGCGTAGAACAAGCAACAGTCTGATTCCTTAAAAGGGGAAAAGGGGCAAATGAAAGAGCAGAGAGAGAGAGAGAGAGAAATGGAAGCCTGGACCCATCTGTGATGGACTCTGCTCCAAATATCATCGGGTCATTTGGCAAAGGGTTAAAACTAGGATACTGCCACTTAAAATACATTCTTTTATCATTCATGAAGTAGCATTGTACAGAGATGGAGGTAACAGAGTCACTTAACAGGAGTTCACTGTCGCACAGGAGAAACCCTTACATGCATCCCTTTAGACTTTGTGATAGCGTTATGTTACACAAATCAAACCTGCAGAGCTATAGAAGGCCTTCATTTAGAGGTTTTTGACTGTCGGTTAAGTCATGCATTTTGTTTCAGCTATAGCATATGTACAAGGTCGGTGAATCTGATGACTAGTATTCAGCAGGATGAAAGAAAGGAGATGGCAGGAAAGCTCGAATCACTGGCATTATTGGCAGCACAACAGTGCGCACAAAGCCCGATATCTTTTTAGGTACACAAACCACTGGAAACGTGATCTGAAGAGAATGAATTCTACACGTTTGTTTCAGAGACTTAAAGGAAAAATCCAACATTAGTTGCTTTACGTGAAGCTGAATTTGTGTGTTTCGTCTTAGTGGTATATTTTTCTGTCCTGTGAGTAATGCAAAAGTTCCTTTAGGGTCAGAGGGAAAGGGTTTCTTTCCAGAGCAGCAATTTTGCACCATGTTCAACAGTCACACAGGAAGAAATTCACTGCAGCAGAGGGAGAGATTCAAAGGAGAGAGAAAAATAAAAAATAAAATCAGGATTGTTAGTGTTTAGGGAGCGGAAAGGCCAAGTGAAGGAAAGGTATAACTTCAAAATAAAGCTGGATTTATGCTTCTCTGGCATCAAAATGAATTAGTATTTCAGGGCACGATTGCACTTGTTGATTGTCATTAGCACCACCACAACACAATATCCCGCAGGCATTCAACCCAGATAGTTTGCATTTTCTAGAGTAGAGCTACAATGTTAAAGTCTTCAAAAGAGATTTAGCCTCATTCAAGGTTTTGCCTGAAAATTTGAGTGAGATTGGCGTCATTTAACACAAACCATAAATCCCTTAAAACATTATACTGCCTGCATGAAATTTACCATCTCTGACCTTTGAGCTTCCAGCATGATCTGCAATAATAAGAGATCGGATTGCAGTGATGACGTTTCTCTTAAAAAAAACAAAACAAAACATGCACCAACATCTCCAAAGTCGACCACCTGCAATATAAAAATAAAGCCACCCAGGCTAATCAGTCGCGCTGCTTGCTCCCATGCGTTACGTTTCCGAGGAGGTACAAGTCAGTCGTGGTGTAAAGAGCTTCCATCATAAAAGAAACATAAACCCAGCTTAACTCGTGAACTCTGTGAACCAATCAGAGGTGGATTTTTCCTTTAAGCATCATTTTTTCGTCTCATTTGCATAGGAATCACAGGCCCACTGAAGGCAAACAAAACCACTGATGGAGGTTTACAGCAGACAATAAAACGCTTCAACTGAGACGAACTGTCCAGCTGTAGAGGTAAAAACCAAACGTGATTCCTTTTTCAGCAGGGGGGGGGGGGGGTTGGGAACTCTTCCCATCAGCGCTTTAAGTGAGTAAAAATATTACTACATCTGTACACAAACATTACAATATAACAAACATGATCCCACAGACTGCACGTGACTCTCAGGGAAACTCTGACAAAAGGTTTAGGCAGACTGACCGACCCCGAGTGAGAAGTTGCGCTTAAAGTCTGCCCTGCATATTCAATCCCTTCTGCTCAGTTCCTGGGGAGAAGGGATCGTGTCACGGAGCTGGAAAGGCGATGTAAATGATTTTTACTCTACTACATCCCTGATTTGTTTGGTGACCATTTTGTTGTTGAAAAAATCAGATTGCATACAACACTTAGTATATAAATAGTCTCAGATTTCCTTCTTAATCAGAACCTTTTCTGTATAGCCATTATATATCACATTATACAAAACATATCCTTCAATTCATAAACTCTAAAATTGGAAGTGTGGAGCTTATGAAAACAATTTGGAGGCATTGAGACTCTTAAGTATCCTTTCACCCACCTTTAATCTAAGGAGTTTAGTAAGAAATACCCACAAGCCAAAAGGTCAGTTGCATTTTTGTTAGAGCTTCCCTGTAAAGGAGCAAAAGCCTCCCCATAATTGCACTCCATCTCAAATACTTCAAAACCTCCTTTGATATATATATATTTTTTTGTTTTCTTTTTTTTGCCCCACTTTAGAAAACATCCAACAATTTGGCTATAAAGTGTACCGCTACAAAATACAGTACATTGATCTGTTAAACCTTACACAACGTAACCACAAATATCACTGACCAAAAGTTTCTCTCAAATACAAGAAAATGTTACAGTAAGTTACGAAAATACGTTGTCACATTAGACACTTAAGTAGAACAGCAGAATACTCCTGTAAGGCAAAATCAGGTGATTTCACAGTGACGACTTAAAAAGATTTTAGTGATTTCTGGTTTAAAAACAGACACCTTCCTTTACTGAGAAGGGGGTCAGTCTGAATATATATATGTATGTATATATATTCTGGCTTTTCATTGGCAGAAAAGAAATTTGGACGCTTTTTTATTTGTTCTAGTTGAACAGAAATACCTGATGATTTTCTCAGAAAAAGATCATTCATGTGGCTCTAAGCCAACACATTTCTGGAGCACGCAACATTTTCTGAAGCGGTGCTAAAAACGGTCATATTTGGATTGGACGGTTGGGCTGCAGCATGGTTAACGTTCACCATATCTTATATCAGAAAATGGCACACCGAACACCAAAGGGCAACTATGGGGAGGTTTTGCACTCCTTGATAAATTAAATAGCTTAATAAACACATTTATAAATATGTTAGTAATTAATAAATAGACACAAATTACATCAGTGCAATTTTACACTATGCCTACAGAAAAAACATTTTGGCATCAAATTGAAAATTATGAAATGGAATATAAAATCTTTAACCAAATAAATAAATAGAACATATAAATAGATGAAGCATAAAAACATATAGTACACAATGAAAATAACATTTGGTTGTCAAAAATAAAGCTTTGAGTGTGAAATAGAAAGCCGTTATGGCATGATGGGAAAACCGTTGTGTTTCATTGCAAGGTACGAGCAATGCGACCACGTTTTTTTTTTCTTTTCTTTTGTTTTTTTTTTTTTTTTTTTAACCATGGGCGTTTATAGCAGGTATTGTTTCGCCCAATGTCCTAGCAGCTTCCTGCTACAAGCAAATACCAACAAACTCAATCTTAAAGTGGATATGAAAAGAACACAAAAACGGTCAAATGTGCGTTTTTGGAATATATGTGGCATGTAATGGTACACTGTAAACACAGTAGGCTAGCAAAAGCGCTGAGCGACCAATCTCATTCAAAACGACAGCGAGGTAACCCCCCGGCAAGCCGCTGGATGTCTTTTTCCCCTGTTGTCTTTTGGTGCCGCATCGTTTCAAAGGGCGAAGTCGGACAGCTGGACGGCCATGCAACGAGGAAGAGGGTTCATCCTGCCCTTTGGTTCTCTCCATTAATAAGTTTTCTCTTTTTTTTTTTTTCCCCCCGCTTTGTTTCACAGTCAGCACCTCACGTTACAGCCTGTCCATCCTAAAAGTGTCCTCTGTGGCAGGGTCAGTGAGCACCATGTCGGGGTCGTTGAGCATGTGCAGTCCATCCAGGGTGAGCGGGTCGATCTTCAGCTCGTCCAGAGGAAACTGAGAATCTGCGTCGAAGCTGACGTCGCCAACTCCAGCCAGAGAGTTGGTCAGCTCTTTGGAGAGGCTTGGCGGAGACTCGCCTGTGACTGAGAAATATGACAGCTGAGAAAGACGAGCAGGCCCGGCAGGAATCACATCAACATTTTTACATTTTACACTAAAAGTCTGTCTGACTTTTAATGGGTATGCGTCCAGAGATGGGGCAAAAGTATTCTCAATAGGGCATACATTTCATGTGGGGACAAGCATTTGGTATTCTAGCTTGTCTAACATGGATGAATTAGCGATGCAATGTAGCAAAATACTGTCTTGAGTAGATGAGATCAGCCAAACGGGCCAAATTTCTGGTAAATTAGCTTTCCATTTTTACCATTTTTGAATTACTTTATTAGCTAATATTATAAACGAACCATCACCAGATTCATGCAACATGAACAAGTTTAAAGCTAGCTACCTGACCATGGCTTATTTGCTAATGTTATCACTGGCAAAACCAACCAACCAACCAACCAACCAACCAACCAACCAACCAACCAACCAACCAACCAACCAGTCCATCCATCCAACTTCTTAACTGCATACCCAATTCAGGGTTGTAGGCAGGCTTCAGAGGCAGGGTACACCCTGGACAAGTCATTAAATCTACCAGCAGGCTAACAAAATAATACCTCACAATAATACTGTACTTCATAGCCGTGCCCACTGAGCTCAGCCACATTTAGCAATCTGATAGATATACATATATTCTTTATCAGTATCACACTGGCCTTCTGCTTCCAAGATTGTTTCTTTTTTCATATTTCTCTGTTCTGTGTTTCACAGAATTTTATGGATGATTTATTTTTACTTGTGTATTATTTGTATGTCTTTGTGTGTGGGGGGTGCATGTATGTATTACTAATAAGCTGCATGTTTAGATTTCTGTTTTAATTTGTAAGTGAACTCATTTTTTAACAAGTTTTTTTTATGCCTGTGAAGCCTTTTGGAAGCCCTTTAAACCAAACAATTCAGAGAGAGACATGCAACCATTCACGTTCACATTCACACCCACTACAATCATATCTTTGGACTGTGGAAGGAAGCTGGAGTACCTGGAGAGAACATGCAAATGCCACACAGCAGCCGGTCACTGTATTCAAAACCAGAACCTCCTTGTTGTGAGACGGCAGTGCTATCCACTGATCCACTGTGCCACCCGCAAAATTAAATCCAGAATTGCTGGTTTGCTAGATTTCAAAATGACTTCACTAGCTAAAATAAACGATGTTACTTGTTAATTAGCTAATTTAATGGAACAAAACAAAGGGGTATAACTAATGGATGCTTGCATGAGTCATTGTAAGATGGTGAGCTGGCGCTCACATAATTTAAATAAATTGAATTCAAAGTTGTTCTCTTATGTTGTCTCTGGAGATTTCTGCAAAAAGCAAAGAAGCTGCTATCTTTGTCACTACAAAGTCATCAGGACAGCGTTGTTTATATCTCATCACGGTTTTGACAGATTCCTGGTGGTCATGCAGAGAGCCTTTAGTGAAACAAAGGCCAAACAGGCAGGTGGCGTGGGTACCTGTGAGGATGATGTTGGGGATGTTGCTGTGGCTGCTGTAGCCAAGCTGCTGAGAGTCTGGTAGGCTGCTTCCAGTGAGGCCCATCATGGCTGCCTGCGTGTAGTTGAGGGTGGAGCACTGGTTGTAAAGGCTGTTGGAGCTGATGGGGTTTTCGATCATGTTGAACTGCTCGAGCTAAAAAGCACAGTTGGAGTTGTTACACGCTGGAAGTTCAGAGACAAACTAAAGGAAGCTTTTTATTTGTGCGTTCTGTGTCACCTGATGAGAGAGAGCGTTGGTCTGCCTCGACGCCAACTGCTGATCATAAAAGGAGTCGCCGAATATGCTGCCTACCACAGGGATGTGCTGGAGGAAGAGAAATAAGCCAAAAATTAAAATAAATAAACAGAATCAGAAAAAACACCATGACAGTAGCTACAATTAGAAGATTCAAAAGTTTGCAGAGAGGGAAATTATCTGAGTTCACAAGCAGACACTTCAGCGATGGATTAACAAAAAACACAAGCAGCACACCAAGTCACACAGCTGTCAGAGTGAGCAGTGAATAAAGCGAATGGACCTCGTGATCAGGACTGTCGTGGTTAAAATCAAAGCGGAGGCTGAGAGAAGAGGTAAAAATGCCATTCTTTAATGATTAGTTTATTACTCAATTTTAACACACAATTAGTTTGATTATAAATGACAAATTAAAAGACAGGATGGAGGTGTGAACATGATGTGTCAGTTTGTCCCATCCCCGTGGATAGGACACGCAACACTGCAGTGATGTGAAGACCGCGACAGCCCTGTTCACAACAGAAACAATTATTTAGGCCAGTGAACGTCAACTGGCGGCCCGCAGGCCCCATCCGGCCCGCCAGAGCCTTCCATCCAGCCCCCCCCAAATATTACTGAAATCAAGACTAGCCTAGTGAGGAGGAAAAAATATGAAGAGTTCAGATGCAAAAGCCACTAAACACCATCTCTGTCAAAAATGAGATAATGATATTTATGGAATCCTTTCCACACATACTATACGCCAATCAATCATGTCGCATCATAACCTGTTAGATACCCGTCCTTGACTAGTCTGAATTATCAAAAGCCTCATTACAGGCTGCTGAGCCTACTCCCCGGCCTGCGCGGTCGCGCTCACGTGGTTTGCTCGTGGGACGGGTAGGTGGCGGGTGGGGGCTGGTCACAGCCACACACAGTATGCATCCCTTGGTTGTCATGAACCCCGTGACCTAGTACCTACTATTCTGGGCTGTGTGAATTAATGTAGAAATTTTTTTATCATAGTCTGATATTTGCACCTTTTCCCTTTATTCACACTGGGCAGAGGACGGACTGAAGATTTTGCTGGTTTTGCCACAAAACAAAATATTATTTGTTAAAAAAGTAGGTAAATGATTATATTTATATTTTTAAACAAAGGCACCTCACCCTTGCCTGTAAAATGAAATAACTGAGCTTTACCATAAGATCCACATAAAAAAAAAAAGATTTTAAAAGAAAAGTGTTCAGGCAGATTTAGAGGGTTTTGGATCTGAACTCTTCATGTTTCTATATTCATTAAAAATCAACAAAAAGGCCTTCTGAAAAGTAGATCGTGCCTAGATAAACTCGTTGTGCTCATGTAACATTTTATTGTTTCCCGTGCTCATTATATCTGTAATGAGCACGGGAATGGTGCGCAATTGCAGTGTTTCCATAACAACCGTTAACATAACAGAGAAGTGCATGTAAGTGCAAGACTTGCACATCCCATCATTAAAAATTAGTCTAAATTTGAAAGGAAAATTGATATATCAAATGATAATACATTACTTAGGATACAATATTAATTTTATTTTACTTTACGAGAGCATCCGGGGTTGAACTAGCTTAGCTCCCCGGTACAAAGTTTGCATAATGACGAACTGACCATGTGAAAACAAACTAGATGTAAACTACATGTGAGAAAGTAAATGTTGAGGATAAAAGATAAATATTTTAAGACTGTCAGGGTCTCCATCAACAGGTTATCAACATGTTGCCATGCACACTGTGAACTGTGACAGTGGTGATGAAGAAATGAGTTATGTAGTTGTTGACACCATGAGTGGTTAAGCGCTGATACAGAGAATGAAAAGCAGCCTAACTATCTACAATTAGCTTTCCCCCAGGAGCAAAGCCCTTCCCCAAACAGCAGCTAGCTCGGTGGGTGGGCCCTTACTTGAGGTGAGCCTCCGGGGGAGAAGCCTTGATTGGAGACTGGGGAGGTTGGAGACTGAGTGGCTGGTGAGCCAGTCTGATTGCGGTACTGTTGGAGGGAAGAGGGTTAGCTAGCACTAAGCTTCATGCCTGTCACACACAAATCTAAAAAAGATGAGATGTGAGAAGGCATCAACTTAGGAAACTTAGATCAACATATACAAGGTATGACACCAGGAAATCAAAGATGTTACCTGATTTGAATTTGGCCTATCAAACCGTCAAAATGAGCTTTGTGTGCACCTCTCGCTTTCAGCAGCGCTGCTATTTTTACACTGCTTCCTGAAAATCCTGTTCTGACCTTTTCACTGCACGCTATGAGAGAGTAAACATCATCTTTTGTTTCAAACTGACCCGAGTTTTTTTTGTGGATGATAGTCAGTGGTGAGGAGAACTGCTGTCTACAGCATACGCTTCCCTCCAAAAGTATTGGAACAGTGAGCCCAATCCCTTTTATTTTTGCTGTAGTCTGAAAACATTTGGGTTTGACATAAAAAATTTTTTTATGTGAGACCAAAGATCAACATCTCAGCTTTTATTTCCAGGTATTCACCACACAGTTCAGAAGATAGCACCTTTTGTCTAAACCCACCCAGCAAACGCATTGGAACAGATAGATTAAGGTGAATAAGACTAAGTCTGGAGATTGACTAGGCCAGTCTAAAACCTTCCACTTCCTGCCCCTGATGAACTCCTTTGTAGTTTTGGCAGTGTGTCATTATCTTGCTGCATGATGAAAGACCTCCCAGTCAGCTTGGTTGCATCTTTCTTTAATTTGACAAAATGTTTCTGTAGACTTCTGAGTTCATTGAACTGCTACCATCATGAGTGACATCATCAATGTAGATTAATGAGCCTGTCCCAGAAGAAGCCATGCAAGCCCAAGCCATGACATAACCTCCACTGTGTTTCACAGATGATGTTTGGGATCCTTTCTTTCTCCAAACTTTAACCTTTCCATCTCTTGGTAAAGGTTCATCTTTGTCTCATCAGTCCATAAACCTTTGTCCCAGAATTTCTGAGGCTTGTCTCTGTACTTCTTGTCAAATTCCAGCCCAGCCTTCCTCTTCTTCTTCTTGCTAATTAGTGGTGTGCATCTTCTGTTGAAGCCTCTGTACTTTTGTTCATGATGTCCTCTGCGAACAGTAGATTGTGATACCTTCACTCCTGCCCTCTGGAGGTTGTTGCTGATGTCACTAACAGTTGTTTTAGGGACTTTCTTTATAGCATTTACAATGTTTCTGTCATCAACTGTTGTTGTTTTCATTGGTCTACCTAATCAACAGTAACAGGACACACCTGGCAACAACACACCTGTCAGTCACATGCTCCACTACTTTTGCTCACAGGAAAAATGGGTGGGTTCAGACAAAAGGTTCTATCTTCTGAACTGTGTATCAGATCCAGATGTAAATACCCAGAAATATAAACTGAGATGTTTCTCTTTGGTCTCAACTCTTCTTTTTTATTATATCAAACCCAAATGTTTTCAGTCTACAGCAAAATAAAAGGGATTGGGCTCACTGTTATTTGGAGGGGAGTGTAGATGTTTTCACTTCACATTTTCAAAGACTGAAGGCAGTGCATCAAGGGGGGAAAAATTGCTATTATGTGCAGGAATAGAGCGCAGTGAAAAGTCAGTATTTTTTGGATACACAAAAACAATCATCACTTGCTCAGCCCATTAAATTTGACTCCCTGTGATTTTGTTCCCACAACAAAAATCAAGTTAACAGTTTTAATGCATTGCTGAGGTAAAAAAAAAAACAAAAAAATGTGCTTTAGGCATCCAGAGTAAAAACTAAGTACCAGTCCATTTACCGTTTAGAAATGCAAGAGGGCAGAAAAAGACTTCCAGGTAAACCATCTAAAAATACTAGCTGTGCTTAAAGTGATCCAGAGCTACAAGAGAAGATGTTCATAAAGAGAGACGATGTTCAATTAGGATAAAGTTTCTGATTTTTGCAGGTCATCTGCCTGAACTTTTTGATTAGACCTCATATAGCGTGGGAAATACTATCACTCAGAAAAACCATGTGACACTTTGTATTTAGCCGATTGATCCACATTTGTGTAAAATACGATTACTTAAATAAAAGCAGCTGTGTTACAAAGAATGGCCAAAATCATATTTCTGTATATCATAAACCATCATTTGCAAACATGTTAAAATCACTTAATAAAAAAAGTTACCGCCTTGACAGTGACACCTTGGAGCCAAGAGTAACATGTGATTATGCTCCTTAGCTGATTTAGTCTAAAAATACAAATCAATTAGCATAGAAAGGATCTGCACTTATTTACTGCAATGTATTAAACGTAGCAGGAGAACCTTCAGAACAACAAATAAGTAAAATGGTCCCAGTCATATCATCAAACTTTAATCTATGCTTCCACTTTCTTGTTAGACTGTTTCTTACCGAGCTGATGCTCATGCTTCCGGTGGTCTGGCTGTCTGGTGAGGGGCTGCTGGCAGTGGCAGATGCTGTACCAGTGGAGGCCAGGGTTGGCAAGGTAATGAGCTGGATGCCTTGAGGCAGGGCCTGCTGCTTCTGGAGATCACTGATCAGCTGAGCCTGAGCCTGAGCTGTCAGCTGGTTGAACAGAGGGTACTGGGAAAGCTGCTGCTCCAGGGTCAATGAGTCTGTTGGCACAACCTGCAGAGTCATGGGCATAAATTAGTCCCAATAGCTGTGATTTATACTGTATGAACTGGTGGATTGGGGTATAGTGTTTAAATGCAATTTCTTATCTTTACCCTCCTAGCAAGTAATGAATGCCCATTAGAATAAAGTTTGACATTTCAGTGTTAACAATACTCATTAAATCAAATCAATTTCAAGCATGCCTTAAGAGGTTGATATTCTGTGATTATCTTTAACTTTTCTCCAAATACCTTTTGGTAAAAACATCCTGAACAGGAAAAAAAATAATCCATGGTAAACAAATTAAAGAAAGTACCTGCTGCACTCTTGTACAAGCGTGTATACTACATAATATCTTTCTATTTATATAATCTATAGCAATGACATAATGGATACTTAAAAGGTATTCACATCATATCACATCACTCATGTGTACAGAACTATTACTACATAATGCACCCATACTACATAATCTGTTGCTATCAATTCATTATGTATAACATCACTATAATCACAAGGCAACCATGTACAAAACATAATGCAACCATGTTGTTTACATTTGAGCAATATTGTTGGCATTAGAGGCTAATCAATAAGGCTGCAGCCTAGAACTGATGTTACTATAAACAGACTGGCTCTTCACCTAGAAACTTGGGATTCCCCAGTTTCTCACCATCTAGCTACTGCCAGCTGTTCATAGCATTGGCAGCCTGAAATCCTCCATGCAGGTTACTCTTCACTTTAGAGAAATACAGCCAAAGTGTACAAAGGGTACTTAACATCCAAGAATATGAATATCATGTTGCACATCTTTGAAGGGTTAAGAACACATGCCAGATTTCATGGCTCTACTCCTTGTGATTTTGGAGTCTATAGACCGGAAAGGTAAAACCTGATGAACAGAGATGGACGGTATGACGACAGTAATAAAAACTGACACGTTCATTCACCCTGGCCTCCTTTCAATGCAGACCTTGTTGCTCTATCTTACCTGACTTTTTAAAGCCAGACTCTCTGCCTTTCCAGTAAGGACTATCTTTTAATATCAACAAATGCTGAACAAATTAGAAATTAGATCTGAGTCAGAAGGACAGTGCTCACCCACACGGTTGCAACCTGTTAATCATAATGTAGCAGACCCTGCAGTACACTTTGCTTTGCTATCTATTTTATTATGAATGGGCACAAAACCGACACAATAAAATTCATTATCTATGGAAAAAGACCTGAAACTAGACCATAAGCTAATTTGAAGAATCTTTAAAATCTTTAGAAAGACTTGTGTGAAGAAAAGAAAGAAAGTGCAAACTTTACACTTTAAATAAACTCAGGAAGATCCTTACCTGTGTAATGTTAACGGGTGAGGAAAGCGTGGGTGAGAGCTGTTGAGGAGACTGTTGGAGATGGAGGTCAGAGGTGAGGGTCAGTGGCACCACAGGTGGCTGCCGGCGCTGTGCAGTCACAGTCATGGTGGGCTGAGAAGAAGTGGGGATTCCTGAGAAGAAAAAAAAATACTGATGTACATGTGCCTGTTTTTTTTTTTGTCTTCAAATAATCTTAAATGCACTAACTGGAGTAAATAAGAAAAACAAAGTAAAAGTGCAACACTTCTGTAAAATTAAACTTTAAAGCACAGGTTCCTACATTTAGAATTTTACAGTTTTTAACACATTAGGTTTCATAAGGTGCAAACTTTAGTCTGACAGTGAACGATCTCCGTTTCCAGTATGTGTTGCTATTTTTTTTTTAAGTTTCACTACTACTTGGCAAGCAGTTGGCAAGTGTCTTCAGACAAGTCATAGTCACTCATACAAACTACAGGTGACGGCGACAATCTGCTAGCAACCAAAACAATTACAAGCTGGTGTTTGGTGCAGCACCCTCCATCGCTCCCTTAACTGGTGGGGGAATACATATTTTTCTCTTCCACATTAGGTGTTAAAACACACGAGACAGTGACAAAATGATGTTGTTTAATCTGAAACTGTTGGGCCAAACTGATGATCATGTCACTGCAAAACACACCTGGATTTGACTTTTACATAGTGGCTATCCTTTTTGAACAAATTCCACTTAAAACAAAACTTCTGTCATAATTTTGGTGGTATAATCCCATCGCTCTATAAAATTGACCACCTTTATCTCTCCACCTAATCAACATGAAATGTTGCGTATTACCATGGCTGGCAGCACTGATGCCCAGGTGGGTGAGGTTCGTGGTGAGGCTACCCGTGCTGTTGGCCGCGCTGAGGGAGGGAAAGGTCACGATGTCGTCGGGGTCCAGCGGAGTAGAGAGCGGTGGAGGGAACTGGATGTTAGTCAGATCGGGCAGCGAACCGCCGGTGTTGTGCGCAGCTGGGAGCACGGATGGGTTCAACTCCTGGTCTGGTGAGGGGAATATACTGAAAAGAGCACATTTTCCATCAAACACAAGAGAAGCTTCTCTGATATATCATCATTTGTCTTATCAGGGAAACAAGATTCCGACTTAACAAAATATACCAGCATATTTAACAGAAAGCAGGAACAGGTAAATGACAATGGGTGACATTTTTTGCTTTAAATTTTAATTATGAAGCCTATTATTTCTACTTCTAACATCCACAGACAAACATCCACCAGCCTGCCACTGAGGAAAAAAATTCTCCTGCATCAAATCAAATTTATGCTAAAAAGGAAATACGTCAGAAATTGCAGGAACAACCGTGGAAGTAGACCGCATTTCTGATTTTCTTCACAGTGGTGGGTTTCCTTAGTTAGCTGACACACTGTGGATGCACTAAAAGTCTGGAAACTCAACCATCCAAAACAAAAAGATTTTGCTTTTTCAGCGGAAGCGAAGGAGAAGAAGACATTACATCTCTCAGCTTGCTTGGGAACACCAAATATTGGACTATATATTTAAATATTTCCTGGTGTGTTTTTTTCCCTCTTTCATGGTTCACGTGGCGTTGGATTACACGATCATTTGAATTCTGAAGCGGAGAAGATGCAAATTATTTCCTGATGTTCCTGCAAACTGACAATGAGCACATTATGTGTGACCATTTTTACTTCGTGTGGATGCTGCCAGTTTTCAACCTATGACAAGTCCTCATTTTCACTCATTTCTTTATATTTTGATTCCAAGGAGCCAGACTGTCAATTTTAAAGTGGTCTTGAACAATAGTTCTCTAGGCTTTCTGAAGGGTTTTAAAAGTTTTTCATCAGACATTTGCTGTTTTTTTTTTTTTAAATCATTTTCAGTCCAGTCATTGTACCTGACAATCCAAGCACAAAAAGCCTTATAACTGAATGGATGAACCAGTGCTGAGTCCACACATAACAGACAACTCTGCAAAGAACCTATTTTAAATTATATCTTTAAGCACTTTGTTATTAGCAGCCCGTCACAAAGATACATCATTTGTTCCCATTTCTTTAGTTGAATCTAAGAATAATGCCAAAGGTAACACACTTTAACTGACATAAACTAGTATTTTTGCACCAGCAATTTGATTCATAATAAGCTGTTGATCAAAAACATGGAAAACCTGGGTATTGTGTGCAGGCAGTGTTGAGAAAAAAAACTGAAGAAACTGGAAATGTGGAGGACAAATAAAGTGTCAGGCCTATTTGTAGCAGATGAACAGTATCTAAAAGTCATGTCCTTAAAAAAATAGAAAAAAAAATTCAAACCTCTGACACCCAAGCTGAATCTGACCCTTTAGTTGATCCATCTACTGAGGCCTCATCAGAAATGATCTCAGTGAAAGGGTAGCTGTCAATAAGCCATTCTTAAGGAAGGGGAACAAGGTGAAATGGCTGAGGTATGCCAAATTACACAATAATTGGACTGAGAATCAGCGGTCACAGGTTTTGATGAGTGATGGATCCAAATGAGAAATTTTTGTATGGAAAAGGTCAAGAGAGAGCTAGAGCAGTGAACGTCCACAGCCATCTGTAAAACACAGCGGAGGATCTGTCATACTCTGGGGCTGTATTTCAGCCAGTGGTGTTGGAGATCTTTTGAAATTGATGGAATTATGAATGCAGAAAAGTCAGATTTTGATCCACCATGCAACACCATCTGGAAAGTGTCTGACTGGCAAAACCTTCATTTCTTTTTTTTTTTTTGGACTGACAATGATCCCAAACACACTGCCAGTGCAGTTAAAGCAGGGGTCCCCAACTCCAGGCCTCGAGGGCCGGTGTCCTGCAGGTTTTAGATGTGTCCCTAATCCAACACACCTGAATCA